>OZ005656.1:14694148-15121086 GCA_963930645.1 Salticus scenicus | reverse complement strand
ACAAAACCTAAAAACAAAAAAAACCTCTGTTGCCACTCAAAAGTAAACAAATGAATTATAAAAAGCACCATGGCCTTGACAAATGTTATGCGTAACAATAAAATGGCATCTTGAATCTAATTTGTTTACAAAATATCGGCCACATGTTCAGCGATTTTACCTACGGTGACGTCACAGGAATATTGTCCATAGTCCTACTTTGGGTTTGAGGCTATGAAGCATACTTGTGTCGTAAAATAGTGAAATTTGCTTCGTTGACCAGTGTTGCCAGTTCTGGCGGATTTTTTTTCAATAACCACCAATAATTTTTAGTTGTAACGTTTGTCTAATCACTTCGAAGATTAATCGTCTATTACGTATATCAAATATCGCTTTTTAAAATTATTGCATAAAAAATCCGCCAGATCTGGAAACACTGTCGTTGACTAGTGTATTGCTATGCCGTCAGGAGATGGCGGGTATGACGTAGGAGTCACGTGATCTCGGCAGAGTCTATTGTGGTAAATTAGTGAACGAAGTAGAAAGAGGGAGAAAGGATACTTTGAACTAGGATTACTTTATTTGGCTAGTTAGCGCTTTTAGAAGAAAAATGTATAAAATAATGCATGTGATAAATAAATGTGTTGATGTTATAAAAATTATGTTTATATATTTTCTTAACGTGAATCTGAAACATGTTTTAACTTATGTTAGCGTTAACATTTTGTCTAATCTTATATTTATTTGACCATTACTAAAAAATAAACATGTTTCAGAAGAGGAAAGACTCAGTATAAGCGAATATGTTAAAATCTAAATCATAATCTTATAATACACAGATTACTAAAAATAAAGTGTAAATATTTAAATGCTTAAAAATAACCTTGCTTAGGATTTTTTTTTTTTTTTTTTTTTTTTACAATAAATATGATTATTTTTGTTTGTTTGTGTTATTTCAAAAATAAATTTACTCAATTCTTTAATGATTTATTTTGTTGTGATAAGTTACAGTATGCGAAGTTTCCAAAAATACATTAAATTGCCCTAGATATTAATTTTGTAAAAAGGGCAGTTAAAGGGCCCCAAATTTAACCTGGTTCCCTATCAAATATTTGTTCTAATATCTTTCTGATAAAGGGCCCTACTGTATTCATGATAAGAGCCGTCAATTCGGTTTATTTTGCGGCACAGTCAGAAATTAAAGTGTCGCATCCATTAGGCTAACCTTAAAACCCCCTTCGCTCATCCTCAATCGCTATGTAATTTTATTGATGTAATTTTATTATTATTATTACTATTTTAGTTTTCATGCAATTCCATGCTAATTTTCGAAGTGATAATCCCTCTTATACAAATTTATGGGAAGTATCGTCTAATTCTGCCATAAATGTTTTTTTTTTAAAGTAAAACTACAAAAATAGTTTTTGTAAAATTTCTTCCTCCTCAATATAAAATAAAAGATTCTTCGTATTCGTAAAAAATGTCCACTTTCGGCTTCCGATGGATTTACTCGTTTTGAGAGGTCCAGAACATGATTTGACTAAATGTCTATCTTTACTTCTGCATCCTTATCTGTGATAAAATATTGTGGCAAGTGTATCTCAAGAACTAGAATTCAGAATTTCATATAAATTCATATGTTACAAGAGCGCTGAGAATAACAACGTAATAGCATGGTAGTCGAAATCTCAATGAAAGGAAAAGGAGAGACGGTGTGGCGAGATACCGAAATTTTCGCCAAAGGCAGTAGCGTTAAAAGAATTTGTTTTAACCCTAGATTATTCCCCCATTCCAACCTTTAAGAAAATGAACTCTCCCAGAAAGCAGGATTTTGAGCCGCCTTCTCGTGATGGCATACCAATAATAAATGGAATCCAACAATGATGTCCAAAGGAACAATCTCGATGTACGAGGTTCTACAAGAACGTAGGAGTGTAAAATTTTAGACAATTCAAATTACAAATTTTCCAAGTGTAAAATTTTAGACTTAAAAAGCGAGCCTCTGGCGAGACAGCTATTTTAGCGTTGTAGAAATTCGCAGTAGCCCACCTTGAATAAAACATATATATAGTTAGCAACGAGTGCAGGAAGCTGCATTCGATTCAGAGGCCTCAGGATTAGAAATCAAAGGAGATATCTCTGTATAAAAAATTAACCTGTTATTCATCACTAAGCTTTGATAATCTGTTTAAGAAATGGCAACCGCTGTACTACATTATACTCTCCCCCAGCGAGTACGATCTCACTACAATGCACTAGACGTGCCGTTTTTATTCTGGAAAGGATTTCATAGAGTTATATCAATCTGGCAATACTGCTCATATAAGTAGAAAAAGACTTTAGGAATGTGGCAACAAACATTGTGTTTCCCGTAGCAACAAATATATTTTTATAATTTTCAGTCTTATTTATACGAACAACACCAACACCTATAACTGGTGACCCGGATAAAAAAAAATCCCTTTTCGGCAAGCTTAAAGGCAAAGGTAGATTCCTTTATGTTGTATGGAATTACAATTTCAACTTGCAATTATAGCATTAACATTAACATTAGTTAACATTAGACAATTTGGGCACCATTAAATTTCAATGTTAATTGTTACGAATTTAGTAAATTGTATGATTTGGCGAGATTTTGGCGACAAAATTTGCGACTTAGCAAGGAAATTTGTGATTTGGCGGCAAAATTTGATAGCAGACGACGAAATTTTTGACTTGGTGACGAAATTCATTAATTCACGACATTATTTGACGAGCTTGGCGATGGAGAATTGCAGCTTTGGCGTCATTATATTTTCTTCTCACGCGAAAACCTCATATCTCTTCACAGGCCAGCATCTTATTTCCAACAATATAAAAAGTCAAAGAAAGCTGTAACGTATTATTCTCAATTTCAATCGTAAATTTTAAATTCTTCCTAAACCGGCGTTCTCAACTATTCACCACAAACTATATTTTTATTATGACTGACGTATTATTTTAATTTTATAATTTTAAATGATTAATTAAAGCGGTTACCATGCTTTTTATTACTTTCCGAACACTATAGTGAGGAAAGTATTGTAATCATGTCAAAAATCGGAATTCGAGATTTTGATGTTTCTATACGTTTTGAGGTCCCCTGAGTCCGTTTTCACTATTTTTACGATGATGTATGTGTGTGTGTGTGTATGTGTGTATGTGTGTATGTCTGTGAGTGAACACGCTAGCGTCTAAACGCTTTGTTCAATTAACCTGAAAGTTGGTACGCATATTAAAAGTCACCATAGCTATAGATTTTGGTGAATCTAGCACTTATAGTTTTTTTACAGGGACACAAAGAAAAATTCTTTATCATTATGGCCATATGGCCATAATTCTTTATCATTATGGGAGCAAAATCTTAAAAGTGCGATAGCATCTAAACGCCTTATTCAATTGAGCAAAAAATTTATACACATATTATAGGTCACAAATACTCAATCTGTATAGATTTTGGAGAATCTAGCACTTATAGTTTTTTTACAGGGACACAAAGAAAAATTCTTTATCATTATGCCTATAGGGCCAAATTTTTAAAAGTGTGATAGCGCCTAAACGCCTTATTAATCTGAGCAAAAAATTTGTACACATGTTATAGATCACAGTTGAAGTAACTGTATAGACTTTGGTGAATCTAGCACTTACAGTTTTTTTACAGGGACACAAAGAAAAATTCTTTATCATTATGGCCTATGGGACTAAATTTTTAAAAGTACGATAGCATCTAAACGCCTTATTGAATTGAGCTGAAAATTTATATGAGTATTATAAATCACTGTTGCACTAACTATAAGCATTTTGGTGAATTTAGCATTTATAGGTTTTTACAGGGACACAACGAAAAATTCTTTATCATTATGATCTATGGGCTCAAAGTTCAGTACACTCTATTATGGTTTTCTCTCTTTTGTTTGTTTAACAACTCCTCTTTCTTTACTTTATCTACAAAACTGTTAATTACTCAATGTTCGGAAAGTCGAGTGGAGTCACTCCAGATTGTTTTTTCAGTGATCTATTTTATTATCGTTTGCACGTGACGTAAGCATCAGATTATAAACTTAAGGAATTAAAGCTATAGAAAAAGTCGGCTTCATCACGAAAAATCACTTTTTAACTTGTAACTTCTAAGCAATTGAAGCTATCGAAAAAGTTTAAATTCAAAAATTCTGTACTAATAAGAATAAAGGATTTAAGTCCAAAAATGTCGATTTGGAGTTAAGTACACTGTCAGACTCAGAAAAAAATTCTCTATCGATTGGTATAAAGGATTTATGTCTATGTCATTTAGTTTCTTAGAAAATACATTAGTAAAAAAAGATTCAAGTCAGAAATTTAGCATTCATGTATGGTATAAAATATTTAATTCAATTTTTTCCTGTTATGAAATGAAGGTTGACAATCATTGAATGGTATTAAGTGTATAAGTCAACGAAATCCCATTTTCCTAATCGATTCTTCTGATTGGATTTTAATTAGTTTAACTTTATTTTTCGTCTCCTGAAAAATCAAGAATATGGACTTAAATCCTTTATACTTATCAGTACAGAATTGTTTGTTAGGCTAAGGCGGTAATTCTCCTGATTTGCAGTTTTTTCTTATTTTCAATATTTAAGAAATCCCGGCAAGCTTAAAGGTAAAGGTAGATTCCTTTACGTTAATGTTACAAAAGTAAAGAAATATTATATATACATTAACACATACTTAGTCAATGGCTTTGTTCCCACACATTGCATTATTTACGTCGCTATTGTTTTTAAGAAATTTAATTATAAACTACTACTATTCATTCTACTTAAAATTTTAGGATGGATTTATTGGTCAGTAAATGATTCAATTTTTTAAAATCCAAGTTCATAACCATTCAACAAATAGAAGCCATAAAAATATACAATTTGGTGACGAAACTTGTGATTTAACAACGAAATTTGTGATTTGGCGGCAAAATTTGATAGTTGACGACGAAATTCGTTATTTGATGACAAAATTTGGCGAGCGTGGCGATGAAAAATGGCAGCTTTGACGTCATTATATTTTCTTTCCACGCAAACACCTCATATCTCTTCACAGAACAATGTCTTGTTTCCACAAGATAAAAAATCAAAGGAAGGCTGTAACGTATCACTCTCAATTTCAATCGTAAATTTTAAATTCTTGCGTAAGTCGGCGCTCTAAACTATTCACTACAAACGACATTTTTACCAAGACTAACGTATTATTATAATTTTATATTTTTAAATGATTAATTAAAGCTGTTACCATGGTTTTTATATTTTCAGTGATCTTTTTTATTATCTTTTGCACGTGACGTAAATATCAGATTATAAATGTAAGCAATTAAAGCTATAAAAAAGTCGGTTTCATCACGAAAAATCACTTTCTAACTTGTATCTTTTAAGCAATTGAAGCTATCGAAAAAGTTTAAATACAAAAGTTGTTCTTTAGGGTAAGGCGGTAATTTTCCTGATTTGAAGTATTTTCCTATTTTCAATATTAAAGAAATTATGGGCAAATGAAAATTTCTACCCCCCCACCATTTCCACCCCCTTTGAGCCGGATGCCCCATCTACGAACTCGACCGAGATTTTTACTGTCCTGACAACATATCCGAAGATGGTTAAATTTATATAAAAATTACTCCAGTTATCGTGTTCACAACTTAACATGGGAAAAAGCGTTATACATATATATATATATATACCTATATATATATATATATATATATATATATATATATATAAACTTTTGAACGGAGGGTGGTTTTGGGTTCTAGGGGTCATGATCGGTGAAGATATGAAGAAATTTTCCAGAAGTCGTGTCATGAGAACCATTGCAATAGGTAGATCTCCTATAAGGAATCTACCTAAAAGAATCGGATAGCTGTTTCTAAAGATGTTGCATTGAGCTCTCCTAAAAACCTACTGTTACAAGCCTTCCTTCGATAATATTGAATGAGCATCATCATCATGCAGCATATTGAGTAAATAACACCATCCCATAGTTACATATTGCCGCTGCATAGTCCGGAGGATCAACCGCACTATCTATTCGTATATTTCAAACTGCTATCTAAAAATCTGTAACGTGTTAAACGGAGATTGATAAAGTGTTTTATAATTGAAAAAAATCTGATGTGGGCACCACATGACTTCCTTATACACTTTTAGAAATATACATAATGTTAAAAAATATTGTCACTGGACCCGAAACAGTTGGCTAAAAATATTTTAAAAAAATGCATGCATACGTAAAAATAAAAAAAATAAAAAAAAATAAATAAATAAAATTGTGCTTTGAGGGGACTCATTTTAAAATCCTTGGGGGGGGGGGACTCATGTCAAAGTTGTGCCTTGGGAGGACTCATGTCAAAGTTGGGCCTTGGGGGGCCTTATTTCAAAGTTGCACCTTGGGGGGACTCATGTCAAAGTTATGCCTTGGGGGGGACTCATGTCAAAGTTGTACCTTGGGGGGGACTCATGTGCCTTGGGGGGGACTCATGTCAAAGTTGTGCCTTGGGGGGGGACTTCGGATCCGAAACAATTGGATAAAAGTGTTAAAAAATGCATTTTCACCGTGTTTCTGAACTATTCCGGAAGTTTCAAATCTCTAACTAGTCGGGAACGGGAAGTTAGTTAAATAGATTTTCTGTTGAATCATATAAACGCTGCTAAAGGCAGCAGTGACACGAAGCAATTGGCTAAAAATATTTAAAAAATGCATTGTCACCGTGTTCTGAGCTTTTCTGGAAGTTTTAAATGTCTAGCTAGTCGGGAAGTTAGTTAAAAATCGATTGCAAGATTTGTACTGGTAACGCTGCCGAAGGCAGCAGGCATCGGAAACAGTTGGCCAAAAATATTAAAAAAACGCATTGTAAACGTGTTCTGAGCTTTTCTGAAAGTTTCAAATGTCTAGCTAGTCGGGAAGTCAGTTAAATTGCAAGATTTGTCCAAACCGTTTTTGAGTTATTACCGTTTTTTGATACATTATGGCCAAAACCAATGTATTTTTGGTCATTATGAACCTAATTTTCCTAAATATCTCCAAAATGGAAAATCATACAAAGTCCAAAAAGGGAGGTGCAGAACTATATGTTATAACAAACCTATGTACCAATTCGCAACTTTCTACGTTCAACCGTTTTTGAGTTATTACCGTTTTTTGATACATTATGGCCAAAACCTATGTATTTTTGTCATTATGAACCTAATTTTCCTAAATATCTCCAAAACGGAAAATCATACAAAGTCCAAAACGGGAGGTGCACAACTAGATGTTATAACAAACCTATGTACCAATTCGCAACTTTCTACGTCCAACCGTTTTTGAGTTATGCGACATACACACACACACACACACAGACACACACACACACATACAGACGTCACGAAAAATCGTGTAAAATCGCTTATATCTCTAAAACGAGAGCTCGTGTTCAGACGACACTTGCAGGTGTACAACTATACATCATGACAGTCACACGTATAAATTGGCAACATTCAGCGATCATTCGTTTTCGAGCAATGTGAAATACAAAATCCATTTCGCAAATCGGGATTACTTTACTTCCTTATACTTTGTATAAGGAAGTAAAAAAAAAAACAACAACAATTAATTAAAAATGTTTCTCATTCCTTTTAAATACTGGTTGTCCTTCAAACTTAATCGCCACCGCCATTCAAATTTTAATTATCTTTAAAACATAGGTGCCCCTAGGCACGGGCCTAAGTCTAAATCTGTCACTGAATACAATAAAAAAAAAAAAAAAAACCTAGCTTTTAATAAACAGCTTATTCTTAATAAAATTTGAATTTCCTCTTTTCTTTTTTACTTCCTTATACAAAGTATAAGGAAGTATAGTAATCCCGATTTGCGAAATGGATTTTGTATTTCACATTGCTCGAAAACGAATGATCGCTGAATGTTGCCAATTTATACGTGTGACTGTCATGATGTATAGTTGTACACCTGCAAGTGTCGTCTGAACACGAGCTCTCGTTTTAGAGATATAAGCGATTTTACACGATTTTTCGTGACGTCTGTATGTGTGTGTGTGTGTGTGTCTGTGTGTGTGTGTGTGTGTATGTCGCATAACTCAAAAACGGTTGGACGTAGAAAGTTGCGAATTGGTACATAGGTTTGTTATAACATCTAGTTGTCCACCTCCCGTTTTGGACTTTGTATGATTTTCCGTTTTGGAGATATTTAGGAAAATTAGGTTCATAATGACAAAAATACATAGGTTTTGGCCATAATGTATCAAAAAACGGTAATAACTCAAAAACGGTTGAACGTAGAAAGTTGCGAATTGGTACATAGGTTTGTTATAACATATAGTTCTGCACCTCCCTTTTTGGACTTTGTATGATTTTCCATTTTGGAGATATTTAGGAAAATTAGGTTCATAATGACCAAAAATACATTGGTTTTGGCCATAATGTATCAAAAAACGGTAATAACTCAAAAACGGTTTGGACAAATCTTGCAATTTAACTGACTTCCCGACTAGCTAGACATTTGAAACTTTCAGAAAAGCTCAGAACACGTTTACAATGCGTTTTTTTAATATTTTTGGCCAACTGTTTCCGATACCTGCTGCCTTCGGCAGCGTTACCAGTACAAATCTTGCAATCGATTTTTAACTAACTTCCCGACTAGCTAGACATTTAAAACTTCCAGAAAAGCTCAGAACACGGTGAAAATGCATTTTTTAAATATTTTTAGCCAATTGCTTCGTGTCACTGCTGCCTTTAGCAGCGTTTATATGATTCAACAGAAAATCTATTTAACTAACTTCCCGACTAGTTAGAGATTTGAAACTTCCGGAATAGTTCAGAAACACGGTGAAAATGCATTTTTTAACGCTTTTCTCCAATTGTTTCGGATCCGAAGTCCCCCCCCCAAGGCACAACTTTGACATGAGTCCCCCCCAAGGCGCAACTTTGACATGAGTCCCCCCCCCAAGGCACATGAGTCCCCCCAAGGCACATGAGTCCCCCCCAAGGTACAACTTTGACATGAGTCCCCCCCAAGGCATAACTTTGACATGAGTCCCCCCAAGGTGCAACTTTGAAATAAGGCCCCCCAAGGCCCAACTTTGACATGAGTCCCCCCAAGGCCCAACTTTGACATGAGTCCCCCCCCCCCCCCCAAGGATTTTAAAATGAGTCCCCTCAAGGCACAATTTTATTTATTTATTTTTTTACGTATGCATGCATTTTTTTTTAAATATTTTTAGCCAACTGTTTCGGGTCCAGTGACAATATTTTTTAACATTATGTATATTTCTAAAAGTGTATAAGGAAGTCATGTGGTGCCCACATCAGATTTTTAATATACTTTTCATGAACTTTTCTTTTAATCTTAAAACAATAAAAAATACACCAGAGAATTGTTGAAAAGTAATAAGTTAAAAACTGAATAAACACCATAAACTGCAAAAAACCCAAAACAATTAAGTAGACACGAGTGCAGCAAATAAAGCAATGGTGCACAATTTATAGTGTTTTATTCAAAGTTTTTTCCTTAATAGCTTTTAAGCTTGCTTTCTAAACCTAAAAACTTTAATCTTTTATATTCTGGTTTTCCTAAAACATCGAATAACCTTTTATGAGTTTTAAATGTTCTTGTTATTGAGCAAATAAAAAGGAAAATAAAAACCCTAAGCATTTTTTTGTTCGAATAAAATATCTTAAAACTGTGTTTCATTGAAAATATCCCCTCTTCCTGAAAAAAAAAAAAAAAAAAAGAGAACGGGGAGTACAGCTAAATACACACTTTTTGGGAATGATGAATGAGTTATGTTTTGCAAGCGAGGTTTATAAGTGTTTTTCATTTTATATAAAAGAAAAAAGGATATTCTCACTTATTTTCTAAATGTTAGCTTCATAAGAATATTCCTCTTCTCCAAGAATATTTTCACCTCACATACCTAATATCTTTAACATATATACATAATAATTATTTTGCAGAAATAAATGACTTTATGTGGTAAAAAACATCATATAACTTCGGCTTAATAATAATAATAATACAATAGAACTTGGATAATTCGAAGTTGAAGGGACCAGAGAAAAATTCGAAATATCCAAAAATTCGAATTAAATATACTATTTTGTCCAAAAAAAAAAAAAAAAAAGATATATTAAAAAATTGAAACTCTACGATCAAAGATTTAACACATAAACTTTATATCTAAGAATACTGCTACATCCTCCCCCCCGTTTAAATCAATATTTTTTACGAGCTTAATTATTCAACTCTTTTTAAAAAATAATCAGATATTTTTTATTTCTTCTTTAAGCTACAGTCTTTGTGTCATAACATATGACTTGATATAAAAATAGAATCTAGTACATTAGACATGTCTTTCAATTCAAAAAAACCTCGAAGTTCATGTATATTCACCATACCATATCTTTTGATGCACTAGCTAGGGGCTTCTCTTGTATTTCCATATTCTTCTTTTGAAAGACTGTTAAGATATATAATGCACTTTAGCTGAGAAAAATCTCGGGAACAAATCTTACTTTAATATTTTAAAGGTAATCGTATGAAAAATTCGAATTATCTAAAATAAAATTCGAATTATCCACTATTTTTTAACATTATTTTAATATAAAATTCAAGGGACCGAGTAAAAAATTCGAATTATCCAGAATTTCGAATTAAACAAGTTCGAATTATTCAAGTTTCACTGTAATAAAAATAGGGTACTTTTTTTATAATGACACCATAGGGCTTCTATAAAAAATTTTCTATAAAGGTACTAGTACTAATATGATAAAGCTATTATGAAAAGTACTAGTAATCCCATGGGAATGACAAGAGAAGTACACAAAGAGAAGTACACAAAAACTATTTTTCTTTTCCTTTTTATTTTATTACGAATATGACATAACAGACTTAAGTTATTAATGTTACTGAAGACTAAACATTAGCTCATTAAAAGTATATTTTTAATAATGTATATAACATTAAAATCATCTAAATTATTACTAAATATCAATTTGGTAATAATTAATTTAAAACTTTTCAATAATAATACTTACACACATAAGCATGCATATATGATTGTGTTTGCAAACTTGAAAAAGAAAAGAATATCAAAACCTTACTAATTTATAGTTATTAAGGAAGTACACATTTGACAGTAGAGTAATTTATTATATTTTTGTAGATTTAATGCCGGTGAAAATTTACGATCTGGTACGGTAGTTTTCGCTTGCATTAAGAGGAAAATATAAAGTTTTCATACTTACTAATAATTAATTTAAAACTTTTCAGTAATAATACTTACACACATAAGCATGCATATATGATTGTGTTTGCAAACTTGAAAAAGAAAAGAATATCAAAAGCTTACTAATTTATAGTTATTAATGAAGTACACATTTGACAGTAGAGTAATTTATTCATTACATGATAAATACACAGTCTCATTACATGATAAAATATGTAATGAGACAGAAAGCAAGTATAAATTCAAAACTAATTTTAATTGAACAGAAAGGAATTACGGAAATTGTACCTGTGAAAAAAAAAAAAAAAAAAAAATCTGACTGTAAATTCTAATTTTAATTATATGTATAGAAAAGTATAATTAAAATACATATCGGTACATGAGTAAAATATGTACAGCTTTATAAAGAATATTTATTAATAAAGGAATGTTGCTCTTAAGTGCATTTTCACCGTCTTTAATTGACACTCGATAAATTTCATAAAAATGAATTTGATAAAGATCTTAACAATAACCATTCATTGCTTTTCTGTACAAAGCTCAGTACAGTACAGATTATTAATGCGACAAACACAAGTAGTATTATCCTGCGCTAGCGAAGAAAAAACATGGCTGAAAAAGTAAACAAAAATACACTGCCAGAGACAAGAATCATTCTTAAAAATTCTCCGTCAATCTCACTGCGCAACGCAGTCAGACTGCCGTAACAATAACATTGTTACGGATGCCGTAGTACAGCGTCTAGAATAAACAGTGTGGAAAGCGGCGAATAAAATTGTACTAAAAAAATTAAGCCTGTCACCAGATGTCATTGTAATCGAAGCTAGTGTCACGACAACAAAACCGAGACTCCCTATTGGTTAATTATATGCTTAGATCACGTGATTAAACTGACGAAACTGGGAAAAGCCAATCAGGTGTTCGATTTGAGCAATAGCTTCGATCACAGCGACATCTGGGTAAGCTTAATTTTTGTAGCATCATTTTAACATCACGGTTATAGGCGATTGCCACACTGTTTATTCTAGACGCTGTAGCCGTAGCAATAGCCACGGCCAAAAAAAAAAAAAAAAAACTATTTTCCGATATAGAATTGAGCGATCGCAGACCTGATTTTTTGTGCCATAGGAAAAGTTTTGCTGTTAAGTCAGTATCCGCGAAGAAATAACAAATCTTTATGGTCGCAGAGACAGCCACAACACATAAGAGCCATTTTATCTGTGAGTAAAGATTTACTCGATAATTCAGCAGAAATGGCAGATAAGATCGCCGAATCCGACAGCATGGCAGATATACATGCCATTCAGAAAAATTCCCTAAATTCGGATACTGACCGGCTAACATCTTTAGAAAGCAAAGTCGATTCCCTAATCAAATGTTTAGAAGATTTGAAGATATTGGGTCGATTTCAAAATTCATTTGTTAGAAGTTGGTCTCGTTCTAGTTTCTGGCGACAACGATCGCGCTCTCGCTTATGATCGACACGGTAAAATAAATATTGCTGGTACCATTTGCCACTTTTGGCGAAAAGGCATGCAAGCGTATACTAGAGCCCTTTACATAAAATATATAGGCCAGCGCATCGCCGCCATTTTATTGCCTCGGATGAGGGCGGAATTCCCGCTTGGCGTCCTTATCGCTTAACTATCGATTTTAAGAAAGCTTGATCTGAAGCTACGATCGGTCAAGCGCAATAAGCAACAAGTAATATCCCTAACAACACATTTATAAACTGTACATTCTTGGTATATTTTTTTATCCTCAGGATATTTTGTGGGTGTACTGGGGATAAGATGTGTTGTTAGGACTATTTCTGTCTTTTTCAAATACAAATCATAACTTTTTGAAAAAAAAAAAAATCTGATGTGGGCACCACATGACTTCCTTATACACTTTTAGAAATATACATAATGTTAAAAAATATTGTCACTGGACCCGAAACAGTTGGCTAAAAATATTTAAAAAAAAATGCATGCATACGTAAAAAAATAAAAAAATAAATAAATAAAATTGTGCCTTGAGGGGACTCATTTTAAAATCCTTGGGGGGGGGGGGACTCATGTCAAAGTTGGGCCTTGGGGGGACTCATGTCAAAGTTGGGCCTTGGGGGGCCTTATTTCAAAGTTGCACCTTGGGGGGACTCATGTCAAAGTTATGCCTTGGGGGGACTCATGTCAAAGTTGTACCTTGGGGGGGACTCATGTGCCTTGGGGGGACTCATGTGCCTTGGGGGGGGACTCATGTCAAAGTTGTGCCTTGGGGGGGGGACTTCGGATCCGAAACAATTGGATAAAAGTGTTAAAAAATGCATTTTCACCGTGTTTCTGAACTATTCCGGAAGTTTCAAATCTCTAACTAGTCGGGAAGTTAGTTAAATAGATTTTCTGTTGAATCATATAAACGCTGCTAAAGGCAGCAGTGACACGAAGCAATTGGCTAAAAATATTTAAAAAATGCATTGTCACCGTGTTCTGAGCTTTTCTGGAGGTTTTAAATGTCTAGCTAGTCGGGAAGTTAGTTAAAAATCGATTGCAAGATTTGTACTGGTAACGCTGCCGAAGGCAGCAGGTATCGGAAACAGTTGGCCAAAAATATTAAAAAAACGCATTGTAAACGTGTTCTGAGCTTTTCTGAAAGTTTCAAATGTCTAGCTAGTCGGGAAGTCAGTTAAATTGCAAGATTTGTCCAAACCGTTTTTGAGTTATTACCGTTTTTTGATACATTATGGCCAAAACCAATGTATTTTTGGTCATTATGAACCTAATTTTCCTAAATATCTCCAAAATGGAAAATCATACAAAGTCCAAAAAGGGAGGTGCAGAACTATATGTTATAACAAACCTATGTACCAATTCGCAACTTTCTACGTTCAACCGTTTTTGAGTTATTACCGTTTTTTGATATATTATGGCCAAAACCTATGTATTTTTGTCATTATGAACCTAATTTTCCTAAATATCTCCAAAACGGAAAATCATACAAAGTCCAAAACGGGAGGTGCACAACTAGATGTTATAACAAACCTATGTACCAATTCGCAACTTTCTACGTCCAACCGTTTTTGAGTTATGCGACATACACACACACACACACACACAGACACACACACACACATACAGACGTCACGAAAAATCGTGTAAAATCGCTTATATCTCTAAAACGAGAGCTCGTGTTCAGACGACACTTGCAGGTGTACAACTATACATCATGACAGTCACACGTATAAATTGGCAACATTCAGCGATCATTCGTTTTCGAGCAATGTGAAATACAAAATCCATTTCGCAAATCGGGATTACTATACTTCCTTATACTTTGTATAAGGAAGTAAAAAAATTGCTTAGTGTTTAAAAATGGAAAATGGAAATTTATTTACTTGCTTTTACTGCTATTTCCAGCATATACTATTCATTTAAAAAAAACGAACCTTAAAATAAATGTAATTACGACACGGAAATGAAACAACTTTGGCGACCCCAGAAAATGTCGCCAAAACTCAAACGCACGGTAATAAAAGGTCTTATTTAATGAATTTATGGTTAGTAACATAAATATTATGATTAAAATAGCACATTCTTTGTATTTTTATATTTGAACATGTGAAAAACACAGAGAAAAATATAAGTAAATAAAAGTTATATTATTTTATTCTTCCTAAATTATCTTATGGAAATCTGAACATTTTATGTTCTTTTCTTGAGTGATTATAGAAAATTTTCACTAAACAATCTCCCATATGATAATTTGACGAGCTAAAATTATGAAAATGATTAAATAGTAACTACAAAGTAATACAAGACGATAGAAATAATAGCTGCCGTTTGTTTATCTACGGAAACGCTGGGTACATGTGGCAACCCTAAGGCAACAAAATGTCTGATGCGCCAGCTCGTATATATAGGAGCCTTAGTGTATACATAGGCTGACCAGATCAAAGTACCTTTATAATAGAGAAGCGTTAAAAATTGCTACAATTATCCAAATATGGATGAATTTTTTTTATTCCTAATAAATAAGGACTAAAAATAAAATATTACTGATTAATAATTTTCTTTCTGCATTTTGTTAAAACTTAAAAAAATGCTTTAAAAAAAAAGGAAGTCCCCATTTGTCCCCAGAAAATGGGGACGTTTGGTCAGTACATGTATACACTACTAAAGTGCGACGTCACTGACCAACCAGAGCCGTATTCTCCCTAAACCGGAAAATGGAACGTAATCGGAATGGACACTAGCCGGAATCTAGAGGAAGGAAGTGACTTTTTTTGAGACGCTCAAACCATAGATATAGTAATATACATAGATCTATCATCCCCATGTTAACGTGCAAAGATTTTTGACGCCGAAAAAGTTTTTTGGCATCAGCCATGAGAGAGTATAAAACTCGAAAACAATAATGGAATAGAACGTTGATATTGTTGCGTACTTGAGGGTTCGTGAGTTGTCCTGGAATGAAAGGCCAAACTTACAAAAATTCAGTAATTTATTCACAGAAAGTTCCAGAAAAATACAGGCCAATAAACCAATTATCAGCTTCAATTCAAGCAGTAACCACAGCTTAAACAACAGCTGTCAATAGCAAATCCACAGTACAAACTGTATAGCAATAACACTTGAAGCAAGTCTCTCTCAAAGAGGCTCAAGAGGAATGCAAGCACTAGCGAAGCTGGCTGAGATCTGAACTGAACTGACTGCCTTGGCGAGGAAGCGCTCCTTATATGCTGTTCCATGGAACCCAGATTTTTCGAGAAAACTCTAGAAAGTGGTCAACCAATCAACTTACAGCTTCCATATTTGGTATATCCCATATAAGGATTTTCTCGCCAAGGTCGCCAAAAAAATCGCCAAGGTGGGAAAAAGTCGACAAATTTGGCGCCAAATCCATTACCTGCATTACTGGGGCTTTTTAATGCGTTTTTAAGGGAAAATAAGGCTATTTCAACGCTACAACGACTAGAAATGCACAAAATTAGCACTTTATCAACTTACTAAGCCTCTTTGAAAGAATTTATACAAAAATAAACACAATTATTTACAATTTCGTAACACTGCCCCCTCCGAAGGACTGCACGTCCCGGGCAGTGCAACCCTTGGTCAAGAGGCGAAACTAAACAAATTTACACAATCTAAAACACAAAAACTAAGTTGCATATAACGATAAAATATAAATACAAATCAAGTGAGAAATATTTACAAAATTCACAAATATGTTCAAATATTTATATACAAATATTTACAAAATTCACAAATATGTACAAATATTTATATACAAATATTTACATTACGCATGCGCAAATTTTACCAGTATTTACATTTTTAATTTTTAATATTACCGTTACTTGTGGTACTTGGCTAGCCTATTATAGTGCACCACCTTCTGTTTTGATGAAGGTGTTTTAGTGATCCGCACCACTACATCATTCAGCCTTTTTAAGACTGTATGGTCCGTCCCAGTTGCACTGTAACTTGGGAGAGAGTCCTTTGCGTCGAACAGGATTCCACAACCAGACCTTCTCTCCTTCCTGAAACTCATGTTGCATAGCCTTTAGGTCGTACCTTGTCTTCATTTTCTCCGATGCAATGTGAATTCGCTCCCGAGCAAAGTTGTGAACGTTCTCAAATCGTGCCTGGAGATTTTGGATGTACTCCTCGGGCGATGAAGGCGCATCGGGTGGACAACCAAACAGGAGATCACAAGGGAGACGAAGTTCACGTCCAAAGAGCATCTGGGCTGGAGTATAGCCGGTGGTTTCATGGACAGCACTTCGATAAGCCAGCAGGAAAAATGGCAACTTCAAGTCCCAATCTTGCTGGTTTCTTGATACTAGAAGGGAGAGGTTATTCAGGATGGTACGATTGAACCTCTCGACCATGCCGTCCGACTGGGGATGTAAGGGTGTTGTCCGGGTTTTGTCTATGCCGAGTAGTTCACACAGTCCTTTGAAAACATCAGAGGTAAAGTTCCTACCTTGGTCGGTATGATGTTGTAGGGGCGTGCCGTACCTTGACACCCATTGCTGCACTATGACTTCTGCGACTGTGCATGCCTCTTGATTGGGAATGGGATATGCCTCAGGCCACTTGGTGAAATAGTCCATCACGACGAGAATGTATTTATTTCCACTGGAGGTCCGTGGCAAAGGACCCAAGATGTCGATTGCAATCCGTTCAAATGGTGCTCCCACGTTATACCGTTGCAGTCTTCCTCGACTTCGTTTCTGCGGGCCTTTACGTGCCGCACAAGCATCACAGGATTTACACCATTTCTCCACATCCTCCTTTGCCTTGCACCAGTAGAAGCGTTCCCGAACTTTCTGCAGAGTCTTCATTACCCCAAAATGGCCTCCGGTAGAGCTACTATGCAGTTGTTCTAAAACAGCTGGAATTTTTGATCTTGGTAATAAAATCTGCCATCTGAAGCTTTTCCCATCATCAGATTCCCACTTTCTGTATAATACGCCGTTTCTGATATGAAGAGATTCCCAAAGTGCCCAATAACTTTTGGTAATGGGACTATATCTGGAAATGTCCTGCCAGATAGGTCTGTTGCTGGTCGTCTCCTTCAGCTGTAATATTGGCTTTATGTCAGGATCTTCCAACTGGGATTTTCTAAGTTCTTCGTCACTCCATGGATCGGGATCTTGATCTGATGGTGTTGAGACAGTAACTTGGCAGGCAACCGGATTTATCGGCAGGTATTTCTGTTCGGCTCTAGAGCAATACTTGCAGCTTTCCGAGCAGGGCTTCCGTGACAAGGCATCTGCATTACCATGTAGAGTCCCTTTACGATGACGTATCTCGAAGTCATATTCCTGCAGGCGTTGTATCCACCTGGCAATCTGTCCTTCCGGGTTCTTGAACTGGAGCAACCACGTTAAAGATGCATGGTCAGTCCGGAGCAGGAATCTTCTGCCATAGAGGCAATGATGGAAATGTTCTATGGCTTTTACGATGGCGAGTAGCTCTTTCCTGGTGGTACAATAATTTCGCTCCGGTTTAGACAGGCATTTACTTTACTCCAATAGGCAATGACATGTTCTTGACCATCAATTTCCTGCGACAGAACAGCACCGACACTCTCATTGCTGGCATCTGTATCAAGTATGAACTGTCTGTCGGGCTGTGGATATGTCAAGATAGGCGATGATGTTAAGGCCTCTTTAAGTCGCTTGAACGCTTTTTCACATTCATATGTCCACAGGAACTTCTGTTTGGCTTCCGTCAGCTTGTGCAGTGGTCTGGCAATATTTGAGAAACCCTTGACAAACTTCCTGTAGTAAGTGCATAACCCCAGGAAACTTCGTAGTTGGTGTACATTTTCAGGGCGACTCCAGTTCTCGACTGCAGAGATCTTCTCAGGATCAGTTCTCACACCTTCGGCAGAGATGATATGGCCGAGGTAGCTCACTTCACGACGGAACAAGTTACACTTGCCTGGATTCAATTTGAGGTTAGCCATTCTGAGTTTCTCCAGCACCTTTCGGATGTTTCGTAGATGTTCTTCAAAGGTGCGCCCCACAATGATAATATCATCCAAATACACCAGACAGGCTTCATAGGAAAGTCCTTTTAGCACTGTCTCCATCAGGCGTTCAAAGGTGGCAGGAGCATTAGATAATCCGAACGGCATAACTTTAAATTGCCACAATCCTTGTCCCGTGGTGAATGCAGTCTTCTCACGATCATCAGGATGTAATTCTACTTGCCAGTAACCGCTCTTCAGATCCAACGTCGAGAACCATTTATTGCCAGCAAGTGTGTCTAATGTGTCGTCAATTCTGGGAAGAGGGTAACTGTCTTTCTTCGTGATGTCATTCAAACGACGATAATCCACACAAAATCTTGTTGAACCATCCTTTTTCCGCACCAGTACTATGGGAGAGGCCCAAGGACTCGTTGATGGCTCGATGACATCATTGTGCTACATTTCACTTGGAAGTTCAGTGACCTCTTCCTGTTTAGCAAAGGGAAGTCTTCTTGGATGTTGTTTGATTGGAGGATGATTTCCTGTATCAATTCTGTGCTGGGTGATGTTCGTTCTCCCGACGTCTTCAGGTGTTCGAGAAAAAAGGTCTTTAAATTCTTGGAGTAGCTTCTCCGCAGCACATCTCCGTTCCTTTCCTAACTCTGCATTCTTGAGTAATTCCGTTATTAATTGTTCAGAAGACTTGGATTCAGTTGATTGCGTGGGGCGGTTGATGCATGTTACAGGAGTGCAGGCTGCTAACACCTCATCCTTCTTCACTGTTCGGACCTTATCGCTGATGTTTGCGACTCTCACAGGAATAGTACTCTTTGAGAGATCAACTAGAGATGAAGCTACCAGAACTCCTCTTGGGCTATTGTCTGTATTCGGGTATTCAATCAGTCCATAGCGGAAGTATTGCTTTGTAGGTGGTGTTCCTGAAACTATTGTCTCTGTGTGTGGAGGGATGGAAAGCTCAGACTTGGCTGTTATCTGGCAAATTGTCTGAATGTCTTGATTTTCAGTGTTGAACACAGCGATGTCTTCCAAACTCGAATGCAGTTCATTATTCTTGAAGTCCAATTGAAAGTTAAATTTTCTCAGGAAATCAATTCCAATGATTAAAGGATCTCTTATATCAGCCACATATGCCATATGATGGTAACTGGCATTCCCAAAAGTGATGGCCAAGTTCATTTTGCATATATTTTGATTTCGTCTCCGGTCATAGTCTGGAGTTTAACGCAGGGCGGAGTCCAGATGATCTTCTCTTTTAGTTCTTGAGCCAAATCCGTTCTAATGATGGTCACGTTGGCTCCCGTGTCCAGAATCATCCGGCAGGTGGCGTTGTTGAGTTGGCCATAGACGTGAAGTCCATTATCGCCGCCACTCATCGATGAAACATGAAATACTGTAAATTGGGGCTCTTTAATTTTAGGCAACCTCCGCCCCGCGAGATGGCCTCCTCTTAGTTTCCCTGCAGTGATGGTGAAGCCGGGTGATTTCCTATAGTTGGTCGTACGGGGCAGTTCCTCTTCACATGACCATCCCCTCCACAGCCCCAGCACTTTATCTTCCGATCCTTTATTTCTATGTTATTTTCCAGGTTGCGCAATCTCTTTAAGATCTCTGCGAAACTTCTCTTCATTTCATTCTCATCAGCAGGCGTATCATTTAATGAGACTGCTCTTATGGTATGGCGGTCTTTGCGGGAGGCTTGTTGGGCTGCCTCTATCCTAAGTGCATACCCAAAAGCTGATTCTACGTCTCTGATGTTGGAGAGTCTCAGCGCTTTTTGAATTTCTGGATCCCGAACAGCATCGATAAAGTACTGAAGAGCTAAGTCGTTTCGAGTGTCAGCTTGGCAGTCTGAGAATGCTAGGTGTGACAATCTCTGAATGTCCGCTGCCAGCTCTTGCAAACTTTTGCCCGTTTTCTGGTAACGGGACTTTAGCTGGAGGCGACTATAGTCCTTAGAACACTTCTCTCCGAACCGTAGCTCCAGTGCTCTAGTCAAGGCCTCGAAGTCGTTCCTTTCTTCTTTAGAAACATTTCTCAGTATCTCGGCTGCATCTCCCCGTAATGCTGCTGCTAAGTGGACCGACTTGGCGGTAGAGTCCCAGCCGTTAGCTTCAGCTACGATGGAAAACTGCGTCTTATATACATGCCAGGAGGAACTGCCGTCGTAGGTAGATAGCTTAATAAATTCGTGATTCTGGCTTCTTCTCTCTTTCTTTTCAGTTTCCTGGGGCATGGACTCTAACTTTTCTTCCACTTTTCTCTCCAGATCTTCTTCTATTCTCTTCAATTTACCTTCTATCTCTGAAAACCTGCCTTTCAGTTCCTGATCAAAATTTTCTTTAACTTTCTCCCCGAAACTCCGTTCTATCCTCGTAACACTCTCTTCAACCTTCATAACATTTTCTTCTATCTTCATAGCTTTCTCTTCAAAACTTTCTTCTATTTTCAAAACTTTCTCTTCAAAATTTTCTTCTATCTTTATAACTTTCTCTTCTATTCCATCCATTCTATTTTCCATCACCGTTAATTTACCCTCGATTGATTCTTTCACCGTTGAAAGCTCTCTCTTCATCTCATCTTGATTAGATTTAATTTCTTCCTGAACTTCACCCATAGTATCTTTCATTTCCTTCATTTCTTCAGTCAAGCCGTCTTTCATTTCTCTTTGCGATGTTTCCATTTTCTCTTGTGCTGCCTTCATTTCTTTCATCTCTTGACTCAGGCTATCTTTCATCTCTCTTTGCGATGCTTCCATACTTTCTTTCATCTCTCTTTGTCCTTCCTTCATTTCTCTTTGCCCTTCTTTCATTTCATTCATCTGGGTAGCTAAGCTTTCTAGAAGTTTCTTCATCTGTTCCTCCATAGCTCTAGTTATAACCATTCACAGACAATCCCGCTTCTGACACCAGAAATGTTGCGTACTTGAGGGTTCGTGAGTTGTCCGGGAATAAAAGGCCAAACTTACAAAAATTCAGTAATTTATTCACAGAAAGTTCCAGAAAAATACAGGCCAATAAACCAATTATCAGCTTCAATTCAAGCAGTAACCACAGCTTAAACAACAGCTGTCAATAGCAAATTCACAGTACAAACTGTATAGCAATAACACTTGAAGCAAGTCTCTCTCAAAGAGGCTCAAGAGGAATGCAAGCACTAGCGAAGCTGGCTGAGATCTGAACTGAACTGACTGCCTTGGCGAGGAAGCGCTCCTTATATGCTGTTCCATGGAACCCAGATTTTTCGAGAAAACTCTAGAAAGTGGTCAACCAATCAACTTACAGCTTCCATATTTGGTATATCCCATATAAGGATTTTCTCGCCAAGGTCGCCAAAAAAATCGCCAAGGTGGGAAAAAGTCGCCAAATTTGGCGCCAAATCCATTACCTGCATGACTGGGGCTTTTTAATGCGTTTTTAAGGGAAAATAAGGCTATTTCAACGCTAAAACGACTAGAAATGCACAAAATTAGCACTTTATCAACTTACTAAGCCTCTTTGAAAGAATTTATACAAAAATAAACACAATTATTTACAATTTCGTAACAATATCATAGATATAGTAATAGGACATGGTTGATATATATTGAAAAGGCCGAAATACTGCGCGGCTTTTAATTGTACAAATACATTTATGAAAGGAAGGGGAATAAGTTTTCATAAGTAAGTTAAATTTAACTAATTTATGAAAAATATGATTCTTTATAATCAGTTGCTTTGTTATTATTATGGTTTAAATACTGTTTTGATTTTTAATGGAATCCTTTTTTTAAATTTTAATATTTTTAAAGTTTTTATATTAGTAAGTAATATCGAATTTTCAAAATTCTTTTGAATGTAGTTAGCAGCGGCAGAGGTAAAACCCGCTTGTTTTAATATATTATAACTAGTATTACCACAAGATTTTCTTCTATATATAATCCTATACAAATTTAAGCAATACAAATTATTCATTAAGTTATAATTTATTAAAGATATTTTCCATGATGAATGCAGACGATTTTTTCCTTAAAGTAGTGTAATAATAAATGCTGAAAAAAATCCTTTTTGTGCAGACATGAAAAGATATACAGTCGAACCTTGTTAACGTGAATCTCAAGGAGGATCAAAAATCTGTTCATGTTATCAGTAGTTCATGCTATCAGTAACTGATCGTCATATAACTAAAGTAATCTTCATTTTGACGGGGATTGTGGTAACAGTTCATGTTAAAAGTAATTCACGTTAACAATGTTCACGTTAACGAGGTTCGACTGTATGTCTGATATGTCTATACTATATATATATATATATATATATATAACATTAAAAATAAAAGAAATCGGTAACTTCGTTTTAAATTAATACAGATGTATGGTTCAACATTCGTTTTAGAAATATTGATGAGTTCTTTCTAAAATATCCACATTGAAAATTTACACAGGCCGCGGGGGAAGAGGAAGAGCACTTCCTTCCCAGGAGGAAAGCAATGCTCCTACATGCACACATTTTTTTTTTTTTTCAAGTTTATTACTACTATTATCAATAATTCATATAAATTTTATATTCATGCGTTAAACTCACATTATAAACATTTATATGACATTTTGTCCTATACTGTCATGTTAAGTACTTAGAAAAAAATAAATATAGTTTAAAAAAACTAAAAAACACGCTTTTAAAGCACATCAAACTAAAAAGTGAAAAATAATTCTTAATATAAGCTGAAAACAATAATGAACGAAAAATACTAGTATAATTGTGAAAAAAGCGTGGGGTGCTTTGTGCCATATTTTTCGTATATCGAGCAACCCACGCTTTTTTCACAATTATACTAGTACTAGCAGACCCGGCCACGCGTTGCTGTGACTAAGTTATACGTTGAATTATACGGCTGTAAACTATTTAGTACAGTCAAATTATTATTTACGAACAAAGACGAAAACGTTGTAGCCGATGTAAAAACCCACAGGGTTGAGATTTGAAACTTAGGTCAAAATTTGGAAGCGATTGATAAAAATTTTCGTAGTGTTGATATTAAGCACAAATTAATTTTATTGTAGGGTCCTATAAATTTTAATGGAGAAGTGATATATATTGTTTCTAATGCTACTTTGGATAAAATTGCTAAAATGACTAATATATAAATTAAATTATATTAAAATTCTATTAAAATAAAAGTATAAAAGAAACAGACGATTTTAAAATCAATTTTTATGGAGGAGTGAAATATAATATATGCTATAATGGATAATTTTACTATAAAATGAGGGCAACAGCTGTAGTTATAAAAAGGAAAACAATAAGGCTAAACCAGAAAAATAAGTAAATTTGATAAATATTTTAAAACTTTAAAATTGGAAATCTTATGAAATATTGGACATTTAAAGTAAATACATGTATCATTTTAAATAGAAAAAGATTTTGGAAAAGTTTAGTGTATTTTAACGAAGTGATGAGAGGTTTTTGAGTATGTTAAAATTTTAATAGTAAATTCAAGTTAATAAAGATGGGAAACATTGAGGATTAAGATAAGAATAATTATAAGATAAAAAAAAAAAAAACTTTTTATATACCATGCTTTTAAATTTTAATATACTAATAATATACTAATTAAAAGGAAAATGATAAATATTCTATCATAGTTTGAAGTCAAATTTGTTTTCAAATGTCTAAATAAAATATCTGATGTAAGATACTAATATTTTGCAGCGGAATAGATTTCATTTCTGTCATCCTTGGCGAAAAAAAAAAGAATATCGCCAAATTATCTGGCGAAAATATTTAATTCCTTTCAAAAATCATGGTTATTTTAACAACTTATATTAAAAGAGTAATGAATAATATGAAACAATATTTCGTACAATACATATTACATGTCATACATACGTACAATGAATAATACATATTACATTTCGAACAATGCATACATCTGGCATGTATATTTTCGTGTTACGCTTTTGATCGCCAAATAATAATAATAATAATAATAAAAGCCAAGGGCGACAGAGTTTTGAAATTAAAAATTAAAATTTTGTCAATTTGACAGCAAAATAATTCAATCTAACACCCGCGATAACTAATACATATCTATACCCAAATATAAGGATTAAAATCGGGAAATAAATTTCCTCGATTTTTAATAATTTCTTACAAAAAATCCAGTGGGCAATTAACATAGGAAATCTTTTTCTTGGCTGCACAGACGGTCAGTGAGTCACACTTCGCTTGCGTATAGAACTCATAGATATAGTATAGCATATATAGAATAGAGTGATCATTGGGGAGAAAAAAGTTATTCCTTTTCATTTGGGAAAAGACGACGTTTTTACCAAAATATGGCCGTCTTTCCCCGAGTGAATACACACGGGAATACATACTAATATTTTAGCAAATAAAATTTATGAATAATTTATTTGCTAAAGGGGAATGGAAGACTCCAGATACAGTTTCAAATTCATATTTCTTTCTTTCTTTTCTTTTCTTTTTTCTTTTTTTTTTTTTTTTTCAATACCACTTAATGGCTGTTTCCAAAGCTTTTATTATTTTTTTTTTTCGGCATCAAAAATCTTACGATAACATGGGGATGAGAGATCTATATATATTACTATATCTATGATAGAACTACATTAGCACTTTATCAATGTGTATAAAATCTTTAAATTGATTATGACGTCAATTTTCGTGAGATGCATAATTTAACTTTTTATAATTTTTTAACGTTCACGTTTGATTAAATGTATTTATTTTTATGTCGAAAGAAAATGAACTCGTATTTTTTTTTTTTTTTTTTTTTTTTTTTTAGAAACAATTAAATTAATGGAACTCACAGATATTTTGGAGCAACTTTAATAAAGGTCTATAATTAACAAATAATTGCAATAAAACAATATTGTGACAATAAATTGAGATAAAAACTATCCTATCTCTCAAGTTGGACCAAACTGCACACAGTGTGCAAAATTTCATTAAAATCGGTTCCTTAGTTTAGGAGTTTACCCCGGACAAACATCGTGACACGTAATTTATATATATATACAGATTTTTCGTTCATTGTTGTTTTCAGCTTATATTAAGAATTATTTTTCACTTTTTAGTTTGATGTGCTTTAAAAGCGTGTTTTTTAGTTTTTTTAAACTATATTTATTTTTCACTTTTTAGTTCGATGTGCTATGAAAGCATGCTTTTTAAACAATATTTTAAACTATATTTATTATTTTATTATTTATCACATAAATAGCTACAGTATGTAAGTTTTTGGTTAAAATATTTACACACAATCGAAAATATCCCCATTCGACTTGCAGGCCTCTTAAATCTATCTGTACCAATTTTCAACGGCCTAACTGTATTTCTAGTTGTTTTTGCCCCATAGCCCCCCCCCTTACCCCCTACCCGCCCCTCCTAATAATTTTACAAATTCAAAAATATCCGCAATCGATTTGTAAGTATCGAAAACCTCTTTGTACCAATTTTGCACGATCTGACACTATTTTTATTTTTTTGCCCCCACTCTCCCCCCTTCTTGCCCCTCCTAATAACTTTACACAATCGAAAATATCCCCATTCGACTTGCAGACCTTTAAAACCTATCTGTACCAATTTTCAACGGCCTAACTGTATTTCTATTTGTTTTTGCTCCATAGCCCCCCCTTACCGCCCCACCCCCCTACCCGCCCCTCCTAAGAATTTTACAAATTCAAAAATATCCGCAATCAATTTGTAAGCATCAAAAACCTCTATGTACCAATTTTGAACGATCTGACACTATTTTTATTTTTTTGCCCCCCCCTCTTGCCCCTCCTAATAACTTTACACAATCGAAAATATCCCCATTCGACTTGAAGAACTTTAAAACCAATCTGTACCAATTTTGAACGGCCTAACTGTATTTCTATTTGTTTTTGCTCCATAGCCCCCCCCCCCTTGCTGCCCCACCTGGGGGCTGAATTTCTAAAATTCCAGAAATTGGTTTTTAGATAGTTGCCTTAGCTATATTTTAGAGCAAAAATTTCACGTATTTCTATTTTTTTTTTTTTTTTTTTTGGGATATATAGGATTATGCGAAATCACGTTTTGCCCCCCTCCCCCCGCCCCCCTTGGGGACCGAATTTCAAAAATTCCAGAAACCGATTTTTAGACATTTGTATTAGCTATATTTTAAAGCAAAAATTTTACGGATATCTGTTTTTTAGTTTGATATATGAAGGATTTTGTGCAATCACGTTTTGCTCCCAGAGAAGTTACAAACAAACATACATACATACATACATACAGGTGAAGCTAATAAAAGCGTGTTAAAAATAGGATGGCAGCGCCACCTGTTGATCGATTGATTCCCAAATCTAATCAGCACCAGTTTAGGTGAAAGTCCAGCTGAATACAAGTTTGGTCGAATTCCGTTCATATTAGGGGCTATAAATCGAAATTGCTAGAATTACATTTTTAGTTGTGTTAAGCGTTTCTTACAGTTTCGAACAAGGTTTAAGAAAATATTATGATATTAATTAGTTTTTCTGCCTGTCTGCTTGCCCACCTATCCGCGCTCTAGCTGCAGTAAATAATTTCAAACTATCTTCAAAATGGTATATATGTTATTCAATAATACTACGGCATAATCTATATTGAAAATACTATAAACAGCACGACTGGTTTATATATTAGAATACTCAAAAAAATTTCAAATGTTTGTAGTCTATGAGAGGTATTCCTAAAAACCATATTTTGAATACTTTTCTACTGCACAAAACAGAATAAATGAAACAGGTAATTGTTATTCATATGCTTAAAAGCATTTTATACAGAATGTGATGAGATTAGCATTAACGTTTTGAGGGTCACGCAAAATTATTCAAGTACATTAGGGGCTATAGTTCGAAATTAATGGAATTGTATTTTAAGTTGTATTAAGCATTTATATATATATATATATATATATACACACGCATACATAATTTCGAACTATGTTTATGACTAGTTATGACTTTACTTTGTCTGTTTGCTTGTATGTCTGTTCGCATTCTATCTGCCGTAAATATTTTTTGACTGTCTTCAAATTGGTATGAATGTTATTCAAGTATACTACCGCATGCTTTCTGGTGAAAATACTTCAAACAGTGGGACTGGTTCATGTTCTGGAATACCTAACACAAAAAATATTTAAAGGCGTCATTATGGAGGCAGAATATTACTTAAGCTTCAACGATATTATGGGTAAGTTCAGTAGGGAAGTATTTGCAATTAGTGTGAACTGCATCATTTTTCTTTCTTGGTAATTTCACAACCAAAAAACACTAACTCCGAACTTCCAACAAATCGTTAAACCCATTTTCAAGAAAATCCAATTTCTGCCATATTTCCCAAACGGTAATTAAAGGGTAAACAGTAGACGCGAATTGCCCTGGGGATGAGGATATGCCTAATTGATTTTATACCTCTAGAAACACTTAATCAAAGACTTTCTTCAAAATCATTACAAACCCTTTCCGAGTTAACCCAATTTCGGCCGTATTTCTTAACCGGTTGATAAAGGGTTAACAGTGAGCAGGAACTTTTCTAAATCGGAGAAAAAATCTAATTTGCACCAAATATCTATCTGTTTATTTATCTATCTACCTATATATATATATATATATATATATATATATACAGAGATGCCAAGTTATTACGGATTTCCGTAATCTTAATACCAGAAATGTTTTGATGTATTCTTTTGTAATAACACTGCTCGGCATGAAAATTGTATCTGACACCATTTCAGCATATTCTTATGTAAAATAACCTCCTGAATCCGAATATGATCACCATTTTGCCCAATCACACACCGTTTTCTTGATACGTCCCCTCCCCCATTTTTAACATTGTTTGATAATTTTATACTCATCAGTTTGATTTGGAGAGCAACGATGATTATTTTAACCGTTAAATGTCTTCTGATCTGAGAAGCTACAGCGGTAGTAAGTTCTAAAACACGAACATTTGTAGTAAGGTGGATATTTGAGGGGATTTGTGCCCAGAAAAAAAAAAAAAAAAAACATTTAACCCCAAAATTTAATAAAAATCGTCACATTCACTTCCGAGTAAATCCATTTAATGCTATAAATTGCGACTAGCCGTTAAAGGGTTAACGCGATTTTTCCTGAAGATGAGGATATGTCCATTCGTTTTAGCTCTCTAAAGAACACTTAACCCCAAACTTTTATAAAAATCGTTACATCCATTTCCGCATAAACCTATAATTTCTATTATATAATATGTTGCGACTAGCCGTTAAAGGGTTAACGCGAATTTTCCAGAAGATGAGGATATGTCCATTTGTTTTAGCTCTCTAAAGAACACTTAATCCCAAACTTTTATAAAAATCGTTATATCCATTTCCGAGTAAACCTAATTTCTATTATATGTTGCGACTGGCCGTTAAAGGGTTAACGCGAATTTTCCTGAAGATCAGGATATGTCCAATCGCTTTATCTCTCTAAAGAACATGTAAACTCAAACTTTTTAAAAATCGTTATATCCATTTTCGAGTAAAACCAATTTCTATTATATGTTGTGACTGGCCGTTAAAGGGTTAACGTGAATTTTCCTGAAGATGAGGATATGTCCAATCGTTTTAGCTCTCTAAAGAACATTTAATCCTAAACTTTTATAAAAATCATTGTATCCATTTCCGAGTAAACCTAATTTCTATTATATGTTGCGACTGGCCGTTAAAGGGTTAACACGAATTTTCCTGAAGATGAGGATATGTCCATTCGTTTTAGCTCTCAAAAGAACACTTAATCCCAAACTTTTATAAAAATCGTTATATCCTTTTTCCGAATAAAAGCAATTTCTATTATATGTTGCGATTGTCCGTTAAAGGGTTAACGCAAATTTTTCTGAAGATGAGGATATGTCCAAACTTTTTAGTTCTTAAAAAAAAAAAAAAAAAAAAAAAAGACACTTAACTCCAAACTTTAAACAAAATCGTTATATCCATTTCTGCGTAAACTCAATTTCTACTAGATGTTGCGATTAGCAGTTAAAGGGTTAACACTAATTTTCTTGGAGCTAAGGATGTTCCAATTGTTTTAGGTCTCTAAAAAGCACTTATCCCAAACTTTTATTAATATCGTTATAACCATTTCCGAGTAAACATAAATTTCTATTGTATACAGTCGGTAACAAAAGTGTCCGACTGCATTGCGATTGGCAGTTAAAGGGTTAACTCGAATATCTCAAAAGATGAGGATAAGTCCAATAGTTTCTTCGACCATAAAAACTTCTAACCAGACAGAAATAGTAGACAGAAACGATAAATTTCTTTAAATGTCGTTATTCCATACAAAAAAAAAAAAAAAAAAAAAAATGAAGAAGAAAAGAAAAGAAGAAGAAAAGAGAGAAAGAAAAATAAGTATCTGGAGTTTTTTCATTCATCTTTAGTACATAAATTATTCATAAATTTTATTTGCTAAATTATCTGTGTGTATTCCTGTGTATATTCAGTCGGGGAAAGACATCCACAAGAGAGTAAAATGGCTGTCTTTTCCCGAAAAAAAAAGGCATCACTTTTTCGCCCTCGCTGATCAGTCTATGTCTTATTACTATATCTATGGCTCAAACCAATGTAAGAAGTAGATAGGATAGAAGGCACTTTTCCTTTCGCCGGGGAAATTTTCGCCAAGCAAACTTTATTGGCGACAACAATACATTTATGGATTAAAAGTAAATTTGCAACTTAGATTTTTTTTCTTTTTCAAATTTAAAGTTTATTTATATACGTTTTTAAGGATTTAACAAAATAAATGTTATATTTTTTTATGGGACAACACTTTTAAAAGCTAGCTTTACTCGAAGTGTTTTGAAACAATTACTCTGTCTTAGGTGCCTAATGTTTGGCGTCGGTTATATCATTCTTGGCAACTTTATCGCTTCATCGGCAAAATGGAAAAGTACCGAAGAGAATTAATAATTGAAGCTGCAGGAGGTTTTTTCCAAATTAAAGTGATGATGATAATAATAATAATAATAATAATAATCTTTTTCTCTTTTCGATATTTTGGAATGTCTAAAATTATTATCTAGCAGTTCAATAAATACGTACAGAGAGTATATACTGCCATAAATTAACTAAAGAAATTCAATAATAAAAAGTACGGGCATTAGAAAAAATAGGTTTTAATTTTTTAAAAAGTTTATTCTAATTTAATTTAAAGGTTCTTTTTTAACAAGCAATTCTACCAAAAAATCCATCGCCGAATAGTGACAAGAACTTAAATGTCCCCAAGAAGTTCACATACTGTATCTGTAACATAAAATGATCTAGATGTTACGAATGGACCCTTCCCAGCGTCGTCTGCTCAGTCATGTGATAGGGGAAAACAAATAATCGAATTCTGAGAATCGAATTCAATTAAATGTTGTTCTTAAGAACAAAAGTGTTAATATTTACTATAAAATAAAATAAAAGTAATATTGTACATTTGTAAACAGTAGAATAATTGTATTTGTAAATTTAATAATTTTCAAAAAACACTTTATTTGTTTATTTATTTTCAACTGTAAGAATCGATTTTTGTATGTTGTAATGTAACTGTTACATATTACTGATCTAGCAATATGTAACAATTTGTACTTGTGGAATTTTTACGGATTATAATTTGAAAATTTAAAATGTTTTCAATTAAATTTAATTGCATAAAGGTGTTAGAACAAATGGGCTCTTCCCACCATCGTCTGCTCAATCACGTGATAGAGGAAAATGAATAATCGAATTCTGAGAATCGAATTCAGTTAGGTATTGTTCTTAAGAACAAAAGTGTTAATATTTAATATAAAATAAAATAAAAGTAATATTGTGCATTTGTAAACGGTAGAATAGTTGTATTTGTAAATTTAAGAATTTTTTAAAAACACTTTATGTGTTTATTTATTTTCAACTGTAAGAATCGATTTTTGTATGTTCCAGTTTAACTGTTACATTAACTGATCTAGCAATAAATAATAGCTTGTTCTTGTGGAATGTTTATGGATTATAAAATGTTTTCATTTAATTTAATTGCATAAAGGTGTTACAACAAGTTAATTAACTTAGTTACTGGTCTAAATGGATTTACGTAGTACGATATTGCACTGTTACTGATTTAAGTACCAAAAATCAGATTATTTAACATGTTCTTCAGGAACATCAATAAGAAATATAAACTAAATGATGATTGTAAATGTATACAGCAAACAAAAGATGATGAAAAATGATATAAAATGGAATAAAAATGATGATGTATTAAAAAATAACACAGATTAAATACGATTGATCAAAAATTTGAGTAGAAAATATGTTATTTCAGCAATTGCTATAGATAAACAAGACTGCGTCTGCTATTTGTTTTTCCTCTATCATGTGACCTCTGACGTCAGGTGGGAAGAGCCCATTAATTAACTTAGTTACTGGTTTAAATGGCTTTACACCGAACGATGTTGCACTGTCAATGATTTAAGTACCAAAAATCAGAGTATTAACATGTTCTCCATGAACATCAAAAACAACATGTTCTTCAGGAACATCAATAAGAAATATAAACTAAATGATGATTGCAAATGTATACATCAAACAAAAGATGATGAATAATGATAAAAATTGATTAAAAATGATGATGTATAAAAAAATAACACAGATTAAATGCGATTGATCAAAAATAAGAATAGAAAATATGTTATTTCAGAAATCGCTATAGATATAGAAGACTTCCTCTGTTGTTTGTTTTTCACCTATCATGTGATCTCTGACGTCAGGTAGGAACAATCCATTTCTTTCTTTTCCGAAAAAATAAATGGTATTAAATATTATGTATTTCAATTTGACATTGAATATGGAAATTTCTATAGATATATTTTTTTCTTCTTTTATGCAGTATTAATTTTCCTATTCAGTGAAAGGTAAAGAAGCGAATATCAGCAATTCCTATTCAGCAAAAGGCAGACCTCCGCAGGCGTTAATAAGTGAAGCGAGTCGGGGGTAGGCGAAGCTTTCCTCGGGGGTTGGTGAGCGGAGCGAGCAGGGGTCCGAGCCCCCTAGTATGTAACCCCCCCCCCCAAAAAAAAAAAAAAAATAAAATAAAATAAAATAAATAAATAAATAAATAAAAAATAAATAAATAAAAAAAAATCCCTTTTCGGCAAGCTTAAAGGCAAAGGTAGATTCCTTTATGTTGTATGGAATTACAATTTCAACTTGCAATTATAGCATTAACATTAACATTAGTTAACATTAGACAATTTGGGCACCATTAAATTTCAATGTTAATTGTTACGAATTTAGTAAATTGTATGATTTGGCGAGATTTTGGCGACAAAATTTGCGACTTAGCAAGGAAATTTGTGATTTGGCGGCAAAATTTGATAGCAGACGACGAAATTTTTGACTTGGTGACGAAATTCATTAATTCACGACATTATTTGACGAGCTTGGCGATGGAGAATTGCAGCTTTGGCGTCATTATATTTTCTTCTCACGCGAAAACCTCATATCTCTTCACAGGCCAGCATCTTATTTCCAACAATATAAAAAGTCAAAGAAAGCTGTAACGTATTATTCTCAATTTCAATCGTAAATTTTAAATTCTTCCTAAACCGGCGTTCTCAACTATTCACCACAAACTATATTTTTATTATGACTGACGTATTATTTTAATTTTATAATTTTAAATGATTAATTAAAGCGGTTACCATGCTTTTTATTACTTTCCGAACACTATAGTGAGGAAAGTATTGTAATCATGTCAAAAATCGGAATTCGAGATTTTGATGTTTCTATACGTTTTGAGGTCCCCTGAGTCCGTTTTCACTATTTTTACGATGATGTATGTGTGTGTGTGTATGTGTGTATGTGTGTATGTCTGTGAGTGAACACGCTAGCGTCTAAACGCTTTGTTCAATTAACCTGAAAGTTGGTACGCATATTAAAAGTCACCATAGCTATAGATTTTGGTGAATCTAGCACTTATAGTTTTTTTACAGGGACACAAAGAAAAATTCTTTATCATTATGGCCATATGGCCATAATTCTTTATCTTTATGGGAGCAAAATCTTAAAAGTGCGATAGCATCTAAACGCCTTATTCAATTGAGCAAAAAATTTATACACATATTATAGGTCACAAATACTCAATCTGTATAGATTTTGGAGAATCTAGCACTTATAGTTTTTTTACAGGGACACAAAGAAAAATTCTTTATCATTATGCCTATAGGGCCAATTTTTAAAAGTGTGATAGCGCCTAAACGCCTTATTAATCTGAGCAAAAAATTTGTACACATGTTATAGATCACAGTTGAAGTAACTGTATAGACTTTGGTGAATCTAGCACTTACAGTTTTTTTACAGGGACACAAAGAAAAATTCTTTATCATTATGGCCTATGGGACTAAATTTTTAAAAGTACGATAGCATCTAAACGCCTTATTGAATTGAGCTGAAAATTTATATGAGTATTATAAATCACTGTTGCACTAACTATAAGCATTTTGGTGAATTTAGCATTTATAGGTTTTTACAGGGACACAACGAAAAATTCTTTATCATTATGATCTATGGGCTCAAAGTTCAGTACACTCTATTATGGTTTTCTCTCTTTTGTTTGTTTAACAACTCCTCTTTCTTTACTTTATCTACAAAACTGTTAATTACTCAATGTTCGGAAAGTCGAGTGGAGTCACTCCAGATTGTTTTTTCAGTGATCTATTTTATTATCGTTTGCACGTGACGTAAGCATCAGATTATAAACTTAAGGAATTAAAGCTATAGAAAAAGTCGGCTTCATCACGAAAAATCACTTTTTAACTTGTAACTTCTAAGCAATTGAAGCTATCGAAAAAGTTTAAATTCAAAAATTCTGTACTAATAAGAATAAAGGATTTAAGTCCAAAAATGTCGATTTGGAGTTAAGTACACTGTCAGACTCAGAAAAAAATTCTCTATCGATTGGTATAAAGGATTTATGTCTATGTCATTTAGTTTCTGAGAAAATACATTAGTAAAAAAAGATTCAAGTCAGAAATTTAGCATTCATGTATGGTATAAAATATTTAATTCAATTTTTTCCTGTTATGAAATGAAGGTTGACAATCATTGAATGGTATTAAGTGTATAAGTCAACGAAATCCCATTTTCCTAATCGATTCTTCTGATTGGATTTTAATTAGTTTAACTTTATTTTTCGTCTCCTGAAAAATCAAGAATATGGACTTAAATCCTTTATACTTATCAGTACAGAATTGTTTGTTAGGCTAAGGCGGTAATTCGCCTGATTTGCAGTTTTTTCTTATTTTCAATATTTAAGAAATCCCGGCAAGCTTAAAGGTAAAGGTAGATTCCTTTACGTTAATGTTACAAAAGTAAAGAAATATTATATATACATTAACACATACTTAGTCAATGGCTTTGTTCCCACACATTGCATTATTTACGTCGCTATTGTTTTTAAGAAATTTAATTATAAACTACTACTATTCATTCTACTTAAAATTTTAGGATGGATTTATTGGTCAGTAAATGATTCAATTTTTTAAAATCCAAGTTCATAACCATTCAACAAATAGAAGCCATAAAAATATACAATTTGGTGACGAAACTTGTGATTTAACAACGAAATTTGTGATTTGGCGGCAAAATTTGATAGTTGACGACGAAATTCGTTATTTGATGACAAAATTTGGCGAGCGTGGCGATGAAAAATGGCAGCTTTGACGTCATTATATTTTCTTTCCACGCAAACACCTCATATCTCTTCACAGAACAATGTCTTGTTTCCACAAGATAAAAAATCAAAGGAAGGCTGTAACGTATCACTCTCAATTTCAATCGTAAATTTTAAATTCTTGCGTAAGTCGGCGCTCTAAACTATTCACTACAAACGACATTTTTACCAAGACTAACGTATTATTATAATTTTATATTTTTAAATGATTAATTAAAGCTGTTACCATGGTTTTTATATTTTCAGTGATCTTTTTTATTATCTTTTGCACGTGACGTAAATATCAGATTATAAATGTAAGCAATTAAAGCTATAAAAAAGTCGGTTTCATCACGAAAAATCACTTTCTAACTTGTAACTTTTAAGCAATTGAAGCTATCGAAAAAGTTTAAATACAAAAGTTGTTCTTTAGGGTAAGGCGGTAATTTTCCTGATTTGAAGTATTTTCCTATTTTCAATATTAAAGAAATTATGGGCAAATGAAAATTTCCACCCCCCACCATTTCCACCCCCTTTGAGCCGGATGCCCCATCTACGAACTCGACCGAGATTTTTACTGTCCTGACAACATATCCGAAGATGGTTAAATTTATATAAAAATTACTCCAGTTATCGTGTTCACAACTTAACATGGGAAAAAGCGTTATACATATATATATATATATATACCTATTAGAGATGCAAAGATTATTCGGCCGAAGCCGAATGTTCGGCCTATTCGGCCTGTCAGCCGAATATTCGGCTTCGGCCGAATATCAAGTCCATTATTCGGCCCAGGCCGAATAATTCTGTAAGAAATGTTTTTATTTATATTTACACAATATAAATAAAAACATTATATCACACAATAAATTTTTTTAATTTTAAAATTTATATTTGTCATGTATTTTGAAAATTTTATTTGGAATTAACTAATACCCCCCCCCCCCCCCCAAAAAAAAAAAAAAAAAAAAAAAAATCTTTCATACCTTGAATGAATTTCATCATACTATTTTAATGTAAGGATCATGTAAAAACTTTTATGCAATATATCAATAAGTGAAAAAATTTAATATTTATCCTTTTTTATTTAATAATAATAATAAAAAAAATCCTTCCAGTGATATTTTTAATTATTGGGGGTGGGTGAGGGACAAAAAATTAGAAATTGAGTTAGACTGTTCAAAATTGGTATACATAGGTTTTGGGAGCCTAAAAGTCGAATGAGGATATTTTCGAAAGTGTAAAATTATTGGGGGGGGGGGAGCAAAAAATTAGAAATTGAGTTAAACCGTTATAAATTGGTATTTATAGGTTTTGGTGGCCTACTAGTCGAATAAGGATATTTTGGAAAGTGTAAAATTATTAGGGGGGGGGAACAAAAAATTAGAAATTGAGTTAGACCATTCAAAATTGGTATGTATAGGTTTTGGGGGTTTAAGAGTCGAATGAGGATATTTTAGAAAGTGTAAAATTATTAGGGAGCAGGGGCGACAAAAACATAGAAATTGAGTTAGACCATTCAAAACTGGTATATATAGGTTTTGGGGCCTACAATTGAATGAGGATATTTTCGAAAGTGCTACATTATTAAGGGAAGGCGGAAAGAGGGACTAGGAGGACAAAAAAATAGAAATTGAGTTAGACTGTTCAAAATTGGTATATGTAGATTAATTAGGAGGGGCAGGAAAGGTGGGGAATAAATATGCGTATCCCTTAATCTGTACACACGCCAGGGTTTAAGCTGAGTAAAAATTTTCTTTAGCAAAAAATCTAAAATCAGAAAAAAAGCTTTAGCAAAATGCTAAAATGCCAGAAATAGTAGAAAAAGATGAATATCAGTTTACACATTATTCTAAACGCCTCAATATGTTTGATTTTCATTTGTCATTTAAACTTAAAAGTTTTTAATCAGGTCTTCAAAGAGTTATACACAGAATATAATTTTTTTTAAATTTGAAAACAAAAAAGTAAGACTGTAACCAGATATATTTGAATATTGTACAAGCATCTATTTTAACTCATTTATTGGCAGACATGAAAAACATTAAACTTTTAGATTATTACATTGTAAACTTTTTTAAAGCAATATGAACGTCTTAGATACGACTTATATTCTTTTTCTGGAGATATAATTATCACTATAGCATGTAAAACTACATTAAGCTTATACTGTATCTGAAAATAAAAACATAACTTACCAAAATAAAAAAAAAAGGTAAGTAATATAAGTGAAATTTGTTTATTACTATTCAAAGCTTTTTGGTTTACAATTTATAATTTTTCTTTAATTCATATTAGACCACTTTACAAATGCCTCATGTTTATTTACAAGTTGATTTCCGGTATGCGATTCTTATGCATTGTTCAGTGTTTGATTTTCCTTATATACATGAACCAATGCATTTTTCTTGATCAATGTTGCGATTTTTTTTTATGAAAGATTCGTTATAATATTTTCGCTGAAGATTTTTTTTTTTTTTTTTTTTTTTTCAATTTGTGTTTAGTAAGATGCTTTAACAAAAAAGCGAAAACATGTTATTTCATTTGCGCATTTTGGATAAGTCTTTTAGCATTTCTCGAAAAATTCTACCATAGCAGAAACACTGACACGCACAGTGCGCACGGGTCTATGCTGCCGACAGCAGTGGGGACCCGGTGTAAGTTTTTGCTCGATCAAAAATATTCTTTTTTTTTTTTTTTATGAGCGATAATATGGAATTTTGAGAATTCATTCATTATAGTGATTCATTTAAAAATAGTGACCCGCTAGCGGGCGAAGCTCATTAGTATCTATTACTATATGACTAGACAATACCTCATAAGAAACTTGCAAAGAATTATTATTATTGAGGCAATTTTTAAGCCGAACATAGCCGAATATTTTTTCCAGAATCAAATAATGGTTTTAAAAATTAAAAATTTGTATAAAAATAACTTTTTAAAAAGAAAATAATACATTTTAGTTATGAAATGTACAAGAATTGTGCATATAGTGCATACTATACTATGTTTTTAGACAAAAATGAGTTCATTATTCGGCGGCCGAATAGGCCGAATATTCGGCTATAATTTGGCCGATTATTTGGTATTCGGTTATTCGGCCAAACCATTGTTCGTTGCATCTCTAATACCTATATATATATATATATAAACTTTTGAACGGAGGGTGGTTTTGGGTTCTAGGGGTCATGATCGGTGAAGATATGAAGAAATTTTCCAGAAGTCGTGTCATGAGAACCATTGCAATAGGTAGATCTCCTATAAGGAATCTACCTAATAAATAAATAAATAAAAAAATACATATTTTTCTGAATTAAAAATTGGAATTGTGAGATTACAGAATTAACTAATAATAAACTAAAATATAAACAATGAAAATACGTTAATGTACGTGTTAATTTAAATATTTTGTTTCTTTATTTAAACAAATAAATTACTCATGAAAATTACAGGTGTCAAAAATATGGTCAAAAGCCGGTACAGGTCATCATTACAAAAGAATGATGAAAAAACACTATTGTAATCTCGTTTTTTTTTTTTTTTTTTTTTTTTTTTTAAATATTATTATTATCACTCTAAAATACTTAAATTATGCAAAAATTTAAATTAAAACAGACCAACTTAACTTTGAAAGTTATGATTAATGCTAGAAATCAATGCAATACATAAAACAAGCAGTTTCCCATTTATTTATTTATTTATTTTAAATATTAATGGTATACCATAAAATCAAAGAAAAAAAATATAAATAGTGCACAATGATCATAAAAAATTGTCGACTTCGTGCTATGCACATGCTTTACATATTGTCATGTATGATGTTTCGGGCTGTTGCAAGGAACTCAAGTACTTATTAAGGAATCTTTGAAGAGGTTGACTACGTATCTGCACCAAAATTCAAAGGTTCGCTTAACTGTGATTGCAGCTACTATGTGCAGGGCGAGAAGTGATGCTGAAAACCAAGATCTACGGTTCTTCAATTTATGGCTCACAGACACAGAAGAAACAGATCCAGATCCACCAAAAAGCATTTTTCTTGATCTAGTTGTAGTCCTTAGTTAGTGTTGTAAATAACTCAACAAATTCAGTTCGAAGACAAGAAATGAAGCTAATGTTCTTTTCTCTAAGTTTCTCTCTTTTGAAACAATTTTAGTTTCTATGATTTTCCTTACGAAGCTTTAGTTAAAGAACACCTTTATTAAACTATTTACAAACAAAAAACCTGGAATTCGCACAAGCTTGGTCATTTGTTGCTATAAAACAGAAAGATTTGAAAGAAAACAGAAACGAGTTTGATAAAATGTTGAAAGCTGCAAGAAGGTTTGTTTCGTACATATGAATGCAGCCACTAAAGGGAAAATCATCACAGATCTTTCCCTAGATACAGAAAGACTGTGCCTGGAACCGGAGCTTTCTCGGAAAAGGTTTGTATGAGTAAAAATAATACTCGGTGATTCATCCTAGGATGCTTTCATTAAGTCAGGTGAAGAGGAGAAGTTTAAAATCAGAGTATATTTTGTAAAATCATGGATGAAATAAATTAGAGCATGAAGATGAGGTTTCTAGTGAAAATGACATGTGCTTAGATGTTGCGTGTTTCAACCTGTTTCGACACATGCATATTATTCAAGCTCAGGAAAGGTAGAATACCAAAGTCTGCGCAATTGATAAAGTTTGCTAGTTGATTGGAGATATATTGACAAATGACAAAGCAAAACTCAAAGAGGAGTTAATCCCTCTGGTATATGTTTGGCCCCAGATAAACACCAAACTATCTGATCTTTATGAAGTGGAACTAGAATCAGATAAAAGTGAACAGTCTGTCAACTGAAGAGTCTGAAGGTGAGGAAAAAAGCTCCTGTAAACCGGGAGAAGAATGCAAAAATATGTGTTTAAGATTATATTTGACTATAAAATGTATCCGGTCTTATACACCGAACTTTATAAAGTGTATAAATATCTTTTAACCTCTTGACACAAGTCAGGTGTGAAATAAGGGTCTTTTCTAACCTGAAAATATATTAAAACCGAGCTAATATAAACATTAACTCAGTCAAACCTTCAAGTACTTCTTGTGATGTAGATTGAAAGGGAAAAGCTTGAAGCAATCGATAATGATTTAATAATAAGCAAACTCTGTTACCAAAACTCTGAAATGAAGAGATTGATTATAAGTTAATAATAAATGAGGATATGATAAATGAGACTTGATTATGCGTCATATTGAGATAGATAGTTGTGTGTGTGTAATTGCATAGATATAGTAATAAGACATGGATTGATCATCGAGGAGGAAAAAGTGATTCCTTTTCACTCGGGGAAAAACTCTCTAATGGCTGTCTTTTTCCGGGTCAAATACACATAGGAATACACACGGATAATTTAGCAAATAAAATTTAAGAATAATTTATGCACTAAAGATGAATGAAAAACTCCAGATACAGTTTCAAATTCAATTTTTATTCTTTCTTTCACCTTCTTCTTTCTTCTTCTTTTTTTTACTATATCTATCAATTTAGTTAATATTAAAGCTCTTTTTGTATACTAAAGCTAACAGTCTTCACCTGCGCCGCTACTAACTATATTTAAAAGAATTTTGAAAATTATATATTACTTACTAATATAAAAAAAAAAAAAAATAAAAAAAAAAAAAAAAAAAAAAACCTTAAAAAAAGTATTCTATTAAATATCAAAACAGTATTTAAACCATAATAATAATAAATCAACTGATTATAAAAATTACATTTTTCCTAATTTAGTTAAATATAATCTACTTATGAAAAGTTATCCCTCCCCTTTTTTTTCATATCTTTATTAGAACAGTTAAAAGCCACACAATATTTCGACATTTCGAAAATTCATCAAAATTTCCGAGTTTTAAGCTCTCTAATGACTAAAGCCAAAAAAGTTTTTTGGCATCAAAAACCTTTGCTCGTTAACATGGGGGATGATAGATCAATAGAAATTACTATATCTAAGAGAGAAAAAAAAATAAAGAAAAGAAAAGAACTTTGGTATCAGAGCTAAATACGAAAACCTTTATCCTATATGAAAAACCTGTCCTCTCTCCGATAACGGGCAACTAAACCCAGGGCTATTCGAATCGGAGTTTGACAGTAGGCAGATAGACGAGCCTTTTCTGAAAATGGTGAAATAGTATTGAAGGCATCTATAAACGCGTAAATCCATCGAAAACCAGTGAAATATCTTTTCGAATTCAATACTTTCTTCTGTTGTAAATTAAAGAAAGTAAATTCCCATCTCCATTCTGAAATTTTTTATTCGCTGAAAGAGCGCTGTTATTTTTCGATTATAGTGTTGCTGTTGATGTCAACTGACTATGCGACAGCCATAGACCTGGGTAATTTATTCGCTGTGGAGGTATTTCGAAGAGATCCCAGTTCGCATTCATGCGGGTTTCGGAAAAAAATCGAATAAAACACCGTACCACTAAGGACCACCAGAGGCCGAGCGGTTCCGCGTTCAGAGAGCCGATAGATGTGAGGTGCTGGCTCGATCCTAGATCGTGCTCGTCGGCTTAGCCGTCCGGAGTTTTCCGTGGTTTTCTCTGAAACTTGCGTAAATACGGGCTAGGACCCCATAGAAAGGCCCCCTGCGGAGGGTACTCCCCCGCAGACCTAGGAACCTAGTGCAGTCAATCGGCCTTACTCCCAAACACGAACATCTAATCACTGCGCTGACGAACGCGACCTGGGTTCAAAACCAGGCACTTCCCCTCTACCAGCTTTGAAAGCAGAACCGTCACTATGAAGCTTCCGATCGCATAAAAAGGTAGATTTTGAGAAATTGAATTCTACGGGCCTCTGGAGGAGGCTTTTCGGGTGTTTTGTTTTGAGTTGACGGATATTTATGGTTGGTTGTTTGGTTTAAAGCCGATTGACTACGCTTTGGTCCTAGGTCTGTAGGTGGAATGCCCTCTGTGAGAGGTCTTTCTAAGGCGTTTTTTCCTAGCTCGTATTTACGCGAGTTTCGGAGCAAAACACGGATTTCTCCGAACGGCTAGGAAGAAGGGCGTGATCTAGGATCGAACCTGGCATTTTCATCTACCAGCTCTGAGCGTAGAACCGGCCTCCGCTCAGCCGCTGATGGGCTACAAATATTTATGAATTTATTCTTAGGTGACATTTTGTTATTATATTTTTTCAGCTCGAGGTGAATATCAATATGCGTTATATATCTTGATCTATCGTTCAAAGAAAAATGTATTTTTTGATGAGAAGTCATCGCGTTGATTCAGACAGTAATTTTGTAGGACTGAACAGAATAATAAATAAATACAAAGATAAACAAATACAAACAGAATTTTTAGAATACATTAATAATAACATCATATGTTATATCTACGTTTGAAAAAGTTAGTCTGATTAGTAAGCTAATCTTGTCCCAGGTTCCTACCAATCAGGGACCGCTTTACAATTTTGGCGGCCCTAAGCTATAGATTTTTGGCGGCCCGCCTCTAATAGATATTAAGCCAGGGCAGGTTATAGATTTCATGTGACCCCAGGTAAATTTTTTCACTGTGATCCCTACCTCCCCTTCTCCTCCCTTACAAAAGAAAAAGCTACTATATTAAGATTCAACTTATTCTAATATTATAAGTTAATATAAATTTAAATAACATTTTTTTTTTTTTTTCTTGTAAAAATTGAATTGGATAGAGTATATTTAGAAATAAGAAAATATAAGTTGAATCAAACCTTTAGTGCATGACATCGCACGTATTGATGTACAATGGAACTACTGTACATCAATACGGTTATATCTGTACATGTACTCATATACCATGTACAGCTTGTACCATAAACTGTTTGGCCAAAAATTTGAGTAATATTACAATGGAATTAAAAAGAAAATTTTTGAATGGCCAGAAGAAAAGGGAATTTGAAATCCGTTATAATTTTAATCCTTCCATAATAAATGATAATTTTACATTAAATGAGATGGTACCAAAAATTCGTTCCATTCTAAGAACAAGAACGAAAAATCTTTTGGTTCGCGCAGGCTATTAATATTTTCCAACTATACGTACTTGTTGCCTTTTTTACCCTTTAATGTACTTTGCCTACGTTATCACACAACGGAAAAAAACACAGACAGACAAACTAACTGAATTCATAATCACTCTAAGTCATTGTTGAAAAGTGTTAAAAAACCTTAACACAAACGAAAATGCGGTTCTAGCAATTTCCAGTTGTAGCTCTTAAGGTCTTATAATGTGTTTGAATATTTTGGTGTGATCCTGTAAATCTTAATGCTAAACATACCATATTCTATAGATTTTTTTTTTTTAATCATATGAATAATAAATCTTAATTTTGATACGACTTTCGCAGTACAAAGCTTTTTAAATGTGATTTATAAAAATACATCTCATAGAAAGCAATTAACTGTCATTCTTTTGAGTGTCCCTGTACACAAGCTAGTTAGCCTATTTCTACCATTTTAAATAGAGAACATTAGCTACGGCCGTACTGACAAACCGAAGTCGTCAACATTTTAAAATTTTATTGAAAAGTGTTAAAAATGCTTTCCCCTTCACTTTTGCTTGAACTCAATGTATATGTGAAATAAAATTTTTCTTAATTCACTTCTCAGTGGATTGACTTGTCAGATGAAATTTTGTGTCGGCTATTATTAATTGCAAACTAATAACTTTCAAACACGATTACGAGACCTTTTCATTCATAAACGCACGACATAATTAGGTATTCTTATTTAGATATGGGGAAACGAATCGATCGGTAGTGTTTAAGGCCGATTGACTACTCTAAGGTCCGTGGCCTATAGGTAGGGCCCTCTGAGGGGGTCTTTCTAAGGGATCCTAGCCTGTATTTACACAAGTTTCGGAGAAAACCATGGAAAATTGCGAACGACTAGAAAGATGAGCGCGACCTGGGATTCAACCGAGCACTTCCCATTTACCAGCTTTGAGCGCAGAACTGCTCAACCACTAATGGGCCTGTGATGCGAATCAAAGTAGCGTTAATTTTTCTGCATGCACATGCATTTTGCAGAAAAGAATGTCTAAAGTCAACGCATGAAACAGATTTTCTAGACACCATAGGCGAGAAAAGGTCGCCCTTCTGTAATTTAAATTTACTCTTATTTATTTTTTAATCATAATTTATATATTTTGCGTATTTTAAATCTATTCTTAAGACCTTTCTGAAATCTGAACTATTTTCTGACTTGTTTACGAAGTTATTTTTAGGACTTAGGTAATCTTGGGGAACTTAGGTAATCTTGAAAATTTTCGACCACGGTTTTTTGACTTTTTTTACACGTTTTCTGGTGTGAGGAATCCGAAAATGACAAAATTTGTATGGTGTCCATCTGTAGGGTGTCTGTTAGTTTGTTAGTCCGTTAGTAAGTTTGTTAGTCTGTGTGCATGATATCTCAAGAACAAATAGTTGCAGAGAAGTCAGATTAGTTTTAAAATATTACTTTCGATACTGTCAAGAACCCTATTCATTTGCAGCATTCGAATTAAAAAACTTCGTACGTTATTGTAAATTTACGATTTCTTAGCATGTGAGAATAGGGCAAAATTTCACTTAAACGTCCATTAAGTAGAAAATTTTTACTGTAAAGATGTCAGGGCAGTTTTAAAATATCAGTTTGGAATTCGGAAGGAGCATCATTAACTACAAATATGCTACTTTGAAAATTTCGTAAGTTATTTTGAATTTACGAATTTCTTAACATGGCAGAATAGGGCGTAATTTCACATAAACGTCAATCTTGAGGGATATTTTCATCGTAAAGATGTCGAACCACTTTCGAAATATTATTTAGGATACTGGCATGAATATCATAAACTATAATTTTTCCAATTTAAAAAATTCGTAAGTTATTTAGAATTTACGATTTACTTAACATGGCAGAATAGGGCAAAATTGAGCATAAACGTCCATTTTGAGGATCATAAATATATCAGACAACTTAAAAATAACATTTATGATATTTGTTTGAACATGATTGACTACAAATATTCTAATAGGAAAATTTCGTAAGTTATTCGTAATTTAAGATTTTATCAACATAGTGATATTGAAAATTTTTCATATAAATAGGAATTTTGAGGGTTATTGCATTGGAAATAGTAGCATGAAAACTAAACAACAGAATTGACCCTGACAAAATAAATTAATAGATTAGAATAAGATAAATATATCGAAGTGAACGGCGGATAGCCTATTAGGTGGGGATTTCATTGTGTCACTGTGTCAAGCTCTGGTCAAATTCATTTCTTTTAACATGATTATAATATGTCTCACATTAGAAATTTATGAGAACATAAATATGATGAGGAACTGAGCAGAGTCCACCTATGCCAACTAGGTTTCACAAATGTAAAAAAACTCTCAGGATTTTTTTATTTAGATACTTATAAATTTAATAGTGTTTTGTTTTCTATTTTCTTATTCTTAGTTCTATTATTTAGTTGATTATGGAGGAATTTGATATAAGGAGTTGGAATTTTATGCTGAATAAGCTTAAAAATTAGGCCGCCATGCGAAACTGTCAAACACGTTAGTGATGTCAAGTAAAAGGGCTTTTTTTCAGATTTAATAAAACTATCGTGAACAAATTCTGTTATTCTAATGGGTGGTGGAATGTTTAGATTTAAAACAAAATTGTTCGGATTAAAACTGCAAATAATTCAGCCAATCCTCATCATTTTTTACATCTAATTTGAAAAGATCTAACTTTTCTTTCATTATCACAATACAAATCAAAGCATATGCTTATTAAAAATCAACATTTTAGTACCTTAAGCAAAACACTTAATTTTCATTTCCAACTGCAAAAATTCATCTTGGAAATTTTTTCGAAGTTTTACTTTAATAACATGAAGAAAATTTTTCATTTATTTCATCTATTTTAGACTTGCTTGCAAATTCTGGTCGTAGTTTATTTTAAATGAGTGAAATTTTCTTGTCTCTGAACAGGTGAAGGTGCTTTTATGCAAAGTTAAAACCTTTAAAGAAGGTTACTTTCAATTTACAAAAGAATATACGCATATTCCTTAAAAGAGGGATAAAAATAAAAAATTGGCTTATGATTTTCGCTTTTCTTCCATCCATTTCTTTTCCCCTTAAATTTTGGACAATGCTTCAATTTTTTTTTTTTTTTTGTGGCCCACCTTTTTTGGCGGCCATAAGCGACCGCTTAGGTTCGCCTAATGGTAAAGCGGGCCCTGCTACCAATATCTTATGAACGAATTTATCATGAATAAGGATTCATGAATGCATTGTACAATAACTCGTTAGATGACGCCACTGTAGTTTCTTTAATAAATCAAAGATAATTTAGTCAAGGAATTTTAATAATTGCTCAGACGATTAAATTTTTACACTCGTTTAATTTAACTTTGGATTGAAAGTAGTAAATGTATGCTATTTTTGATGTATGTCGATGATTTATAGTCGATGTATGCTATTTTTGAGACAACTTAAAGTTACCCTTTATTTGCGAATTAAATACAGAATTAAAATGTTTGAAATCAGAATTAATCAAAATAAATATTCATTTAAAGTTTAAATATCACGATAGATGTCGCTTTGTCGCTATCATATTTAACAATTCTAAATTATCATCTTTAAAATTTTTAATATCAGTATTTTCAAATAGTAATATTTTTAATGATCCTGTAAGAAGTTATAGAAATGAAAAATTGTAAAATGTTGGCTACTAAATTTGAGGAATTAGAGGAATATATTCGAGTCATTTTAATAGTAAAAATCGGTACTAGATGTCGCTACTACACTACTGGGCGACAAAATCATAGCTTTATCTCATTGAATTTACTCCCCTTTTTTCCCGTTATTGAATAATTTTACCATTTTCTGTGTATTAACTATTCTGTGCAAAATGCAGTACTTCTTGCTATCTTATGCGCTAGCAAGGATTTAAATAGGATGAAAAACATTAACAATGTCATTTTTTCCATATTATTTTAGTTGATCTCATAAACTTCTTAATGATAAAATTTCACAACAGATGTCACCACTAAATCCTATTTACCCACGGTGTTATCTACTATAAGACTATCTATGTAGGAGTTCTATTTTCTACTATTTACAGAGATGTCGCCAAAAAAATGTAATATGTAGTACTGTTTTAGCACTATGTTTGTTTCATTCGTAGGCAGTGGCGGATTCAAGGGAGAGGGGGGTGGGGGTCTAGGACTGCTGAAGACCCCCCTCTTCCAATTAAAAGGTATGACATTCACAAAACTTAAAGGAATGCAAATAAAATTCCCATTTGGAAGAATGAAAAACATTTTCAATAAAGTTATTTTATGTTATTATTTATTGTAGTTAAATGAACATCAGCAATCAAAAACCTTTTTTAAAGTCCCCCCTCTATTTAAGGGCCAACTTTTCTCGCTCCCAAAAATTCCTAATAGGAATTAAGCTGACTTACTTTGATTCAAAGCTTTATGTACAAACGCATATCTCTCTTAAAGGTCACATTTTAGAAGAGCAGGTTATATCGTTAAATTATTGATGTAAGCTGACCATTTTTCGTATGTAGTTCCATTCAAAGAACCCTCTTATTCAAGGCCGTACCCCCCCCCCCCCGCCCCCAAAAATAAATAAATAAATAAAATAAAATAAAAATAAAAATAAAATAAATAAATAAAATAAAAAATAAATAAATAAAATAAAGAATAAAAAGTAAAAATAAAATAAAAAATAAAATAAATAAATAAATAAATAAATAAATAAATAAAGGGGTTTAAACTTTAGTACACACAACGTTGATAGTTAATATTGAAGTTTAATTAAAAAACTTTCAACAAATCAGCAAAATTTCAAGGAAGGTTTTTTTTTTTCCTAACCTCCCACCCCCATTGGCTACGGCCTTGATCTTATTGCTCTATTTGTGAAATTATAGAAGATATTTCCCATAAATATACCGGTAGAGAACAGAAGAATTTAATAAGACTTTATAATTTTTATTGGTTATTATAGGAGAAATTCAGGCTTGGAAAAATGAATTTTGAGTCCTACCAATATTCAAGTAATAATTTCAAAAGCTTTTAAGTGAGTAGAGTTGACTTTAAATAAAAAATCAATATATTAAACACAGTTTAGATTAAAAATTACAAGCTAAATCTATTATTTTTACCAAGTGTTTTCCGTGGGTTTAATAAAAAACATTTTATTCATTCAGAAATTATGTTAAGTTGACCAATTTGATCTTGGAATTAAAGAATTAGAGTGAATATGGTCATGGTGGGTGACTAAGTGCAGTATTTATTTAGATGGCCGTCGGTTATTGAACTTGAATTTGAAAAAGAGCTTCAGAATTCTTGCGACGTGAAACGCTAATAACACAGGGATGATCCAAATAAACAGGCATTTTCTTATAGACACCATGATGAATTTTATTATAAACGAAATGTTGACCCATTCAATACGACTATAGGTGACCAGACAAGTACTCTATTACAATATGGTAGGCAGAACTGGGGCAATTGAACAACCCGGAGTGGGACCCCAAACCGCTGACCCCCCAGGTCAAGTCATGATGATGAAATAACGCTCCGATTTCTTCATTAATTTCACCAGAGATCTAGTCGAAGCCAAATTCAAATTAGTAGAGAAAAAAATGGTTCTAATTGTGTTACGTATAAACACATACAATTTTTGAAAAGGTTACCACATAATTATAATTCACGTATTTAAAACCGTATTTAAAACGGTATAATAAACATTATAATTTAAACGCCAACATTCGCCATGAGAACACGGAACTTTTAAGCAAAATTAACGCACCATGTTATAAGACAAGGAATGCACTCATGGCGACAAACTTCATTTGTTTGCAAGATGAAAATATATCGAATGAGAAAAAGTCATAACATGGTATTGTAGATCTGCATTACGTTAAAGAACGAATAATACATGATCAAAGGTTTCGATAAAGTTGCAATTAGCAAAAGATACATATGTCGGAAGAGGGAGAATGTTAAAATTTAAAGAACATACTGTATGTAAATTTAAGTTGCAATTTAGAGATCATAAACATGTGTTCGTTATTTTATTTTATTTTATTTTATTTTTAATATGATAATATATTTTTTAGAATATGTGATTATCGACATCACATATTTTTATGTTGATTATCACACTAAGAGCTTTCCATCCAATCTCATTAAAATTTTGTTGTGTCACCATTGCAGTATGTGGTTTTGGGTTTTGCATTATCTCTATGGAACATAATTCCTTTCTTTCGCTTATACTGGCCGTTTTCCCTTGATAGCTGCATTCAATTTATGAAGCTGGTTACAATATGTGTTTGCCTTGATAATTTGCCCCTGTTTAAGTAGCTCACAGTATACTGAACCCTGAACCTCTTCTAACTTACCACAAACAGAGCATCATCTTCCGTTGATGAAATAATTATGCAATAATTATGGTGGATGTACCAGGTTTTCAATAAACTTTTTCTCTTTATATTCTCGCAAAGGATCCACTTTTTATCTCCCGAAATGAGCTTATCCAAAAACGGATCCACATTGTGCCTAACAAGGAGAGATAAACAGATTCTCACAGGATCCGATAATTTTTTTTCAGTGAAATTGTACGGAACCCAAATATTCTGCTTCAAGACAAATCCAAGATGTCCTTCAGCAGTCGAAGGGCCATTGCAAGTTCCTTTGTAATTGCTCTAATGGTTAGATGAGGGTTACTATCGAACCTGCATACATATATGAAATGAGGTTATCTTTATTTTAAAAAAGGGATTATCACTCCCTTCCCTTCTTCATAGATACTGTGATGTAGATTATCACATATAATAAAATTAGTTTTCTCTTTAAAAGATAGGTAAATTCTCTAAATAAATAAAATTATAAATAAAACTATTTAATCTTAAACAATTATTTTAAATATAACGCTATAACTATTGTTGACCTATAAATAATACCTTTTCAATATACTTTTTCTAATTTTTATATGTTTCCCTTCATATTTTTTTCAAGGCAACTGAAACAAAATCTTTGATCATTCATACCAAATGAACCCGGTATTCATTTAACAATTTTAACGTAATAAAAATTCTTTTCGCTCTGGAAAGGATATGTTCTGACTTATTGCTTTCCTTTTGTTTTGTGAAACCAGATAATAATTGATTTGGCTTCATTTAATCTTATATCGAAACATAACTCGGGTGCCCTCTTGTCGCCTAATTTCCATCATTATCTAGACAAAATATTTGCTTAGCTGATTATTTCCCAGAAACTGAAAACTTGGCGAAATCATGCCAATATTCACTAACAACGGTCAAGGAATTACTAGTCGCCTTAAAGAAAAAAAGAAAGAAAAAAAAAATCGTAACGAATACCGTAACCGTGCTCATTTAAACTTTGAACTTGGTGAATATAAAATTAAACGCCAAAGGCAATGTCATTTTTTTGCTCCAGTTTTGGACGTCTCTTACTATCATGATCTAGCTCAAGAAGGTTTAGGGCCTTGTGCCCGGTGCTGTTCTCCCCACTCCATATCCTATACTCCATACTCTACACTCATCGTTTACATTTAGTAAAGTTTTGATGGACTATGGTCTTTCCTTGGAAAATATTTCTGTTTATTAAAGGAACTCTCAAGGAAACAAAATGTGTAATCTGTGATATTAAGACCCTGGACTTTTTAATTATCTTCAAAAAATTATGTTTTAATAATGTTTTTATTTTTCAGCCATCGTCAACAACCAAAATATTCTCTATACTACGGCCAATTCAACTCCGTTACTGATACATTAATTACATTTTATGTGTTTAATTGCAGTTCCCGTTAATGTATTACATACACACGACGTACATATGTATTATCCTAATTGTTTTTGATACAATTTTTCAAAATTTCTCCATATAATAATTACAAATAAAGTATTGCAACAATTTCATAATTCAGTCTAATATTATGATTGTACATTTTTCATAATATCTTGGAATATCATCTAACATTTTCATAACATGGAATGACACCTAGAAAAATATTAGTCCCTCCCAAAAGTTAAGTTCTAGATCTGCCACTGTTAGTTGGTTAAAGGTGGTTGGCTGTTTGGTTGTATGGCTTAAGGCCGATTGAGTATACTAGGATACTAAGCCTATAGGTTGAATGTCCTACTTGGGGGCCTTTCTAAGGGATCCTAGCCGATATTTACGCGAGTTTCGGAGAAAACCACAGAAAATTTGGAACGGCTAGGTCGATGAGCGCGACGTGGGATCAAACAGGCTCTTTCTACCTACCAGCGTTGAGCGCATAAACGTTCGTTAGTTGGTTGAGATAATTAAGAAAGCTCTACATAAGGCACCTTCTAAAAAAAAAGAAAAAAATAAGTGTGAAATTTCGACCCAAAATTTTTTTCTTAAAGAAATTATAATGCTCTTTCCAAACAAAGGAACACGAAAAATTACATTCAAATCGACCTGAATCGCTCTAAATGGCTCTGGATAAAAATTTTATGTGGCAATTTAAATGACTGTCGAAATTCCAATGACGATTTCAAAGCTTCGAATAAAAATATCTGGAGTGACTCCACTCGGCTTTCCGAACATTAAATAATTTACGGTTATACAGATAAAGTAAAGTGAGTGAAGTTGTTACACACACACACACACACATATATATAAATAAAAGTGAAAAACTATAATAGGGTGTTTCAGTACTTTTCTCCATACAGTATTATGTTCAATTTAACACTATTGTACTTCAAATAATTTGAACCCACAGATCATAATGATAAAGAATTTTCGTTGTGACCCTGTAGAAAGACTATAAGTGCTAGATTCTTTAAAATTTATACAATTCGGGTGACTGTGACCTACAAAATGTATATAAATTTTTAGTTAATTTGAATCAGGCGTTTAGACGCTATTGCACTTTAAATAATTTGAGCATATAGGCCATAATGATAAGGAACTTTTCTTTGTGGTCTTGTAAATATTTATAAGTGCTAGAGCCAACAAAATCTATATAGGTCATGTGACGGTGACCTATAATATGTATATAAATTTTCAACTTATTTAAATAAGGCGTTTAGAAACTATCGCACTTTAAATAATTTGAGCCCATAGACCTTAATAATAAAGAAATTTTCGTTGTGTCCCTGTAAAAATATATAAGTACTAGATCCACAAAAATCTATACAGTTAGTGAGACGGGGACCTATAACATGTGTATAAATTTTAAGTTTATTTGAATAAGGCGTTTAGACACTATTGCACTTTAAATTATTTAAGACCATAACCCATAATGATATAGAAATTTTCTTTGTATCCTGTAAAAAAACTATAAATACTAGATCACCAAAACCAATAATGTTCGAGAATCGGTGACTTACATCATATGCAACAACTTTCAATTCATTTTAACAAAGCATTTAGAGGCTAGCGTGTTCATTCACGCAAACACACACACATACATCACCGTAAAAACAGAAAAATGAACACAGGAGATCTCAAAACGTATAGATAAACCAAAATCTCAAAGTCGAATTTTTGTCAGGATTACAATACTTTCGTTACATAGTACGTTCGAAAAGTTAAAAAAAAAAAAAAAAAAAAAAAAAAAAAAAAAAGAACCTTGAGTGACTTTACTCGACTTTCTGAATATTTTGCAGTTAACAGTTCTTTAAATAAATCAAAGTAAGAGGCATTAAATAAACAAAAGAGAAATTTATAATAGGGTATTTGAGTATTTTTTCGTATATAGTATGTTGTTTAACTTAATGCTATTTCACTTTAAATAATTAAGGCCTGTATGTCATAATCATAAAGAATTTTTCACTGTGTACATGTAAAAATCTGTTACTGCTAGATTCACCAAAATCCACACTGTTTGTGCGACCGCGATCTATAAAATGTGTATAAACTTTCAGTTTATTCGGATAAGGCATTCAGACGCTATCGCAGTTTAAATAATTTGAGCCCTTAGGCCATAATGATAAAGAATTTTTCTTTAAATAGTAAATTGAAATTGAAGAGTAAAAATAGAAATTTTCTTAAATACCCGAAAATACATGCTAATTTTCTGCATTCATGCCGAGATATTTTCACCCAAAGCAGGGTCTTGCTTAATATTTTGATCCAAAATAACTCTCGTGCATTTCTTAATTTTCTTAGTCGGTCTTTATTTGCCTAGCGGTTGATATTTTCAAATGCACCTATTTCAAATTTTCATGTTGTCCCGGTAAGCTATATTCACCAATAATTAAAAAAAAAAAAAAAAACTGAAATGATTCTACTTGACTTTCCGAACATTAAGAAATTAATGGTTGTGTAGATAAAGTAAAATAAGAGGAGTCGCTAAATAAACAAAACAGAAAATTGTAATGGGGTTTTTGAGTCTATTTATAGTATGTTGTTTAATTTAACGCTATCGTACTTTAAATAATTTGAACCCATAGATTATAATGATACAGAATTTTTCATCTTCTCCCTATAAAAATCTATAAATGCTAGATTTACCAAAATCCATAGTTATAACATGCATTAATTTTTCAGTTCATTTGAATGAGGCGTTTAAGCGCTATTGCATTTTAAATAATTTGAGCCAATAAGCCCTATTGATAAAGATTTTTTTTTCTTTTTTTGTGTGTCCATGTAAAAATCTATAAGTACAAGAGAAACAATACACTTCGTGTTATGATGATCTATATTGCCTGTATATAAATTATAAATTTTAAGCTCAAACGATTAAGGCATTTAGATGCTATCACACTTTAAATAATTTCAGCCCATAGGCCATAATGATATAGAATTTTTGTTGTGTCCCTGTAAAAAACTGCCAGTCCTAAATTCACCAAAATCTATACAGTTCGTCTGACCGTGACTTAAAACATGTGTATAATTTTTCAGTTTAGTTGAGTCAGGCGTTTAGACACTGTCACACTTTAATTAGTTTGACAATAATGATAAATAAATTTTCTTTCTGTCCCTCTAAAAAAAAAAAAAAAAAAAAAACTATAAGTGCTTGATTTATCAAAATTAATAGAGATCGTGCGACGATGACTTACAACATATGTACCAACTTTCAGCTCATTTGAACAAAGCACTTAGACGCTAACGTGATCATTCACACACACACATATACATCACCGTAAAAATAGTGAAAACGAACTCAGGGTACCACAAAACAGATACATCAAAATCTCATAGTCGAATTTTTGACATGATTACAATACTTTTCTTACATAGTATGTTTTGAAAGTAAAAAAAAAAAAAAAAAAAGGGGGGGGAGGGAGTTTTACTAATTAGAATTTTCATGGAGGGAGCAACTCTCCCCAATGTGCAACGCTTATGGCTATTTATTTATCTAAAATAAATATCCTTTTTCGTCTGCTTATAACCCTTTCCGACTCAGGCCGTACGATCGTGCGGGTTAGGCATCTACGATATCCACTTACATTTTTGCATCTGGAACAGTCGTATGTAATAAAATCAGGATATAATTTGTTTAAAAAATTTTTCTATTTAATTTTAAAACTAGCTGGAACCCGTCGCATTCGACGGTCACTTTATTGACCGTAATGTTTCAAAAATCATCGCTCTTCGATTGTTCCTGACCGTTTTTTAAATCCGCATATTTATATGTCACCAAGGTCTTGGAGAAAACGGCAGGAAAGAATCGAAGAGCGACGCGGACGTGAGATGACTTGTTACAGAAAGTAAACAAAAAATTTCGCGCCAATTTAGCTTACATTAGCAACTCTACGCTGGATGACGGTAAAATTATTGAAATCTTTAAAATTTGTTTTTAACTATCTTTATTGAGTGAAAAAAGAAGAGTACATATGGAATGGCGAATGAGCACGAATACAGTTACAAATTCTAATTGAGTATTTCATTGAAGGCGATATTTTGGGCCCAGACATTGGCCACGTGACATCCAGGTGAGTCCTCGTGAGTGATCGTGACTGCCACGGCACCCTGCGACCTAACTCTTGAAAGAGCGACATACAACATTTCATGAGAAAATATGGGTTCTTATAACCCTTTCCGACTCAGGCCGTACGATCGTGCGGGTTAGGCATCTACGATATCCACTTACATTTTTGCATCTGGAACAGTCGTATGTAATAAAATCAGGATATAATTTGTTTAAAAAAATTTTCTATTTAATTTTAAAACTAGCTGGAACCCGTCGCACTCGACGGTCACTTTATTGACCGTAATGTTTCAAAAATCATCGCTCTTCGATTGTTCCTGTCCGTTTTTTAAATCCGCATATTTATATGTCAAAAAGGTCTTGGAGAAAACGGTAGGGAAGAATCGAAGAGCGACGCGGACGTGAGATGACTTGTTACAGAAAGTAAACAAAAAATTTCGCGCCAATTTAGCTTACATTAGCAACTCTATGCTAGATGACGGTAAAATTATTGAAATCTTTAAAATTTGTTTTTAACTATCTTTATTGAGTGAAAAAAGAAGAGTACATATGGAATGGCGAATGAGCACGAATACAGTTACAAATTCTAATTGAGTATTTCATTGAAGGCGATATTTTGGGCCCAGACATTGGCCACGTGACATCCAGGTGAGTCCTCGTGAGTGATCGTGACTGCCACGGCATCCTGCGATCTAATTCTTGAAAGAGCGACATACAACATTTCATGAGAAAATATGGGTTCTGGAAGATAAACGCCAACAGTACCAAGTGTTTGACCTTGGCTATTATTCATTATCATCGCAAACGATAATATAATCGGGATGTAAAGCCTCTTGATGGTGAATGGGAAAGTTGAGTCACTTGTAGTGAGCGCAATTATTGGAAGAGTATGTACAGTTCCCATGAACTCACCGCTTAAGTTTTCAGCAGAGATAGTATTCGGATGAAGAGATTTGATGATTATTCGTGTTCCGTTAACTAAACCTTTTCTAACATCCAAGTTTTTAATGAGCATAACAACTGCGCCAGGTTTCAAACGAAGAGTGTGAGGATGTAAGCCACTCATTTCGATCGAATGTAAGAATTTAACTGGGTATCGCATGCGTTTCTTTCTCATCTTCAGTTACTATAGAATCAAGACTATGGTAAGTAATTTCAGATCCAGGCAACTGTTGGAAACATGTTCTGCCTTTGAGCTAGGTTTGATGCTACTGTACTGACAGAATTATCGAAGATAGGAATCGGAAATTTGAATACGCTATGGATTGTTCGTCCTCCAGGAAGTAGCATTGCTGCAATACCTGTCAATACCACTGTCGAACACTTGATTCCTTTACTACGGAAGAAATGAAGTAAAGTTTCATAGAAGTAAGTCTTTCCGCAACCACCAGCGCCTGAAATGAAGAAGGCATTCGTACTTATTTCGTTTTTTAAAACACGTTCGCAAATGTGATCGAAGACAATCTTCTGGTTGGTGCTCGGATTTGGAATCATTTGTTTGGCTAATTCTTCCTTGATTTGTGGGTCGAGCACTGCGTTGGGCAAAACCTACAAATTAATAACAGGAAAGCCAAGGTCGCTTAAAGCAATGGAATGGGACATAAAAGATTTATCCGATTTCACAAAGAGCTTTTGTCCTGTTAACTTGTATGGAAAATAATATACGGAAATCTTCTGTGAGCGCGTTCTCGAACTTCAAGAAAATATTGAATGGTTCTTTGAGACTACAAAATGTGCACAGGTAAGCAAACATAACGCGCAATTGCTTGGGCATTTGATGAGAAACAGCTTCTTCGATTGCAACTGATTCGAAAAGATTCCTGGCTATAGCTCCTCCTTTAAATGTTTCGTAAACATTTCCGTTGACAGTTCGGAGATTAATGAACGATTTAGGACCTGGAACACTGACTAACAGAAGTCTCAAAGCGAATATTTCCTCGTGCTTTGGATTGACAGTATAAACTCTTCCGATCGCAAACCGTTTGTTCTTCCTCTTTTCACAGTGCTTGTTTTCTAATATATACTCCTTCGGAATATCTTGATAAAGCTTGTTACGTGCATCTGGATTGTTAGTGTTGAGCTCGAAGAATGCAATAAGAGTTGTTCTGGCATGCTCATGTTGTACAATAGCTGCAATGTCAGCATCTTCTTGAATGTAAACATTTTGGTGCCCTGGACGGCGAACAGCAATTTTCTGTATACTGTGAGATTTTGCTTGCATCGGAAACTCCAGAAGCTTCCAACACGCCTCAGGGGCGCTGACGTAGCGCATATTCCTGAAAGGTGAGATTTCATCGTAGTCTACTCTTCCATCGGACCTAACACTGACAGTCTTAACGTTTGTACTATCATAGCCCTTATAGATGTACTTGTATAAGTATTTGACAGCTTTGATAGTTGAAAAAACTTCGGCATTGATGTGAGCTTGAAATTTCCTACTCAAGTAAGGATTGTAGGGAACAACCCACTCATTTGTCATTTCAACAAATCGATCGTTCACTTTGGTTAGGAAGCTCTTACCGTCATTTCTCCGTTTGTAAACTGGATATCTGTTGAAGTTTTCTTTGGTTATAGGGCAGAACGGTTTTGGGAAGTTCTTGGTGCGTTTACCACTCTTCATGCAAGGCAATGAGGAGTTGAAAGATCCACAAGAGCCATGAATCATGCAAGATTTTACAACTTCAAATAGAATTGCATCAAATTGTTTAGGCAATTCAGCGGAAACTACTTTGTCAATATGTTCAACTGCTCGTATAGTATACTTCTCTGCCAAAGTGAGCAAAATGTGGCAATGTAATAGTCTTCTTTTCTGGAATTCGATAACGTAGAGGTAGTAAAGAACTTTTCCGAAGACTTCTTTCTTGGTCAGGTCGCTCATGAGTTCTTCCAACTTAGCCTTGAAAACTCTGGCAATCAATTCAGGGTGGAAATTGGACTGAGACGCACAGCCTAAGTTGTCTGTAATCTCTTTTCATTTCGGGTTGCATGTAAGTGTAATGAAGAGCGAAGGCTTGCTGAATGCTCGAACTAATGCCATTGCGTCTTGATAGTGCATATTCATGTTCTTTGGAGATCCTTGAAAAGATAACGGTAAAATAAAAAATTTTCCAAGCTGTACATCGCGTTTGGCTGCGTCGTTGTAAAGATGGTCTTGTAGTCCGGCATATGTTTCGACTTGTAACTTCTTTTGTCCGATCTGTGCCCGTTGATACACGAGTCTCTCCTTCGACACGAGCATACTGATCAACTAAGTACTGCAACCAGAACTTTCCTGAATTATGCAGTAGAGTGAATTCAAGTCGAATAGTGATTCTAAAGGTAACGTATTGCAATCGAGTCACTTTGCGTAATCTACCGATGGTTTCTCGTTCATGAGTTTTGTTCATGTCCCAGCTTCTCTCACCATAAGGAAAAAGGAGAGGATATAATATCAGGTCTGTCAGCTGATGGAGAGAGTTAATATTCCTGAGATAACCTGTTCCATCTCCTTTTGGAAAAACTTTCAGATCGTACTGGGCCGGTGGATCGCCATCTTTGGTGGTAAACACCGCAGCAATTTCGTCAGCGGAAGGCAAATTAAATCTATTTTTGCTTTGGTCAGAAATATCTGGTTGTTCAGAAAGCAGGGATATTCTTACTTCAAATGGGGTGGGGGTGGGGGGTTGCCCTCACGCTGTGCAAGTTCGTTTTCTGCCCTCTCCACTTCGGCTATCATCTTGTATTTCTGTGCTAATGAATTTACCTCTAGCATCATTTCGTGCAATTTGGCCATGAGGTTGTTATCACACGTGCAATTCATTGATTTGCAAATGTCAGTTGCACGGCTGTATCGATTATATAAAGTTGTGCATATGACCTCTCTCTGGTGTTTTCTGGATGGAGTGGACCAAACTTATAGTGAACCTGGCCATTAATCTTGAACAGATAAGGGCCACGTCTATTAGGTCGAACGGCTTCGTTGGCAACAAATGACGCAAATGACATAGCACTGTTATATTTTCGAATGTTTTCTAGGTAGTGGCGTTTTGAAGAGTTGTTCTTCATCAAAAGCTACTCAAGAACCGGATGGGATCTGGTTTGAGGGAGCATGACCTACTTATCATGAGAGCAGCTTCTGAAATGGTAGTTACTCTTTGTACCAATTTTCTCAGTCAAAGTGTAGTGCTTTAAAAAATTCACATTCGAGAGCAAGTGGGCCTAGGTCGTAATAGGTCACTGCAAAGCTACGGTCAAGAGCACATTTCAGATGAGGTTTCCGTGTCCGGATGTTATTTGACATGATAGGAACACATTGAACTTCTTCGTCAGAAGAATCTGCTGGCTCTGGCTCGGTTTCTAGAGCAATATCAATCGGGTTAAGAAAATCACAATCTATGTTAAGGTGAGTCATAGTTTGGGCGTATTCAGTTATTTCCAAGTTTGGAAGCATGAGTTCCATCTCAGTTGGCTGCCTTGAAGTTGACGGTTGAGAGCTGGATCTTCTGCCCCTCTTTGTTTGGTTGTAAATTAAGTTGTTTTGCTTTTCTCGTTGCGAGTATTCTTCATCGAGCCTTGTTATAGGGCAGTTCCTTGTTTGTAAACAAACATCTCAACTTTTATGAGTGGTTGGCAAAAAGGCTTGGGAAAAGCATAGCGATGGCGATTACTTGATTACTACCAACGGAAAATCAATGGTGGGCGGGGCGCGGGAAAGTCGAGCGCGCTTTTTTGCCAACCACATGACGTCACGAGGAAATGCTCTATAGTTGTTGTTTGGCGTTTACTGGCTCTTTCTCGCCTTACAGTAAAGTTTTTCTTGAGGCGTTTCAGTTTTTTCGGAGTTTGAGGCATTAAAATCGATGGTAAAGATCCAATATCAGACAGCAAACTGAAAAAATAAATAAGAGATAAAGCGGAAAAATAAATAAACATTCTTTCCTGTTGCCACACCGTAAAAAAGGCACAATAATTTAAAAATAAAATGATAACACGTGTACTTTATTTTTATAAGCCAATAAAAATTCAGACTCACTCGCTGGAATTTTTGTCTTTCCGAAAATGACGTCATTCTAAAATGAAAATGTGCATTCTTCGTATATAAATTTAAAAATGTTCCTATAAGTGACTATAAGTGGGTTAAAAATGATTTTAATCTTTATATAAATGTATTTCAAGTTAAAACATCTAACATAATTTATGGCATTTAACTTAAAAAAAAAAGAAATTCGGAAAAATTCTTATAAATAGAAATACTATATACCACATCACTTTCCACGAAGTACTGTCAATGTGACGTGAACTGACTCCAAATAAACAGTTGCTATCTTTTATTTTCTATTTCGTTTCATACTAAGACTACATGTTAGCTGACCCGCCCAGCGTTGCCCGAGCCCATGATAATAACCTTAAATAAACCTTAAATTTGTATGATTTTTTACCTTTAACTCGATTTTGTTTGAATTTCTATTTTTAAACGAAAACATCGCGAAAAGAATAATCAGCTGTAGCGAAAAAATTACCTCGAACCGAACGAAATTCTGGCTCGTGACCCCCGGCGCCTGCGGCAGCGTATAAGCGGGCCGCTAATAACATGAAAAAAATTCCCAAAAATTAACCTGTAACCGAACGAACCTTTGACTCGTGAATTCACTGCCTACGGCACCGTATAGCATTCTGCAAAATCCGAGCTGCAAAATCACGAGCTGCAAAATCCACTTTTCTTCACCAGGGACGCAGTATGTTGTATACGAACATCACCAGTCGCCTTGAATTTCCAAGACCTTTCAAATAAGGTGTCACATGGTGGTGTCAAATGCAAAATCCTTTATTTGCACTTTCCACCGCCAGGGGACTCTTGTGTGTTCTGTACGAACATCACCAACGGTCAGAAAATACCAAGACCTTTAAAATAAGGGGTAACATGATAGGATCTACTGCAAAATCATCTATTTCCATTTTTCACCACCAGAAGGTGCAATTTATTGTATACGAACGTCGACATCAAATTCCAAGGCCTTTAAAAGGAGGTACTGTATGTGTGGAATGAGGTACTGGATGTGTATATGATAAAAAAAATGTTTGAATAAGTTACTATTAATTAAATCTTATAGAGATAATTAAATAAATAAATTCAAACCACGTTTGTTAGAAGGTAAGACTTATAATAATAATGATAAATTCTTCACTTACCTTCTATGCAGCAGTTTCAGCGCTTGTCTTCTAAAACCAGACGAATATCCACATGCTCTCGGATCTGTAGATCCATTTATCTAAAATGCGTTATACCAGAACCTTTTGAAAAAACCAATCTAAATAGTAGAAAAGTATAAGTGTTATAAATAAATCATTTGAGATTTAATTTTAACTTAGAATTTATTTTTAATTTGGGATGCATCTTGTTCTGCATCCTTATAGTGTGGATTCAGAGAGAGAAGTGAAGGAGATTACAAACTGAAAAATATAATTGGATATAATAAAATAATAAAAAGTTAATTAATGTTTATAAAAAGCGTAGAACAGTCAATACGTATTTCTAATGCAAGTCCTTGAGGAACGGCGAGCAATCCTCATTAATGTTAGTCATGGGATGATCAGAAATCACGAGCATAGAAGAAAATGCAGTCCAGATTTTTATTCAGGCTTAATTTACAGCTCGTGAGTAAGTGAAGACTTATTTCAGTTTTTGGAATATATCTTAATTAGATGAAGTGTTCATCGATGATAATATGTCATTTCCCCCTTCATCGGGATACACTTCTTAAACCTCTGTGGTTAAGTTCAATTTCCTTCGGTGAATTTCAAAAATGGGTTTTGCTAGAGGCTTGGTTAGGACGTCGGCGATCATTTTTTCACTTGGGCAATATTGCATATCAAGTATTTCTTTCTCTTTCAAGTCCTTTAAATAATTATACTTTATGTCGATATGTTTCAACTTGGCAGAATATTCACAATTTATTGATTTAATGCAACTGATATTATCTTCAAATAGTGTGATGGGTGTATCTTGCTGTAGATTCAGATCACTTAATAATTTGATTAACCAAGTGATTTCCTTAGCAGCATTAGTTGCAGAAATGAACTCCGCTTCTGCAGAAGACAATGCCACGGAAGTTTGCTTTTTAGTTGTCCATAGAATGGGATTATTTCCTAGCATGAAAATATTTCCCGAAGTTGACTTCCTATTTGTTTTATCGCCTGCCCAATCGGCATCAGCGAAAGCTGTTAGTTTGGTGTCTTGGTTTGCGCTAATTATGAAATTTAAGTCTTTTGTAGTGTTTAGGTAACGCACAACCCTTTTAGCTGCTTCCCAATCTTTTTTCAGTGGATTCGAATTTCTCCTGCTTAAAATATTTACAGCTGCCAAAATGTCTGGCCGACTAACTGTACCCAAATATAATAAACTTCCAATTACTTGTTGATATTTAATGTTATTTTCTAGCAGATTATCGTTATTATCAAATTTGAGATAATTAGGCTCCATTGGAATGTTTGTAGGTTTGGAGCACTCAAGATTTAATTTTTTTACTAACTCTGCTATTTTTAATTTTTGGTTTATTACAAAATCACCTTTTTTATTTCTAGTTATTTGCATACCTAGATAAAAGCTTACTTCTCCTAAATCTTTTATTTCAAATTGTTTGTTTAATTCCTTCGTGATTTTGTTTATTTGGTTTTCGTCTCCGGCGACTAAAATGTCGTCGACATACACGATAATGAATGAAGTTATGTTTGGATCATTATGAATGTATAAACACGAGTCTGCTGAGCTTTCTTTATAATTTAAGGTTTTTAGAAAATCTCCTATTCTCATGTGCCAGGCTCTCGCGGCCTGTTTCAATCCATAGATGGACTTATTTAATTTACATACTTTGTTTTCATTGCCCTTATCTATGAACCCTTCAGGTTGTCGCATATAGATATCCTCATCTAAATTTCCATATAAGAACGCGGTCTTAATATCTATATGTTTTACACTCAGTTTGTGATGAGCTGCGGAATTTAGAAAAGCTCTGATTGTTGTGTACGAAACTACTGGTGCAAAAGTTGCATCGTAATCTTCTCCAAACTTTTGGAGAAAACCTTGGGCGACTAAACGTGCTTTGTATTTTTTTAGTTTACCCGTATCATCGTATTTAGTTTTGAAAGTCCATTTAGAACCGATAACTTTTTTTCCTACTGGAGGATCGACTAAGGTCCATGTGTTATGCTCGTTTAACGACCGTATTTCATGTTCGGCGGCTTTAATCCAGTTATTCTTTTCAACAGGATGTGTCATATTTTGTATCTCGGACCAACTTTTTGGTTCATGTACTAAATCATGTTTAGCTAAATAGATTAAACGGTCCGGAGGAACACCTAGGTTAGATCTCGATGATCTTCTGAGCTGAATTTCTGAGTCATGTGTTTGCTCAGAATCGTTCTGTGTTTGCTCAGAGTTATCATTAAATTCAATATTTACAGTCTGCGTTTGATTATTATCATTAGTCGGTTCCTTTTGCGATGAATGTTCACAATTTTGATTTTCTAAAAACTTTACAGTTCGCGCGATAATGATATTTTTTCCCCCTGTATAAATTCGATATCCTTTGGATCGGTAATCATAGCCAACAAAGATTCCCTCTTGAGCCTTGTTATCAAGTTTTTTTCTATTATGTTTATCAATATAAGCGAAAGCTTTAGATCCGAATACTCTCAAATGCGAGAGGTTAGGTTTAACTTTGTTCCAAAGCTCATAGGGAGTCTTGTCATTAGATTTTGTGGGGAGCCTGTTTAGTAAATAGTTCGCGGTATGGATTGCTTCCCCCCAAAATTTATGAGTTAATTTCGCTTCAGATAACATACTTTTGGCCATTTCTACAAGGGTTCTATTCTTTCTTTCGGCAACCCCGTTTTGAGGTGGACAATAAGGAACAGTGAGTTCATGTCTGATTCCGTTTTCTTCAAGAAAATTCTCTATGCCGTTGCCTACATATTCTCTACCATTATCTGATCTAATTCTTTTAGGTAGCCTGCCAAATTTATTCTTGACTAACGCTATGTAAGTTTTTAATTTTTGCAATACTTCACTTTTATGTGTTAAGAGGTAAATAATTGTAAACCTGCTATAATCGTCAATAAGGGTAAGGAAATAGGTTTTTCCCCCTATAGAGGGTGTCTGAAACGGTCCGCAGATATCAGTATGAACTTGTTCAAGTACCCTATTTGCACGGTACTTAGATTGCTTAGGATATGGCATATCTGTTAATTTAGTTTTTATGCACGTTTCACACGTTTTATCGTGTTTACAAAAATTTATGTCAAGTCCTAAAGCTAGTTGCTTATCTATGATTTCTTTAATATCTGCGAAATTTCTATGACCTAGACGTTTGTGCCATAACGTAATACATTTCTTATTATTACAATTAGATATTAATCTAACTTGTTCATTTGCATCATATTTCGGTTGTATTACTTCATAAAGATTTCCTTTTATTTCCCCCTCAAGGAAAGTTTTCCCATGTTTTTGCAACTGACATTTATTTTTCTCGATGATCAGTGTGCAACCACTTTTAGTGGCTTTACTAACAGAGAGTAAGTTTGTTTCAATATCTGGTACGAAAAGAACATCTAATAACTTTATTTCATTTACTTCCCCGTTTTCAGTTTCAGTTTTAATTATTATGTCACCCGAACCTTGCGAGGTTAAGACATTTCCATTAGCGATAACTACGTTTGAAACACCAGTGTCTTTAATTTTTTCAAATAGATTCCTATTATTCGTGATATGTGCTGAACAGCCCCTGTCGACTATCCAACTAGATTTGTGTTCGTCACTGGCAATGAACGCTAAATTTTTTATTAACCGACTTCAAAAAAAGAAGGAAGGTTCTCAATTCAAACCGTATGTTTTTTTTATGTTTGTTAGCTCATAACTTCTGAACGGATGCTCCGATTTTGATACTTTTTGTTTTGTTGAAAAGGTCTTGGTCTGAAATAGGTCCCATTGTAATATCTTTACGATCTAAAGAAAATACAGGGTGCCCAAAAAAATCAGTCCCAACTCTTTTAACTGCTAAACGGTTGCAGCTATAGTGACAAAAATGGTATGTAATTATAAGCAAAGTGACCATGCAGTACAAGGTTAAACCGCATGCAGCGCCACCTGGGGGAAAATAGCGGAGTTAGTGTTTTTATCTTGAAAACGGTTCTAGAGTAAAAAGTGAATTACAAAGCTGAAGAGTATTACCGATTAAGTACAAAAATATAGTTTAGACATTCATGCTAGCGTTCCTCTCTCGGAAACGGTTGAAGACAGGGGGAAAAAGTGAATTATAAAATTGCAGAGCATCATCGATTTAGTACGAAAAGGTAGTTTAGACATTGATGCTAAAAATACAATGCTATAAACGTGCATTTGTCTGTTCGCAATTTCTTACACTATGCACACTTGAGCTACATTGCCCCTGTTGTAGCGTAGCTGGTGACACATACAGTATATAGTTCAAAATACGGTTACTAGATACTTTTTGTTTTGTTGTAAAGATCTTGGTCTGAAGTAGGTCCCATTGTAAGACATTTACAATCTAAAGAAAATAAAGCGGCATCTGGTGAAAAACAGCGGAATTAGCGCTTCTATCTCAAAACGGTTCAAGATGGGAGAAAAGTTAATTACGAAGTTATAGAGCATCATCTATTTACTACGAAAACACAGTTTTTGACATTATTGCTAAAAATAGAACGCTTAAAACGTGCAGTTGTTTGTTCGCAATTTCCTACACTGTGCACACTTTGCAGCGTAGCGGATGACACGTGTACTCTGTGGTTCAAAGTACTGTTACTGTAAGCGGTCACATCGATTAGCGCAAAGTCATTTTCAACCAACTTCAGAAATGAGGGTGTTCTCAATTCGAGCTATGTGTTGTTGTTGGTGTTTGTAAGCTTATAACTTCGTAAGAGATGCTCTAATTAACTGACTTCAAAGAGGAGGAGGCTCTCAATTCAAAGCGTATGTTTTTTTGTTTTTGTTTTTGTTTGTTAGCTCATAACTTCTGAACGGATGATCCGATTTTGATACTTTTTGTTTTATTGTAAAGGTCTTGGTCTGAAATAGGTCCCATTGTAATACCTTTACGATCAAAAGAAAATACAGGGTGCCCAAAAAAGTCAGTCCCAACTCCTTTAACTGCTGAACAGCTGCAGCTATAGTCATAAAAGTGGTATGTAGGTATAGTAAAGTGGACATGTGCTACGCGATTCAGCCACCTACAGCGCCACCTGGTGGAAGACAGTGGAGTGAGCGTTCCTATCTCGGAAACGGTTCAAGACAGGGTAAAAAAGTGAATAATAAAATTGCAGAGCATCATCGATTTAGTACGAAAAGATAGTTTAGACATTAATGTTAAAAACAGAACGCTTAAAACGTGCATTTTGTTTGTTCACAATTTCCTATTTCGTGCACACTTGAACGACATTGCATATGTTGTAGCGTAGCAAGTGACATTTATTAACCGAATTCAAAAATGGAGGAGGTTCTCAATTCAGACCGTATGTTTTTTGTTAGCTCATTTTGTTTTGTTAACTCCTAAATGGATTCTCCGATTTTGATACTTTCTCTTTTGTGGTAAAGGTCTTGGTCTAAAATAGGTCCCATTATAATATCTTTATGATCAAAAGAAGATACAGGGTGCCCAAAAAAGTGAGCCTCTTACTCTTTTAACTGCTGAACGGCTGCAGCTATAGTCATAAAAGTTGCATGTAGGTATAGTAGTCATGCGCAAAGTGATTCAACCGACTATAGCGCCATCTGGTGGAAAACAGTGGAGTTAGCGTTCCTATCTCGAAAACGTTTCAAGATAGGACAAAAAGTGAATTACAAAGTTACAGGATGCCATCGACTTAGTAAGAAAAGACAGTTTGTAGACATTAATGCTAAAAATAGAACGATTAAAACGATAATTTGTTTGTCCGCAATTTAATATTTTCGTCACACTTCAACAGCATTGCATACGTTGTAGCGTAGCGGGTGACATTTATACTATGTAAAATTCAAAGTATGGTTATTGTAAGCGGTCACATCGATTAACGTATAAACGTTTTAAACCGACTTCATAAAGGAAGAGGTTCTTAATACAAACTATGTTTTTTATTGTTGTTGTTGTTGAATTTGTTAGCTTATAACTTCGTAAAACATGCTTTAATTTGAATACTTTTTTTTGTTGTCGCAAAGATCTTGGCCTGAAATAGCTTTCATTATGATTTCATTAAGATATAAACAAATTACAGTATACTCACAAAAGTCTGTTCTCACACTAACTTCTGAACGCATGCAGCTACACTGGTAAAAGTAGTAAGTATGCAATTATCGATGTTGAAACTTCTGTCCGTCAACTGCAATGCATATTTTGTTTGAACTTTACGTTGAGCAATTTCCAGAGTAGCGGATAACCACGTATTCACTGTAAAATTTAATATATGCCTAACAGAATTTTTGGTTACGAATACAGCGTATCCGTTCTTTACATTTCTAAAGCCTTTTTAATTTAAAGTATGTTCATTCAATAGATATTTTTTTTCTCATATCCGATAAAAGCAAGAAAAGTGACACAACTGAAAAATGCAGCATTTGAGAAAAATCAACTTAAAAATAACTTGACTAGAATAAGACTAGCACAACTGTCTCTCGAGTGGTTAACTTTCCAGATGGAGATGTAACTTTTTTGTTCACATTGTGTGCATTTCATGTATTTTTCAACGACATAAACTATTTTTTGAGCTATGTCACTTTTCTTGGGGGTTGTGATTTGTGAAACTGCCGTCGAACGTCTTCTGATGTTCTGCTATATGAATAAAATTTCACTGAAAAAAGAAAAATAAAATCTTTTTGCAAAAAAATAGAACCGACTCCAAAAAGCAACTACTATTCAAGCAACTAAAAATAAATTGGCATGAAATGAAATTGTAAATTGCGCCTAAAAGTATAAAATAATTTCCTTCGTCAAACAACCTATAACACTACAATTAATCATAACTTTTGAAGTCGGCGCAAAATTAAATAAAAATTGATACCTGTATTCAATAGAAAAATCAAATTCTATTCAAAACACGTCTCACAATGTCACCTGCAAAACGCAGCCGAAAACTACTTTGATTTAAGAAAACGAACAAGATTTCGTAAGCAGCAAAAGTTGGCGAAGCTGCTTTTATCTGGCGTCCTTGGTGAAAGAAAAATCGCAAAATTATCTGGCAAACGTATTTAATTTCTTTCTAGAGAGCAATCAAGAATATGAAACAATACTTCGTACAATATATATTATGAAAATATGCACCTTGCATGTATATTTTTGCATTACGTTTTGATCGACAAATCCAAAAGCCACCAAGGATGATAGTTATCAAAGTTATACCAAATTTGCAAAGGAAACTAACTTCGTAGAAACATAAATACCGAATTGCGAAGAATGTTCGCTGTTCTATGTAGATGCTACTAATGGACAAATTGTATACAGTGATAAAATAATAAAGGAAACATGAAAATGGATCATTCGAGACAACAGCATTTGTAACTATCGATCTAAAAGCAAATCTTAAAAAACTAATTAAATTTTATTTAATTTTGCGCCGACTTCAAAAGTTATGATTAATTGTAGTGTTATAGGTTGTTTGACGAAGGAAATTATTTTATACTTTTAGGCGCAATTTACAATTTCATTTCATGCCAATTTATTTTTAGTTGCTTGAATAGTAGTTGCTTTTTGGAGTCGGTTCTATTTTTTTGCAAAAAGATTTTATTTTGTTTACAGTTGTCCCGACCTCTTCATCAGAATTATTTAACTCTCTGGTGGAGTGTTCCCCTTTTATACGTTGGGAATTGGTCTCAAAACATAATGAGGAATTAAATTTTCTATTTTTGAAACCCTTATCATAATTTCCTGACGCGTTGTTCGGTTTTTTATTTTTTTGATACCAACATTCACTGGTATTGTGACTTTTTGAATTACAATACGTACAAAATTTGTTAGGGCGTTTTTTGAAATTGTATTTATTTTTGTTAACCCTGTACGCCGTGGCATTATCTTCCGAATGGGAGTTTGATTTTTTATTGCAGGATCTTCGATTATATTCATCAATAATTTTATTTTGAATATACGTCGGATTATATCTTGTTCATCCCTGCCTTCTAATGCAGTAATTAAAGGATCATAAGAGGGAGGCAGAGAACATAAAAGCAGTGCGGACAGGTGAGCATCATCGATTATTTCCCCAATTGCAGACAATTTTTGTTTCAGTTCCAATATTTTTGTTATGTGAGTGTTTACATTTTCTCCCTCGGACAATTTGCAACTGTATAATTTTTTTAATAAATACAGTTTGTTTGAGAGATTTGGGCGTTCGTGAATACTCTTTAATTTCTGCCAAATCTCTCTAGCACTAGTTAAATCTTTAATATGGGGAATTTGGGAATCAGTTATTGATAAATTTATCAAAGCTTTTGCCTTGTTATTCTTTTTCGACCAGTCAGTAGTCAGTGGTTCTGGTGGAGCATCAGTTATGACTTCAAATAAATCTTCTTTGGTCAAAAGCATTTCAGCTTTAAATGACCAAGTAGTATAATTTGAATCGTCAAGTTTATCGATTGTTATATTTTCTTTCAATGCCATTTTGGCTATTTATTTATTATAATATAAAACTATGGATATTCGTTTTATTTTAGTTAGAGACTTTATTCAGTCTCATAATCATGATAAAAAAAATGTTTGAACAAGTTACTATTAATTAAATCTTATAGAGATAATTAAATAAATAAATTCAAACCACGTTTGTTAGAAGGTAAGACTTATAATAATAATGATAAATTCTTCACTTACCTTCTATGCAGCAGTTTCAGCGCTTGTCTTCTAAAACCAGACGAATATCCACATGCTCTCGGATCTGTAGATCCATTTATCTAAAATGCGTTATACCAGAACCTTTTGAAAAAACCAATCTAAATAGTAGAAAAGTATAAGTGTTATAAATAAATCATTTGAGATTTAATTTTAACTTAGAATTTATTTTTAATTTGGGATGCATCTTGTTCTGCATCCTTATAGTGTGGATTCAGAGAGAGAAGTGAAGGAGATTACAAACTGAAAAATATAATTGGATATAATAAAATAATAAAAAGTTAATTAATGTTTATAAAAAGCGTAGAACAGTCAATACGTATTTCTAATGCAAGTCCTTGAGGAACGGCGAGCAATCCTCATTAATGTTAGTCATGGGATGATCAGAAATCACGAGCATAGAAGAAAATGCAGTCCAGATTTTTATTCAGGCTTAATTGACAGCTCGTGAGTAAGTGAAGACTTATTTCAGTTTTTGGAATATATCTTAATTAGATGAAGTGTTCATCGATGATAATATGTCAGTATAGAAAGGAATTTCCCCTTCAAATTAATCCCTCCTTTCCCCCCACAAATCTATTTTCCCCCTTTAAAATCGAAAATTCCAAATTCGCAGAAAATGATTTTTTAGTACTCGAGTCTAGTTTCCCCATGTACAATTTCTTCACCGTGAAGTAATTTGGAGCTGAGTTATGCTCGCAAACGTGCTTTTAACCCCTGCCCCCCAGGGGAGGGGACCATTCTACAGACCAAGACCTTTTTTTAGACACCTCAACCAAATTTTTACACCTAGTTGTTCTCTCAATTTAGTGGATACAATAAAAACACGTTTCAAAGTAGTACAATATAAATTATTCTTTGTGCTTTTTTTTTTTTACTTGAATAGATTTTGCACTTTCTGGTGCTCATATATAATAGAGAAAATATCTTGGGTCAAATTTTTGAAATTGAATTTTTGCTACATTTACACTTTTAAAAGTTTTCTGAATCCGAAAACCAGGTTTTTAGCAGTTGGTCTCAATGTGTAAGTCAGCTTTTAGCATAATTCAAGAACAAATATTAGCAGGAAGTCTAAAGTCGGTATTCACAATCTGTATCATTTCTATGCTACTTGAAACTTTTCATGAGATGGTTTGTACATGGGAATATACAAACGTATTCAAATACATTACGCCTATAAACAAAATTTAAGGTGGGGGTACAGTATGCGTATATTATCTTTAGACTGCACTAAACAGAATGGAATTAGCACATATATTTTATATATACAAAAATATATTTCGCATAAAATGTGGTATGATATTTATATATCCTACGATTACAGGGCACACAAAATACTATTGATCTATTAGTACAAAGTTTAAAAGGGACTCGAAGAGCATTTCCGGTTGTGTCATGATGTTTTTTTCTTTTTTAATGCTGTTTTAGATTTGAGCGTACTATTTCGTGCGTATTTAATTCACAGATAATATACAGGGCTACTTAAAATTAGTCGAAAAAGTTTTAAAGAATAGTGAAAGCGGCAATTCTCTGAAAAATTTTAAATAACTTTTGGAATTTAATGACAGCCTTAAATGAATATGAAATTTTAACCTGTCGCTGAATAGATATAACAAAGTAAATTTACATCAACGTTAAAAACGACAAAATAAAACACATAAAATACAGTTTCGGTAGCAATAAGCATACCGTCATCAGTGCAGATATTGATAGGAGTCCTGTATAAATAGTTGAATTTCAGATCCTGCAAATGCGTTCTTTTCAAAACGACTGTATGAATTTTTTTCAAACTTACCATATTAACCCTCTTTTAAATATCCTTTTGCATGTAATTGTTGTTGTTATATAAACCCATTTTAGATATTCTTTCTCATGCTTTACTTGGTTATCACAGGAAAATTAATAGTCACCCTGATCGTATAGATCAGTTTTTAAATCTCGGAAATTGGTGGTTTTTTTTTTCTTATTAAAAAAAAAAAAAAAAAATCGTTGTGTAAACTCTGTTTTATGTTTTTACACTTGTATTAACTCTCTTACCGGAAAATTTTTAGTTATCTATTTCATTAGGTCAGTTCTGTGTCTTCTGATAACATTGTCTCCAAAAAGTGCATATAATACGTGTAATAGTGGGTAATGGAAGTCGTGTGATTGTTTCACACCAAATTTTTAATAATAGATTTATTTTATTTATTTATTTAATTTAATTTAATTTATTTATATATTTATTTAATTATTTATTGAAACAGTTTTATTTAAAAAGCATTTCTGTGTGAGAGAGGCTTCTACTGCTACTTTCTCAAACCCATGTTCGAAGCTCCAACAGAGCAGCAACATTCTTAAAATATTTAAAGCTGATATCAAATTCAAAATCTTATATTTCGACCTATTTCAATTGATTATTGTGGGTATGATTGAGTAGTCATACATTTAACTTTATTTCAGCTAAAATAATTTGCGAGCCTAAATATTTACATAATTCGATTTTCTTAAATATGGCGTTAGTTTCGGTTAACTTAAACTTTTATCCCTTTGTAAATGTCCCTATACAGAACTCTTACTTTCCACTTTAAACTGTAATAATATGTTTATAGTAATGTAGGGTAAGAGAAAGTAGTGTGAATGCTACACCAGATTATTAATTAGTTTATAGTGTTACAACAGCATCAGTATCAAATGATGCCTATATTATTTACCGCATTTATATCAAATAATACATAGCTTTATTCGATACAAATAGTTCTTGCATATGTAAATAACAGGTATTAGGAAATGTCGAAAAACAGCGAACCTGAGTTGAAAATCAATATTATTCCGGTTATCATCGGGAATAGAAAAATCTAGTTTTTGCTGATTCAGTTTTCGACTAAGCTTGATTTCGATGGGGAGATCAAATTTTAAAAGTTGAAAAGTGGGTTTGAACCGGTTGCTTATGTTGAAACCCTTGCATGTGATCTGGAAATATTTGCTTCGAATGTTTGTCTAGTGTTCGAAGATTGTTTTTCCAGGTTCTAAAATGTGAAGCGTATCATTGAATTAATGAGTCGGTCGGAATTAATTACCTTTCCGGAACTGTCAGTTCTATTAATATTTTGTCCAATATTTGTTTAGGTGGAGAAAATTTGCTTTTGACAACAAAGGAGTTGCAGTTAAAAAAATCAAAGGGAGGGAGGTGTGTGTGTGAAAGACTCAAATTATTTTATTTTAAAATCACTCAAAATTTCAAGAAAATCAGTAAACATTTAAATTTTATATAAGATTAACTCATCATGAATATTAATCACATTCACTAAGAAATGAACATTCTTGAAATAATAATTCTTTGGTTTAACATCAAAATGAAATTTCTATCATGGGGGTTGGTTGAGCTTCTCTTATATCCCTTTTTCCTACACATCTAAGTGACAAAATCATGAAAAAAAGAAAAGAAAAGGAAAGGAAAGGAGGGAAAGGGGAAAACTTAGTTGCATATTAATAATTTATTGTTTTTTTTTTTTTTGTTTTTTTTTTTTATTGCCGTCGTATTTGATTTTAGATTTTATTAAATGTGTGGTAAAATCTATACAGTTGTATGTAAAAAATAATCTGGTGTGTCACTCACACGACCTTCTCTTACCCTGAAATTTAATACTATAAATACAGGTTGGAAATTAAGAGGTAACATAAGGAGCACTGTTATGTAAACCTATGTTAAAATAATTCAAATTAGGCTTCGGAAGAGTTTTATATGGTAATTATTTAAGTGTTAGGGGGGCTACCGCTCCCCACAACTCCCCATTTCATTACTGCACCTACGTTTATATAGAATTTAAATCTGTTATTAAAATTAAATGTTCACTTAAAATTATTCAGACAACTTTCACACGCAACACTCCTTGAAACTTATCAGTCTTGATCAAACTTTTCCAGCAACAAACTTATATTTATTTGAAAATACAACTTTTGAATCTCTTGAAATTATTCGTTTTTAAGTTACTCTAGGAAACACAGACAATAATGAAACTTTAAAAAACTTGACTTTGGTAATCATGAAACCTCAAAACATGTAAATACACAAAAAACAAGCGATGAATATTTAGCTTCAAAACATACATTATTTATCATATGTCTATGAAGAATAAATTTCCATTCCTGAGTAGCTTTCCTGGATATGGTAAAATATTATAGTGAAGCACTTCCACTAACAATAAAAAAGAATGATATCGCTTAAATATTTGTATCCTTGTATATCTTTTGAAGAATATGTACAAACCACATAGTGCACCTAAATACAATCCTATAGTAATAATACACGACACAACCTGAAATACACTTCTATCTATTTTCAGCTATTTTCGCTCTATAATCTAGTTCTTTTGTGTAGCCCTGTAAATGAACAGTGAATGATTTCTCTGCCATATTCTACACGAGGCATGCTTTTATGCATAAAAAAAATATATATTCATTTCATTTTGTTTAGTGCAGTCTACAGATGTTAAACTCTACCTACCTGCAATTTCCCCCATAGACATAATATATTTGAATACTCTTGAGTGTCCCTGTACACGCACAATTTGCTTCATCTCGACGAAAAGCTTAGTGTAGCATCCCTATATGATACACATTTAGAATACCCAGTTTGGAATTTCCGCTATTACTTGTTCTTGAGATACGCTGATAACGCACATACACACAGACAGACAGACACACACACACACAGACAGACGCATACACAGACCATTCGCTAAAAACATGATTTTCGGATTCAGGGGACCTCAAAACGCGTAAATATAACAAAAACACACGTTCGAAAATTTGACCCTAAAACAATATTTTCTCTACCTTATGGGTAAGAGAAAGTAATGAGTGTGAAAAATCATTTTGTGAAATTACGTGATATTTTATATTAAAATTTTATGAAATTTTTGAAAGATGACACCATGGTTAATTAATAGGCAATATATATTTAACAATAAAATAAAATAAAATAAAACAATAATTAATAATAACTAGTATCGCCCAGTGGTCGAAACTCGACCATTTTTTTTGCAAAGCGCGGCAAAGCAAAGTTATTGCCTTGTCCTAAACGGAATGCAATTGCAACACAGCTGTGGCAATTGTTTGCCGCAGCATTGAATCAGCAGAGTTTTACTTAATATAACTATTTCTCTCTGTAGATGTTAGCCTTTCCTGAAATGAGAGAAAATCGCAACGTGAAAACGCCCCTTGTTGTGTGATACAGCCCAGACGCTAATAGGTACCATGTCAGACCAAGGTCCAACTAAGTATCAAATTCTGTTAAATTAATTCGATTGGTTCATAAAGTACAGTGTTTGAACAAAAAAAAAAAAAAAAAAAAAAAAAAGATATTTTTCAAAAATGGTCGAATTGAGTTCGGGAAATTTCAAAACGTGTAACTTTATCGAAAACCGAAAATCTAAAACATTTCTGAATCTTATATTTTCTACTTATATATGCAGAGGAAAGAATAATAAATCCACTTTTTAAAAAATAAAAATAAGTAGTCAATTTCACTAATTTCACTTAATTAAAATGCAAGGAAATCTCAAAACGTGTAAATTCATCGAAAACCGAAAATCAAATGTTTTTATGAATCTTCTACTTGCTTCTTCTACCCACAAAAGCTAGCAATAAAGACACTTTTTTAAAAAATAAGTAGTCAATTTCAGTTAATTGAAACGTAAAGAAAGCTCAAAACATGTAAATTCAGCAAAAAACGGAAATCGAAATTTTTTCCGTATCGTCTACTTATACATGCAGCAGTTAGTAACAAATCCATTTTCCTTTTATTTAGTATATTAGTTCAATATTTATTGTTTAAATATCACCCTTTGAAATGAAATGTTTATGTTTACATTCGAAACTGGAAGTTTGCCATTTTTTTTTTCTGGAGTTTTGTGATTTTTAATTAAAATTTTATCAATTTTACAGAAAAAATAACTCATCAAACACATGTAGACAGTAACTTATATAGAACTATACCCAAATATCGGAATTAAAATCGGCAGATAATTTCCGTTATTTTTTAGTAATTTTTTACAAAAAATCCAATGGACAATTAACATAGAAAATATTTTTCATGGCTCCATGGACAGACAGTGACGTCATCACTTCCCTTGCGTATAGTGATGCTACATTATACAAATTACTGTGTCTATGGTTTTATTTGAGCTTTATGAAATTGCCAGATTTAACAACTTTCTACTTTTAGGTATTTTTTAATGTGAAGGAATACGTGTATAAAAGGGAAAAATGGGGGAAAATGCATAAAAAAATAAATGTATTTTTAAATACCTTCTTGACATCGTAAGAAAATAATATTTGTATTCGCACCTTCCGGCTAACCATACCTTTCGAATGATACCATTTTCAACCCTCTACTCTCATAATTAATATGTTAAAAAGGGACAACAAATTTTATGCTTGCCTATTAATATATAGATAAAATAATAATGACGTCGTATAAGGGAAAAAAAAAGCATTTGATTGCATTTATTTCTTTTTTAAACGATATATAGAACTAAAACTTTAGTGATAATAAATAATTTACGTTTATAAGTCTAATATTTTCATCTTGGGCAGTAAATCAGGTAGTAAGTGAGCATGGTAATTAATGCATCATATTGCGCTGGGTCCGTCAACAATCTGAAGTTTTCTAGTTCAAATTTTCCACGGGACGCAAACTGATTGGTGGTGTCTGGCGTGGAAAGATTTTGAAGGCACCTACGAGCGACAGTATGGTGTAGTTAGGATTTTCTCGGGGGCGAACTGTGCAGTAGTATTTGCCACTGCCTGAATTATTTAAAGCAATACATCATGTTGAGTTTGTTGCAAGTACCACCGAGTGAGTGTTAGTACACCAGTGTTCTAGGCCTGTGCGGAATGCCTTTTGTAGGGGTCTTTCTAAGGTGCCTCAGCCCGTAGTTTTGTAGAAGACTTTTCAAGCGAGTTTTAGAGAAAATCATGGAAAACTGCGACCAGATAGGTTGACGTTCGTGACCTGGATGCGAACCCAGCACTTCTAGAGCAGAGTTTCTTGGCCATGCTACCGAGTGTAAGCAAGGCCTGATTATCCAAAAGGCTCACGAAGCACAAGCTTCCCCTCTAAAATTTAAGAGGGGGGGGGGGGGGCATAAGGATTAAAAACATGGTCTTCATTTTTTTGTTTCATATTTTTACACTGAGATTGAATTTTTTCTGAGAAAGGCTACCTAAAACAAGACAAAACACTCACTATTTCGGAAAAAATCTATTATTTAACCTCAAAAATCTGAATGTTCTTAATTAAAAAGTTGTATGATTTTAATGTTCTGTGTAGAAACTACCCATATGTAAGAAAAAAATAAAATAAAAATAAAAATAATAAACACACACTATATTTTTTGGTCTTTTAGCCTTTTTAGATTACAATATGTAACAGAAAAGCAAGATTTTCCGAAATGAAAGGGAGCCCCAAAATGATGCTGAGCTTCCCCTATCTTCAAAGCTTAATCGGGCCCTGAGTGTAAGTTTACTACAGTAAGAATTTTAAGGAATCGTGAACTAGCTGATCGCTGAAGGTGGTTTTGTCTGTAATATACTTAAGCGAATTTCAGCTTAGATGTATCAATTAGACAGGATATTTTTTTTTCGACTGAATCTAACAAACATATTAACCAACTATGTAAACTGTGAAAATTGAAGTAATATTAGCGGGATATAACGAGTTATTGACATATCGAGATTTCGTGGCTGCATTGTTTTCCAAAAATAATCGACAAAGAGAAATGTAAATACTTATTATATATCATGAATATTAAAGAACTATGATGTATTTCTAATGCTGTCAGAATTTATGCTTAATTTAGGCTTATATATCAGCTTGGTTTAAATAAAATTTAAAAATATTTGTTTATTATAATTTCATATTTTACCACGTTCTTATTAACGCGCTTTCTTGTTTGTTTGTCCAGTACAAATCTTGCAATCGATTTTCGACTAACTTCTCGACTAGCTAAACATATAAAACTTTTAGAATAGCTCAGAGCACGATGACAATGCATTCTTTTACTACTTTTAGCCATCTTTAAGAATTTATTATAATTGTTCTCTTTATTACGCATTTAATCATCTTCTTTCAAGTTGATGGGATAATTCATCAAAAAAATTAAAAAAAAATATTTATTAATACATAGAATTAATTGTAAAGTTTAAATGATTCAACAGAAAATTAAACTAGTATGTTGTGGCCACCACAAAACTTTCTTCTATATTTTTCTATACAAATTCACTCAGTAACAATATAAAAAAAAAATACTTTTTTTTCGTTAAAAGTAAAAAAAATCGATAACTTTGTTTCAAATTATCACAGATTTATAGTTCCACCATTCGTTTTAAAGGTATTGACGAGACCATTCGAAAGATACCCATCTTGAAAATTTACCCCTCCCGGGGGTACTTCCCCCCCAGGGGGGGCACCGATGCCCCCAAATGCATAATTTTTTTTCCTAGTTCACTACTACTATTATCAATTATTCATATTAATTTTACAATCACATAGTTAAAATAACTCTCATTATGCACATTTATACGAAATTTTGTCCTATACTGCCATGTTAAAAATTTAGAAAAAATGCGATCACAGCGACACCTGTTGAGCTATTGATCCCTAAATGTAATCAGCACCAGTTTATGTCAGGGACCAACTAAATACCAAGTTTGGTTAAATTTCGTTAAAAAAAAAAAAAAAAAAAATTAGAAGTTTTTTTTCGTTAAAAGTAAAAAAAAATCGATAACTTTGTTTTAAATTATCACAGATTTATAGTTCAACCATTCGTTTTAAAGGTATTGACGAGACCTTTCGAAAGATACCCATTTTGAAACTTTACACCCCGGGGGGGGGGGTACTTCCCACCAAGGGGGGAACCAATGCCCCCACATACACAAAATTTTTTTCCTAGTTAACTATTACTATTATCAACGGGACCTTTCGAAAGATACCCATCTTGAAAATTTACTCCCCCGGGGGGGTACTTCCCCCCAGAGGGGGGGAGGAACCGATGCCCCCACATGCACAAAATTTTTTTCCTAGTTCACTACTACTATTATCAATAATTCATATTAACTTTACAATCACAAGTTTAAAATAATTCTCATTATGCACATTTATACGAAATTTTGTCCTATACTGCCATGTTAAAAGTTTGCATAAAATGCGATCACAGCGCCACCTGTTGAGCAATTGATCCCCAAATCTAATCAGCACCAGTTTATTTCAAAGTGCAACTAAATACCAAGTTTGGTTAAATTTCATTCATTGGTTCGGGAGATACAGCGTCCACAAAAAGTGATACAGACATACATTTTCTAAAAACTAATAATTCGTGTTCTGGACATCCCAAAACGTGTAAATCCATCAAAAAATGGAGGTCGAAAATTTTCACGAATCCAATACTTTCTCTATATTACATATAGAAGGTGGTGGTATAACATGGTATATAAAAAGTTTTTTTTATCTTGTAATTATTGATTTTTAGGTTGTTTTCTTTAGAAATCGACCTATTGCATATCACTTTATTTATCTATATATCTATCTATCTATGTATAATGAAAATTTTGTCATCACGAGAACTTCCGAAATCATACTACAAATCGAACCAAATTTGGACAGCGAACTTATCTTATAAATATCTGGAACGAGTTCGTTAACCAAGTTGCTTCGCATTTTGGTTTTCTACTGGCGGCCACTTCAAAATTTCAAATCCACATTGTAAAAAACGTATTTAAGGCCGGATTTGTATGAGTTTTCACCACTTAAGGATCTCAACCAAGTTTATTAATGAACTTTAGCCTCCATTTTTAACAAAGTAGTGGATATCTTAAATTAAGCGGAGCCACTTGAGATCAGACTACCATTTGAAAATTTAGCATCACAATAACTTCCGAAATAATACTCCAAATCGAACCAAATTTAGACATTGAACTTATCTTATAAATATTTTGTATAAGTTTGTTAACCAAGTTGCTCCGCCATTTTGTTTTCAAGTGGAGACCACTTGAAAATTTCAAATTCACACTTTAAATGCGTATTCCGAATTTGTTTGAATTTTGATGTATACATAGACAGTATAAGGGTCTCAATCTCAGTTAATTAATAAACTTTATCCGCCATTTTTTAAAAACTGCAGATGTTATAAACTAAGCGGGAAAATTTTTAATCAGGCTACCACTTGAAAATTTATAATCATGATAACGTTTAAATTCTGATTCAATGGACAATATTCCTCCTTTGGATTCGAGACTATAGGAAATCAGCTGTTTTCGGAAAACAATCCTCAACTCTACCATAGCAAAGCATTGTGGCCTGCAAATTTTTAACACGCTTATATTAGCTTCACCTGTATGTATGTATGTATGTTTGTTTGTAACTTCTCTGGGAGCAAAACGTGATTGCACAAAATCCTTCATATCTCAAACAAAAAAAACAGATATCCGTAAAATTTTTGCTTTGAAATATAGCTAATACAAGTGTCTCAAAATCGGTTTCTGGAATTTTTGAAATTCGGTCCCCAAGGGGAGCGGGGGGAGGGGGGGGGGGGGTAAAACGTGATTTCACATGCGTAAAACGTGATTTCGCATAAAATATCCCAAACAAAAAAAAAAAAATAGATATACGTGAAATTTTTGCTCTAAAATATAGCTAAGGCAACTATCTAAAAACCAATTTCTGGAATTTTAGAAATTCAGCCGCCAGGTGGGGCAGCAAGGGGGGGGGGGCTATGGAGCAAAAACAAATGTAATACAGTTAGGCCGTTGAAAATTGGTACAGATAGGTTTTAAAGTTCTGCAAGTCGAATGGGGATATTTTCGATTGTGTAAAGTTATTAGGAGGGGCAACAGGGGGGGAAGGGAGAAGGGGGGGGGCAAAAAAATAAAAATAGTGTCAGATCGTTCAAAATTGGTACATAGAGGTTTTCGATACTTACAAATCGATTGCGGATATTTTTGAATTTGTAAAATTATTAGGAGGGGCGGGTAGGGGTGAGGGGGTAAGGGGGGGCTATGGCGCAAAAACAAATAGAAATACAGTTAGGTCGTTCAAAATTGGTACAGATAGATTTAAGAGGCCTGCAAGTCGAATGGGGATATTTTCGATTGTGTAAAGTTATTAGGAGGGGCAAGAAGTGGGGGAGGGGAGGGGGGGGGCAAAAAAATAAAAATAGTGTCAGATCGTTCAAAATTGGTACATAGAGGTTTTCGATACTTACAAATCGAATGCGGATATTTTTGAATTTGTAAATTTATTAGGAGGGGCGGGTAGGGGGATGAGGAGGTAAGGGGTGGGGCTATGGGGCAAAAACAAATAGAAATACAGTTAGGCCGTTCAAAATTGGTACAGATAGATTTAAGAGGCCTGCAAGTCGAATGGGGATATTTTCGATTGTGTAAAGTTATTAGGAGGGGCAAGAAGGGGGGAGAGTGGGGGCAAAAAAATAAAAATAGTGTCAGATCGTGCAAAATTGGTACAAAGAGGTTTTCGATACTTACAAATCGATTGCGGATATTTTTGAATTTGTAAAATTATTAGGAGGAGCAGGTAGGGGTGAGGGGGTAAGGGGGGGCTATGGCGCAAAAACAAATAGAAATACAGTTAGGTCGTTCAAAATTGGTACAGATAGATTTAAGAGGCCTGCAAGTCGAATGGGGATATTTTCGATTGTGTGTAAATATTTTAACCAAAAACTTACATACTGTAGCTATTTATGTGATAAATAATAAAATAATAAATATAGTTTAAAATATAGTTTAAAAAGCATGCTTTCATAGCACATCGAATTAAAAAGTGAAAAATAAATATAGCTTAAAAAAACTAAAAATCACGCTTTTAAAGCACATCAAACTAAAAAGTGAAAAATAATTCTTAATATAAGCTGAAAATAATAATGAACGAAAAATACTAGTATAATTGTGAAAAAAGCGTGGGGTGCCTTGTGCCATATTTTTCGTATATCGAGCAACCCACGCTTTTTTCACAATTATACTAGTATTTTTCGTTCATTATTATGGGAAATTATATTTCCCGGCTATCATCTCCACTGTGTGATGTCACTGTGTACGCAGCTATCACGTGTGTACGTCACTGTGTATCATCCCTTTCACTGTATGCGTGCGCACCTAACGCGCGCTAGTTAGTTTAGTTATTGAGTCGACGTCGAGCTGTTATGTGAGAGACAGACGGTCTTCTCCGCTCGTAAAATATGTATATGTTAGTGTTTCTGTAATGTCCCTTTTCTTTATTTAATGAATGTTGTAATGTTATACTGGTCTGTAGCCGTTTCCCTATATTTTTGGGGGCTCGACCTATCCCGCTAAATTCTCCCCTAGATAGACGTTACAAAAAAGTCGCTACTTTGGTTTTCAAAAAAACAGTAGCGTGAAAATGTTGTTTGTTTTCAAGTAGCTGTGGACATTTTTTTTTCTGTAGACGATATTTTACTTATTATTTCATTGACATACATTCGGACGTTTTAAAAAAAATACTTTCTGTTCTTCGTTTCATCCAGTGGACGCTGTTCTTTATTATGACGTAAATTTACGTTTTTTCAGTATGAAATATCATTATTTTCATGATGTTCCTTACTTAATCCTTCATTTAATATGATTCAAGTTTTGTTCCTGTTGATGATTTAAAATTTACCAGCGTGTTATTTTCTTCATGCCCGACGTTCTTAAAGTGATTCATTTCGATTAGAGTTTGTTTTATATGTAGTAAGAGCATCCTACACGGATTCATCATCATCTAATTGTTCCTGCTTAATAAAATGTTTTAATCATCACGGCATAAAGGACTGCCCTTAATGTCAGGTAGGAGCATGCATTTTTTTTTCTCCTCTTTGTATGATAGTATATAAAGAATTTTTTTTTTTTTATTTGTAATTAAAATTTGAAATTCATTCATTGCCGTTTTACGCCCTTTAAAATTATTTGTTTGTTCATTTTTATATAAATAAAGAATTTTTCCCCGATATTCAATTACTTTCCATTAACAAAGAGATATTCTGTTCCCCAACATTTATTTATTGTTCCTAAAAATATATATGTTCTGGTTTTAATCCATTTTTTATTCCCCAATATTTACTTAAAAAAAAAAAGAACAGTTTTTTTTTATTTACTTCGGTTTTCTTATTTTATTTTTCTTGCATCCTAAAAATGGCCCTTAAATTAGGCGACCTTCCGCTAGTTGCAAATTCTTTGAAATATTCTAAAACAAATACCATAAAATTGCTAAACACGCTATTAGGATACCCAACATTTGATCATCAATCGCGTAAACGTATGCGAAATTTTAGCGGTTTTACTGCCGATTTCGACATTAATAAACATCAAGAAAACATTTTAAAAACGTTTAATTTATCCGATTTTATATCAATCGTTAATTCGCTACACTTAGAACCAGTCGGTAGTAAGGAAAATTTATGCAAAGACATTTTTAATGCACTTACTAACTTATCTGAGTTTCAGAAAACATTAGATACTAGTTTTTTGTCAGACGAAGACGATCTCAGTGTAAATAATCATTCTGTTGAAACCCATTCTTCGATCTTTCCAAATAGTTCTGTTTTTCAAACCCAAAGCGAAACTTTCCCTTCGGGTGCTCAAAATATTTCTCCGAATGACGCTGCAGACGCAATGTCTGATTTGAGTAATCATTTCTGGTTCCTCCTTCGAGATTTAGCTAGCACATGTAGAACTTTTTCTGGAAATGATTCATATTCTATTCGTAATTTCTTTAATGACATTGAGGAACAATTCTGTTTATTTCCTAGTCTTACCGATCAACAAAAACTTATCTTTGCTAAACGTTTAATTAATGGTTCTGCTAAAACATTTTTATTTTCGCAACGAAATCTTAATACTTACGAGTCATTTAAAGCAGCGTTAATTTCTGAATTTTTGGATACCATACCATCCATCGAAATACATAAACAGTTAGAAAACAGAAAAATGCGTCCTAATGAAACTGCTACGCAATATTTTTTAGCGATGCGCGAAATTGCTAACCGAGGTAACGCTATTATTGACGATTCTTCAGTAATTTAGTACACCATTCAAGGTATACAGGGTAACCCCTCTGAAAAAATTCTTCTCTGTGGAGCAAAATCTTTTTCAGAATTTAAAGAAAAATTGCGTATTTATGAAACTGCTCTTAATACAATACACTTAAATCAACGAAATTCAGTTAATTATAAACAAACATATGACAGTCGAAAACGCAGTACTGGTCACACACAATCAGCTTTCACTCGCGAATACAAATTTAATACTGGTCCGGCATCTCAAAATAAATTACGTTGTTTCAATTGTAACGATATCGGTCACTTATCTAAATTTTGTCCTAACCGTTCTCGTGGCCCTAGGTGCCTTGCATGTGGTCTTTTTGGACACAAGTCTACCGATTGCCGCCGAACCGCTGCAAATGAAGGATCTCCTTCCAGAGATAGAGTTAACACTGTACATGAATCGCATGCTTCTCATATGTGTAAACAAGTTAAAATTAGTGGTAATGAATTAACTGGTTTGGTTGATACTGGTAGTCAGTTAACCCTTTTGAAACATTCTGCATGGATAAAAATAGTTTCCCCACCGTTGTCAAAAATTAATAAATCCCTAACTGGTTTTGGCTTTGCGCGTATACATGTCATCGGTACTTTTAATTCTTTTATTACTATAGACGATCAAGAGTTTTCAGCAACTATTTCAGTTGTACCCGACGTGTCCACATTTTATGACCTTATAATTGGATGTGACGTCATCCAATGAGCGAACATTAGCATTTCACCCACCGGTGTTACTTTTTCTAGTTTTTCACAACAAAATGAGTGTACCGCAGATCCAAATTTTATCATGACGATCACTGACGATAATCCCAAATTTGACATTGGTCCTAATGTTTCACGATATATTCGTAACGACATTAACAAACTGTTGTCGGCCTATAAACCTAATAAAATCAAAACTGCGAACATTGAGCTTAACATCACTTTAACTGACGATACACCTATTTTTCACTCACTCCGACGTCTACCCTTTACCGAACGAGACATTGTAGACGCACAAGTCTCTGAATGGCTTAAAGATGGTATTATCGAACCAGTGTCCTCCCCATATGCCAGCCAAGTGGTAGTCGTTCGAAAAAAAGATGGTAAACACAGAGTTTGCATCGATTACAGGAAGCTCAATCGTAAGTTAGTTAAAGATCACTACCCCCTCCCCCTAATTGATGATATTTTAGATCGACTTCAACATGCCAAAATTTTTAGTACGATAGACCTACGTAATGGATTTTTTCATGTACCCGTAAACAAACAGAGCCGCCCTTTCACTAGTTTTGTAACCCATAACGGTCAATTTCAATTTCGCTACATGCCTTTCGGACTTAGCTCCTGCCCTTCAGTGTTCATGAGATATATAAATGCCGTTTTTAGAGACTTGATTGCTGCCGGCATAGTACTCCCTTATATGGATGATCTTGTAATTCCCGCGAGTAACGAACATGAGGCCGTAGAACGTCTAAAAACTGTTCTTCAAACAGCAAGCGAGTACGGACTCGACATAAATTTTAACAAATGACAATTTTTACATACCAAAATAGATTTCCCGGGCACATAATAGAAAATGGTACACTTTTGCCATCAACTTCCAAAACTAAAGCTGTTTTAAATTATCCAGATCTGAAAAATGTTAAAGACGTACGTAGATTCCTTGGCCTTACAGGATATTTTAGGAAATTTATCCCTCATTTTTCTACCATTGCAAAACCCTTAAGTGATCTTCTGCGTAAGGACACCCCTTTTCAATTTCAAAATGAACAAAGAGCCGCATTTCAAAAATTAAAATATTTACTTTCCCAAGAACCAGTCCTCAATATTTTTAATCAAAATTCCCCTATTGAGGTACACACAGACGCGTCTATAGATGGCTTGGGGGCAGTCCTGTTGCAGAAAAACATGCATGATAATTAATTCCATCCAGTCTTTTATTTTTCGAAGAAAACATCTGATAACGAAAGAAAATACACTAGCTTTGAACTTGAAGTTCTGGCTGTGGTAGAAGCCCTCAAAAAGTTTAGAATCTACCTGCTCGGAACAAATTTCAAAATTTTCACAGACTGTGATGCGTTCGTCAAGGCACTTAATAAAAAAGAAATAAATTCCCGCATTCCACGATGGGCTCTGTACCTTCGAGAATTCCATTACTACATTGAGCATCGAACAGGTTCCCGCATGGCGCATGTGGACGCTCTAAGTCGAGCTCCACAATGTTTCATCATCCAAGATAGCCTTCATATAAAACTTTTGAAAGCTCAGCAATCTGATGAAGAAGTTCAAGCATTAAAAATGCTCCTGCAGTCCACACCTCATGATAATTACACTATAAAAAATAATCTTCTATTTAAAACAGTGAACGGTGTTGATTTACTCGTCGTCCCTAACGACTTGCAGAATAGCATAATTAAAGAAGCGCACGAGCGTGGACATTTTGCAGCACTCCGTACCCAAGAGCTAATAAACAAAGATTTTTATATTCCTCACCTCAAAGACAAAATCGAAAGTTGCATTAAAAATTGCATAAAGTGTATACTCTATAATAGAAAACGAGGTAAACAAGATGGTTTCCTCCACCCAATTGATAAAGACGATGCACCCCTGCACACATACCATGTTGATCGCCTTGGTCCCCTAGCTACTACATCAAAAAAATACAAGCATATATTGGTCGTTGTTGATGCGTTCTCCAAGTTTACCTGGCTGTGCCCTACAAAATCTACAGACGCCGCAGAAGTTATTAGCCGACTAGAAAGCCAACGATCAATCTTCGGAAACCCCGCCAGAATTATCACAGATCGAGGTCCAGCATTCACTTCCACTGCATTTCAAGACTATTGCCACGACCAAAATATTATCCACATACCAATTACAGCAGGTTTACCACGATCTAATGGTCAAGTTGAAAATAAAAATTCTACTATCATCGCAGTATTGTCAAAATTGTCATCCGACAACCCCGAAAAGTGGTTTTCCCATGTGCCTGCTCTCCAACAAATCCTCAATTCGACATTTCAAAGAAGCATAAAGACGACACCATTTCAATTACTATTCGGTACCAAGATGAAAAATAAAGATGACATCAAGATCCTGGAGCTTCTCAACGACGAATCTACAAACACATTCCAGAGGCAAGGCAACGTGAGGAGCAGCGTATCGACGCGAAAAAGCAGATTCGAATAGTGCAAGAAGAAAATCGCAGGCAGTATAACTTTCGAAGACGACCAGCTGCTAAATTCCAAATCAACGATTTAGTCGCAGTTAAACGCACCCAGTTCGGGCCTGGTCTGAAACTAAAACAGAAATTTTTAGGCCCATATAAGATAACCAAAATAAAACCAAACGACACATATGACGTCGTCAAGTGTGACTTCGTAGAAGGCCCATTCAAGACCAGCACATGCGCTGAATTCCTGAAACCTTGGACCGACACTTTTGCAACACTTACTTGACATATTTCTTCAGGACTTTTTATTTTTTTTTTTAAACTTAATTGACATAGTTCTTCAAGACTTTCTATTTTTTTTTTTTTAAGAACTCTTCCTTGGACATTTTCGTGAGCACAATTAAACTTTTTTTTTAAATCATACGTTGAACTTGAACTTGCCAGAATAAGAAGAACTCTCCTTTTAACGAACTGTTTTTTTTTTTTTATGAACAATTTTTTTTTCCCCCATGAACATTCTTCAATACCTAATTTTTTTTTTGGTGAAAATTATCTACCTATTTTTTTTCTACTTGTCTGTATGTATATTAACATCTTATCTTATTTTATTTTAGTATTTTGACCATATGATTCAGGTTTTGAGTGTAATATTTACAATATTTTCCATTTGGTAATGCATACAATTTTTTTTTATTTTATTAATGCAGCTATATTATTACTGTATCTATAATTTTATTATGTAGTGTTGTGTTGTATATTGTTTTTTTTTTTTATTTCTTTTGTTTTTGTATAATTTAATTTTTTTTTTTGTTGTTTAATAACCTTCAGGCGAGGCCGCCTGCTTGGTCATGATGGCCGATATGGGAAATTATATTTCCCGGCTATCATCTCCACTGTGTGATGTCACTGTGTACGCAGCTATCACGTGTGTACGTCACTGTGTATCATCCCTTTCACTGTATGCGTGCGCACCTAACGCGCGGTAGTTAGTTTAGTTATTGAGTCGACGTCGAGCTGTTATGTGAGAGACAGACGGTCTTCTCCGCTCGTAAAATATGTATATGTTAGTGTTTCTGTAATGTCCCTTTTCTTTATTAAATAAATGTTGTAATGTTATACTGGTCTGTAGCCGTTTCCCTATATTTTTGTTTTCAGTTTCAGCTTATATTAAGAATTATTTTTCACTTTTTAGTTTGATGTGCTTTAAAAGCGTGTTTTTTAGTTTTTTTAAACTATATTTATTACGCATTTTTTGACGCGTTTAATTTTTATTATCATTTATTCATTATATAATATATATATGTGTGTGTGTGTGAAATGTTCTGCAATTTTACGATATGGAATAGTCTTAACTTTACCATTCGATTTAGTTGTTTACATTTCTCTTTTGTTCTTGTTTGAACAGATATCTGATTATTAAGTTTCACTGGAGAAATATTTAGACTGGAAAATGTTATGCGTAACAATAAAACGGCATCTTGAATCTAATTTGTTTACAAAACATCGGCCACGTGTTCGGCGATTTTACCTACTGTGGCGTCACAGGAATATTGTCCATTCGAAACAAAGTTAGACAGTGAACTTATCATATAAATGTCTTAGATGAGTTCACTATGAAAATTGTTCCGACATTTTGTTTCCAAGTTGCGACCACTTGAAATCAGGTTATCACTTGAAAATGTGTCATCACGATAACTTTTAAAATACTAAACTTATGTAAACCAAAGTTGGATAGTGAACTTATGGTTCAAATATCTTGAATGAGTTAGTTCGCTTGGTAACTTGCTTCGCCATTTTATTTCCAGGTTACGGCCACTTGAAAATTTGTCATTATGATAACTTTTGTAATACTGAACCAATTTGTGACAAAATTGGGTAGTGGATTTATTATCCAAACATCTCAGATAAGTTCACTGGGCTTCTCCCCACCGCTTTTTTGTTTCCAAGCAGTGGTGGCCAATTGAAATCACGGTGCCACTTGAAAATTTCTTATCATGATAATTTTTGAAATACTGAATTAGTTTGAACCAAAGTTAGACAGTGAACTTATCATACAAAAATCTTGAATGATTTTGCTAGGTAAGTTGCTCGGCTATTTTGTTTCCAAGTTGCAGCCACTTAGACTGCCACTTGAAAATTTGTCATAAGAATAATTATAAGAAAAAAAAAAAAACTTTTTACATACCATGTTTTAAAATTTCTGATGAATCATAGAGCTCTTATCAATGTGCATAAACATTTTTAAGTGATAATGAAGTCAATTTTTGTGAGATGCATAATTTAGCTTTTTATAATTTTTAACGTTCACGTTTAATTAAATGTATTTAATTTTATGTCGAAAGAAAATGAACTCGTATTTTTTTCTTTTTTGGCAACAATTAAATTATAGCTAATATTTTAATGGCTATTTTAACGCTATTAGGATGTTATTATTTTCATATTTTAATCAATTATAAGAAAACTAATCAAAAATTCGAAAATCGGACTTCGAAGTATTGTGTTGTCACCGGGTTCTGAGCTACTGTGAAAGTTTCAAATGTCTAGCTAGTAGGGAAGTTAGTTAAAATTCGATTGCAAGATTGTACCGGACAAAGAAACATATAAACAAACAAACAAACAAACAAGGATAGAAGTTAATAAAAACCACTTGAATAAACTTTCAAGTGGTAGCCTAATTTAAGGTTTTCTCGCTAAGTTTATAACATTCACATTTTGTTAAAAATTTTGGATAAAGTTCATTAATAAACTTGGTTGTGCCCTTTATACTGTATATATATAATCAAAATTCAAACGAATTCTGAATATGCGTTTTAAATGTGAATTTGAAATTTTCAAGTGGTTTCCACTTGAAAACAAAATGGCGATGCAACTTGGTTAACAAACTCATACAACGTATTTATAAGATAAGTTCACTGTCCAACTTTGGTTCGATTTGGAGTATTATTTCGGAAGTTTTTATAATGTTAAATTTTTAAGTGGTAGCCTGATTTCAAGTTGTCTCGCTTAGTGTATAACATTCGCACTTTCTTACAAATTGCGGATAAAGTTCATTAATAAACGTGAACCTTATATCGTCTATGTATACATCAAAATTTAAGAAAACCCGGCCTTAAATACGCTTTTTATAATGTGAACGAAATGGCGGAGGATTTTGGTTAACAAACTTCTCCAAGATAATTATAAGATAAATTCACTGTCCAAATTTGGTTCGATTTGGAGTACTATTTTGGAAGTTATTGTGCTGTTAAATTTTCAAGTGGTAGCCCGATTTTAAGTGACTCCGCTTAATTTAAGATATCTGCCACTTTGTTAAAATTGGCGGATGAAGTTCATTAATAAACTTGGTTGAGACACTTATGTGATCTATATTTACATCAAAATTCAAACAAATCCAGTTTTAAATGCGCTTTTTACAATGTGGATTTAAAATTTTCAAGTGGCCGTCACTTGAAAACAAAAAGGCAGAGCAACTTAGTTAACGAACTCATCCAAGATATTTATAAGAGGAGTTCGCAATCCAAATTTGGTTCGATTTAGAGTATTATTTCGGGAGTTATAGTGATGACAAAATTTTCATTATAAATAGATAGATAGGTAGATATAGATAAACGAAGTGATTGCAATAGGTCGATTTCTAAAGAATTCAACCTAAAAAAGTTTTACCATAGTCTACTGACGAAATCATAATGTAAATACTTTTTAGCTTACCACGATCGTTACAACTCGCGCATGAAGTTCACTGGAGTGCCATCGCTTCTCCATGTAATCAGCTTTTGTTAGAATTATTTCTACAAACAAATTATTTTATTTTTGACTTTGAAACGGCACAATTTTTATGAATACAAGTTCAGCAAACATTGCACCATGTATTCAACAGAATTAGCCTTACATACAAAGCTAAATTATCAGTCAGTATCAACTTCAACGATGACATCATCCTGTGTCGAAGTGGATGTTTTCTTTAATATAGATTTAACTGATTTCGGTTTTTTGTTTGAAGTAATTGTTTTCGTGTAATTTTTAATTTAAGGTTGCCTGTCTTTTTAACTAAGGTTGATGATGTCGGATGTGATTATTCTAACTTAATTTTTATCTGTAGCTTTTTTACGTTTCTCTAGAGAGCTTAACTTTACTCGTTTATTCCAGTTTGTTTCTATAACAGCTACTTGTTAAGACTTTTTTGTGATCTAGAAACAACTTTCTTCTTAGGTTTTGGAAGTAGCGAAATTGATTCGTTTCGAAACAATCAGTATAGAGGTAAGCATTGAAACAGATCGTTCTGTCAAATCACTTTCAAACAGAACACCATTTGTGGTCCCAGGAGGCTCCTCACACTGATAGGTTACCATTCCTGGTTTATAAGGAGCCAGGTTTAATTAAATTTTCCGAAATCGTTTCGTTTTCTTCAAATTAATTCGTGTCTAGGATGAAATTTTTTGCAGGCAAAAAGTCAGTTTCCGTAAAGACTGTACTGAGAAAAAACTATACCGCCTCTGTTTAGAACGAATAAGTAGTCATTTTCTGAAACCCTTAACTAGAACTATCGATTTACGGGCTATGCAAAAGGTAAACGAATAACCTAGATAGACGAAATGGTCGAGAATTTCTTGTTTATACTTTTCTAAATGGTGAAAAATTGATATGAATATTATGGAGATTACGAATCTTTTGTATTGCGAGAAATTCTCGCTTGATTTCCTAGAATCAGATCATGAACCAAGATTATAGTTGTTAAAACTCGCCTCTTGAGTTCGTATTTATTTGCAGAGATTTTTGCAACGGAATTTTTACAACAGAGATTTTTACCGGAAAACGATTTAGAATTTTAATAGGGGTTTTTAGAACTCGCTAACAAAGGGAATTAGAATTTGTAAGGATGACATGGAACTATATTTACTAGAGACACAATTTAGTTTCTATATGTCAGCGACATAATTTTTTCTCAGTGTGAAGAATAAGTGGACCACACATTAGAACATTTAAATCTATAAACAGAGTTCGGAACTGTTGTAACCTTATTATAAGCCCCAGTCACTAGATGAGAAACTTGATATTGGGTGACAGTCAGGCCAGATTAGTTCGCAATAACTTTTCCACAGCTTAGATGTAGTAGAATTTAAAGGACTTAAAAATGACCTGTTCAGTGGCTGGATTCGATGCACCCTGCGTCTAATAACATGCAACATAGTTATTCCACCATTCTTAGACAACTTCAAAGCGACTAAGTTTTTGGAATGAATCGAATAATCATCCAGAAACAGTAATTTATTTATTTATTTATTTATTTTTGCATTAGGTATTATTGTATCAACACAATTTCGAAGCCGTTTTAAAATTAACAGGGAATATTAACAAATAACTTACAAATAACAAGCAAAAGTTATATATACTTTTTACGAAACTTCATCTAAACTTCCTGGTGGGGCTCCGACTTTCAACTTGTTACACGTTCTTATCCACTGAAAGATAAACGTAGGTAACACGTGGTAACCTGCAGCATTACAACAGCATGTAGCAGTTGTATTGATTGCTTTTGCTCCTTTCGATAGTCAGCCAACTGAGCGTTTACCTTTCGTAAATTTAATCACTTACTTCTGGAGCCTCTTTCTGGTCAATTCTGCTTTAGTGGATATATTTTCAGAATCAAAAATCTAATTTAAGCCACTTAGATTTTTTTCTGATTATTTTTTTCTATGTTTTTAATTATTTTCGATATAAATATGGTGATTTATATCTTCGCCATTAGTTTCAACCATAATGAAAGCATCCGAAGCCTCCACGCTGACGTCTCAAAACGGGCAAACCCATAAAAAACTGTACGTTAAAAATTGTTGTGCATACAATATTTACTACTTATAAAGGAAAAAAAAAACATTAAAAAAAAAAAAAAAAAAAAAAAAAAAAAAATGAACGTGTTACATATATCACTTTCTCATGTCTTGGCTGATTAATTTTTACTACCATAGGCATACATATCTTTACCATGAATAATAAATTATTTTGACTTGTGCGAATCTTCATTCAGACGCATTAATTAAAAAACTCCCAGCCTATTGTTTTTAGTCTGTATTGGATTAATACGGGCATGATGACTCGAGTACTTTACTGGAGTGTTTCCTCAAGCGTACAGGGTGAGGACAAAAATTCGTGAGACCACGGGATGTTGCGTGAGGAATCTGTGGGTCCGATGGGCACTCTCGTGTCACGCATTTTGCCGTCATCAGTGGAAAAGTAGCTCTTTTGGTTCGGATTTCCACAATGCGAGGGCTTCACACATCACTTGGGACGTGACTTGGAAGCCCCATGTCCCATACCACTTCCGTTTACTACCGACATATGTTGTTATTACTTGCATGCCATGGATGATATTCATTGCACACGAAATCTCGTTTTAATCACAAAAAACAAACATGGAAGCAAAATAAAATAATCTGTTTAAATAATGTATTACTTATCAATCCAAATTATAATACAGATGGCCCTCGACTTTAGAACCTAATGATTTCATAGCTGCCAATATTTTAATTTATTCCGGAGTACTTTTAGCCCCGCCTTTATTTCGCACCACTTTATTTATTGAAAAATTTTCTTCAATACATAACTTCGATAAAATAAGAAAAAAATTACTTTAAAAAAATAAGTAGTACGACATAGAGTCGGGGCTAAAATTACTCCGGAATAAATTAAAATATTGGCTGCTATGTTGTTTCCTTAAAATGCGTAAGAATGTTAAATATTTGAAGGTGAAGAAATGTTGGAAAAACTTTCAGAATCACATTTTTAAATATTTATCAATTATATTATTATTTATTTAAATAATTACGATAACGAAGGGTTTTAAGTACTTTCAGGTATTTTCTTTCTAAAATTGTCATATTTTAATTGAATATTATGTTTTTTGCATTCTTCTGCATTCATAGTATAAAATATAGGGTCCGTAAAAAGCTTTCGAACAGTGGTTTTCGATTGGTTTACACGGTTTGAGACGCGTCTTTTTCTAAAGACAGAGTAGCAACAACAAAACTTTTATATTTCAATGTTAATGTAAGACACTACCTTTAAAAAAGTTCATTTTTCTAAATTTATTAAAGATTTTATAGAAGCTCGACAAAATATACATATTGTACCTTAACTTTTGGAGGCCTGTGTATAATATGTATACAGTCAAAATTTAAGGAATTAAAGCCACAAATAAATTAAAGGCCAGTGCATATCCCTTCCTTCCCCCCAAAGACGTTTTTCTTTCTCATATGCGTGTGTGCTAATTACAGATTAGAGTTTTTTGTATGAAGGAAGCCGATATAACAACTGGTATCACCGATAAAGTTAGCTTTCACTGATGATTTGATAATTGCGAAAAAAGGGTTGATTGTTACAGATATTTGTTTTTTCTTCAATTATTTTTGCAAAAATTGAAGAAGAAGAATATTTGGACGATTGGGAAACAGCATAATAGATTGTCATCTCTAGGAAAGTTAATTTTTAGTAATTGCCCGCTTTTCACCGGGAAAATACACTATCAGCTTTAACCATTTCTAGGAAAATTAAGGATTAAAGGTTACTGGCGGGTACAAATCGGCCTGGCTGATTGTTACACCGGGAAAATTAATTTTCACTAGTAATTGATTGTTTTCACGCGCAGTAAAAACAGTATAACGGCAAACTACTTTAACGATTAAGATCTGATAGCTGGAAACTTTTCTTCAAAGAGTTTACAAAAGCGCTCAAATAATATGAAAAGCTTTCGGTCTCTGCCACTAAATTAAAATGTCTTAAAGGCAGTTTTTTCTTTCTTTCTTTCCTTCTTACTTTCTTTTTAACTAGCTTCTATGAAAATAATGCATTTCCCCCTCCTTTTTTTTTTAAATATTAATGGCAAATGGAAATAATGTGAATGAATGCCAACTCAGTAGGAAATGTTGATTTTAATGACATTTTAAAGTTTTGTCGTTATAACATAGATTTCGACTACGTAAACACGTAAATAAATATATGTATCATGATTGATTCCTTGCTGTATATAATTATATTTCAAAATGAATGCTTTAAAGGAGACCATAAGTATTATTAAAAATGTCAGTGAACACAATATTAGTATTAATAATAATAAAACAAAAATAAATGAATGAATGAAAAAAATAAAATAAAATGAACCATGTCAAGCTTGGGCTTTCTTAATTATTATCTATCGTGGATTTTGGAATTTTTAAAAAATGCATTTGTTATGGAAGTATATTCTGTAAAGAAGAGTGAGTGTATTCTCATCTTCTTTATACGAAAATTCCAAAATTTTTGCAAAATTAAATTTTTAAAACAAAAAATTTCAAATTTTGAAATTTATCCAAAATTTCGCTCTAAAAAAATCAGCTAACATAATTTTCTCTTGACATCTATTTATAACCAAATTTTGAAAATAATTTTATAAGCCTTAATTTATAGGGTCCCCACCCCAATGTATAGTGTTAGCATTGCGTACACACAATTTTCATTAAAATTAAACCACCCTCAAAAAAAGAAAAAGAAAAAAAAAAGTTTATAAATTATATAATCAAATTTCATTTAGCAGATACTTTAATTAACTTTAATTGGCGATGAGCTTTTTTGGAAGTTTAAAAAAATTTCTAAAATAACAAAACAATAACTTTTAGATAATCATCATATAAAGCTGATTAATTTCGTTTGTACAAGAGAAGCATTATTTCACATCATTGAATATCTCCTTAGTTATTATCTCCTATTATTTTAATTGCATTTATATGAATGCACTAACCCCTGTTTCTTCTATCGATTAAAAAAATGTCCGCTAATCACTTAATGTAATGAAATTTAACTAAGAGCTTAGTTTCTGTTTAGGGCTTTAACGTAAACGCTTTTTTCTCCATTTTGACAGATCGAGGTAAAGAACATAAATATTAATTTTTTAACTTCTTCTATTTCCTGGTTTGAAAATAAATGCATAGCTTCGGTAAACGAATTAGAAACCCTGGTGGTTGCCAACTTTTAGAAATAATGGGTAATCCTTCTGTGACACCGAGAGCGTGCAAGGAGGTAACAAAAAATGTCTGTAACAGCTGAAAAGAAGCCGCACAAGAATTCTTTCACAGAACTTAGAAGCCTTTCTGTATTCTTTTTGGTCGAAATTTTCATTTCATGTACTAAAGGCTGTGCAGGTTTCCGTCGGCAGGCTCGTAATTGGATTAAGGGAATTGTTAAGGGAAGGAATATGACAAAATCTCGTGCTAAGTAACATTTTCTGTCGAGCGATAATCATATTTTCTTTGCTTTTTCTCCAAACATCGGGGTGTATAAGTAAGAATAAAAAGCAATTATGTAATCTTGGCTTTTATTCTTTCGAGATTTTGTGAGGTCTCCGCAAGAACAAAGATAAGAAGGAAGGAAGGAAGGAAAAGATAAATTGCCCTGGTAGCTTAAACGGTATAGCGATTGCTGGTCAGGGACTATAGAGAAATATAATTAGAGAGAGAGAGAAAAGAGTCGGATGTGGCTTCCTGTTACAAATAAAAAAGAATACAATGATGTGCAAGTTCTATCTTTTCTATTTTAAGCTGATTAAATGGTAATAATCCAGAGGATCAAAAAATTCTTTTTTAACCATATAGTGCATCATTTTGTTGTAAGCAATAATGTATTATTATTATTATTATTATTTTCAAAATGAAGTTTGTATTGATTATGTATATATATATATGTGTGTGTGTGTATATATATATATATATATATATAATATTTTAAAAGTATTTTTAAATAAATTTAAGACTGGGTCTAGGCTCAGGCACAATTTGGGACAGATTTTCTGTACAGGGCATGTCGCAGTGCACCTAATGAAGTATTCAGTTATATTCCTAATTATTTACAATTATTAATCTCTATTTACTAATATTCATGCGCAGATTGCAGACGGTTGGATTGGGTTGATTCATGTCGCACTAGAGTTACCTGGTTCGTTAATAGTGATGTAAATGGTATAAAACACGCCAGTAAACTAAGGGCATCGTATAAAAGTGTTAAAAACATTTAACACAACGAAAAATGCAATGCCAGCAATTTTGAATTATAAACCTTAATATATTTGAATATTTTTGTGTGGTCTTGTAAACATATATGTTAATCATACTATATACTTTAAAAACATACTTTTGCGCATATGACTAATAAATGTCAATGTATTTACGTGTTTTGCAGTAGAAAAATCCTAAAATGTGCTTTATACAAGTACCTCTCATGTAGAAATCAAAACATAAGAATTATTTTTAGGTGTTCTTGTACGTAAACCGGTGAAAGTATTTACACTATTTTTAATAAAGACCATCACATAGTGAGTTTCAAAAATATGTATCTATTTAAAAGAATTCCATGAATATTGACGAGAGTTAGAGAGCGGACAGTTGAACGGACGAGAAATTGGACTATAAAGTGTACATTAGACTAGCCATAATCAGTTTTGAACAATGCTCTGTTATAGTTCTAAAAGCAATTAACACGACTAATAGTGCAATTCCAGCAATTTCGAATTATAAACCTTAATATATCTTAATATTTTTATGTGTCCCTGTAAAACATTAATGGTAATCACACCATATGCTTTAAAAAAAAAAAAAAAAACACGTTTTTCTGCATATGAATAATAAACATCAACTTAACTATATTTTCTATAGTACAAAGGTATTAAAGTATGCTTTATATAAATATCTGTCATGAATGCAATGCATTAGAATTCGTTTGGATGTTCCTACACACAAATCACTGGTGGTATTTACACCATTTTCATGAGGGAACATCCAATAGTGAACTTGAAAAAAATATCAGTTTTAAGGAATTGCATGAATATTTATAGGAGCTGAAACACTGACAGACAGATAGATGGACGAAAAGATGGACGGGTAGGTAGACGGACTGATAGACAGACAAACCGAAGATACACACACCCTTCAACTTTGTTGGAAAAAGATAAAAAAAATTACAAAATCTCAGCAAAAATTCTTTGTATTTCATTGAGTTAGCAAAATTGTTTTATGAACTTTACTATAATTTTTAACACTTTCCAACAAAGTTCGAAAGTGTTAATGTCGAATTGTATGTCTATCAGAGCTCCAATTTCCGCAAAAAATTATGGAACCTTAAATCTCATATATTTTATTCAGGTTCACTGGGATGTATTTCCTATTGAAGATGGGATAATAACTACAGGGCGTATGTACAGGGGATCCGAAAAAATTTTCTATACATCATACTCTATGGGAAGTACTTCAAAGCCTGTCTTTATAGCTTTATACTGCACAGAACACAACGAAATTCACATACTACATTGTACAGCTATAAAATATCATATTTCTTGCAGAATATAATTCGATTGTTGTAAAGAAACCTTCAAAATATTCAGTTATGTTGTGAGACATAAATGAAAATGTATCGATAAGCAATTTATTTGTTAGGGGAAAAAAAAAAAAAGCCTTTTTTTATTATGTAGATCCTTGTTCTAACAATTTTATCTGACAACTGAATCCTTGTTCTAACAATTTTATTTTTATTTACTTACTAGCAGGATTTGCCCGCTTCGCTGGTCACTATATTTAAATGAATTAAAAAAAGAATCAATATTTTTTATACCGTTCTACAAATTAAAACTAAAAAGAAAATATATTGAAATTGCTTAAAAACTTCGCCTCGGACCATCACTGACATCGAAAAAAACTTTTTCACCGTAACGTCTTGATACTGGATAATTTAAAATAATTTTATTTATAGAAATGTCGATAATACAGGAAAAACTGCATTAGTCATTTTCTTTTTGATAATAAACAGAACGAAAAACGCATAATATTTTACATGGAGATATTTTGCAGAATTACATCAATTTAAAAAAATGCTTTCCCCCTTTTTTCCCACTCGCATTACAAAATATTTAAAATTAAATTGAAAAAAATTGTGCAAAAACATTGAAAAAGCTTGGACGCTCTTGGCGGAATTTGAAATTTGGCACTGAAGTAGCTCGGACGTTTCTCGCCAAAATGTTTACTTATGCATTTGCGATACCCATATCAGCTCATCGCTGAAATGACAACAAAATTATAAATAATTATAAGATTATAATATATATATATACTAGCAGACCCGGCCACGCGTTGCTGTGACTAAGTTATACGTTGAATTATACGGCTGTAAACTATTTAGTACAGTCAAATTATTATTTACGAACAAAGACGAAAACGTTGTAGCTGATGTAAAAACCCACAGGGTTGAGATTTGAAACTTAGGTCAAAATTTGGAAGCGATTGATAAAAATTTTCGTAGTGTTGATATTAAGCACAAATTAATTTTATTGTAGGGTCCTATAAATTTTAATGGAGAAGTGATATATATTATTTCTAATGCTACTTTGGATAAAACTGCTAAAATGACTAATATATAAATTAAATTCTATTAAAATTCTATTAAAATAAAAGTATAAAAGAAACAGACGATTTTAAAATCAATTTTTATGGAGGAGTGAAATATAATATATGCTATAATGGATAATTTTACTATAAAATGACCTCATCATTTTAAATATTTTAAAGAGGGCAACAGCTGTAGTTATAAAAAGGAAAACAATAAGGCTAAACCAGAAAAATAAGTAAATTTGATAAATATTTTAAAACTTTAAAATTGGAAATCTTATGAAATATTGGACATTTAAAGTAAATACATGTATCATTTTAAATAGAAAAAGATTTTGGAAAAGTTTAGTGTATTTTAACGAAGTGATGAGAAGTTTTTGAGTATGTTAAAATTTTAATAGTAAATTCAAGTTAATAAAGATGGGAAACATTGAGGATTAAGATAAGAATAATTATAAGATTTAAAAAAAAAAAAAAAAACTTTTTATATACCATGCTTTTAAATTTTAATATACTAATAATATACTAATTAAAAGGAAAATGATAAATATTCTATCATAGTTTGAAGTCAAATTTGTTTTCAAATGTCTAAATAAAATATCTGATTTAAGATACTAATATTTTGCAGCGGAATAGATTTCATTTCTGTCATCCTTGGCGAAAAAAAAAAAGAATATCGCCAAATTATCTGGCAAAAATATTTAATTCCTTTCAAAAATCATGGTTATTTTAACAACTTATATTAAAAGAGTAATGAATAATATGAAACAATATTTCGTACAATACATGTCATACATACGTACAATGAATAATACATATTACATTTCGTACAATGTATACATCTGGCATGTATATTTTCGTGTTACGCTTTTGATCGCCAAATAATAATAATAATAAAAAAAAAAGCCAAGGGTGACAGAGTTTTGAAATTTTTAAATTAAAATTTTGTCAATTTGACAGCAAAATAATTCAATCTAACACCCGCGATAACTAATACATATCTATACCCAAATATAAGGATTAAAATCGGGAAATAAATTTCCTCGATTTTTAATAATTTCTTACAAAAAATCCAGTGGGCAATTAACATAGGAAATCTTTTTCTTGGCTGCACAGACGGTCAGTGAGTCACACTTCGCTTGCGTATAGAACTCATAGATATAGTATAGCATATATAGAATAGAGTGATCATTGGGGAGAAAAAAGTTATTCCTTTTCATTTGGGAAAAGACGACGTTTTTACCAAAATATGGCCGTCTTTCCCCGAGTGAATACACACGGGAATACATACTAATATTTTAGCAAATAAAATTTATGAATAATTTATTTGCTAAAGGGGAATGGAAGACTCCAGATACAGTTTCAAATTCATATTTCTTTCTTTCTTTTCTTTTTCTTTTTTTTTTTTTTTCAGTACCACTTAATGGCTGTTTCCAAAGCTTTTATTTATTTTATTTTTTTTTTCGGCATCAAAAATCTTTGTACGATAACATGGGGATGAGAGATCTATATATATTACTATATCTGTGATAGAACTACATTAGCACTTTATCAGTGTGTATAAAATCTTTAAATTGATTATGACGTCAATTTTCGTGAGATGCATAATTTAATTTTTTATAATTTTTTAACGTTCACGTTTGATTAAATGTATTTATTTTTATGTCGAAAGAAAATGAACTCGTATTTTTTTTTTTTTTTTTTTTTTTTGGCAACAATTAAATTAATGGAACTCACAGATATTTTGGAGCAACTTTAATAAAGGTCTATAATTAACAAATAATTGCAATAAAACAATATTGTGACAATAAATTGAGATAAAAACTATCCTATCTCTCAAGTTGGACCAAACTGCACACAGTGTGCAAAATTTCATTAAAATCGGTTCTTTAGTTTAGGAGTTTACCCCGGACAAACATCGTGACACGTAATTTATATATATATACAGATATATATTTATATATGTAAAGGTGTTTAAATTTTCTGTTGAATCTTACAGCTATAGAACTACATTAGCACTTTATCAATGCGTAGAAAATTTTAAAGTGATAATGAGTTCAATTTTTGTGAGATGCATAATTAAATTTTTTACAATTTTTTAATGTTTACGTTTATAATTAAATGCATTTATTTTTATGACAAAAAAAAAAAATGAAATAGTAATTTTTTTTTTAAACTATTAAATTATTTTTCATATTTTAATTAATTAAAAGAAAACTTTGCAACGTAATACGCAAGCGAAGTGATGACATCACTGGCCGTCCGTGCGTGCAAGAAGAAGATTTCCTATGTTAATCGTCCATTGGATTTTTTGTAAAAAAAAATTATTAAAAATCGAAGAAAATTATTTCTCGTTTTTAATCCCCATATTTGGGTATAGATATGTATTAGTTATCGTGTGCATGCGCTAGATTAAGTTGTTTTGTTGTAAAATTGATCAAATTTGAAATTTAAATTTCAAAACTTTAGAAAAACAAAATGGCAAACTTCCATATTCGATTGAAAACATAAACATTTCATTTCAAAGGGTGATATTTACACAATAAATATTTAACTAATATACTAAATAAAAGGAAAATGGTAACTATTCTATCCGCGATTGTAATGAAATGCTCGCTCTCTGGTGGGCTAAGGTGAAATTTTCATACCACTGCATATCATCATATTATGCAATCGATTTTCCATGATGTAATGGCGGAGAAAGAACAATAATAAATACACGTGGCTATTATATTTACTAACAACTGCAGTTCAGAAAGCGCCATCTATCGATCATTACAAACGCGGATCACAATTTGAAGTCGAATTTGTTTTCAAATATCTAAATAAAGTGTCTGATATAAGATACTCATATGTTGCAACGGAATAGATTTCATCTCTGTCATCCTTGGCGAAAAAAAAAAATATATATATTGCCAAATTATCTGGCGAACGTGTTTAATTCCTTTAAGAAATCATGGTTATTTTAACAACTTATATTAAGAGAATCTATATTAATAAAATCAGAGTTTTGTCTGTAAATTTGTCTGAATCGAAAAATTTTGCGATATCTTCACGTTTTACACCCCATGAAAGCCGAAAATGACTTCAGAAAATTTTGCCTGTGTGTGTGTGTGTGTGTGTGTGTCTGTGTGTGTGTCATCGTGTCCGAATGTCGCTTTTTTTGTCCGGGCATCACTTGAGAACGGCTGGACGGAATTCAACGATGCTTGGCAGGAATTTAGGTCTTCACCCAACTTAAAATTATATCTATCAACTTTTCAGAAATTCCCCCCCGTTCTCCCCCTAGGGGGTAAAAGACTAAAACACGTTTGTCCGGGCATCACTCGAGAACGGCTGAACGGAATTCAACGGCGCTTGGCAGGGATTTAGGTATTCACCCAACTTAAAATTATATACATCAACTTTTCAGAAATTCTCCCCCGTTCCCCCCTGGGGGGTAAAAGACTAAAACACGTTTGTCCGGGCATCACTCGAGAACGGCTGGACGGAATTCAACGGCGCTTGGCAGAAACTTAGGTCTTCACCCAACTTAAAATTATATCTATAGAAATTTTCAAAATTCTGATTAGTGTTTAAATTGTGGGTAAAAAACGCCTGCGCATGCGCCATAAATATTTTTTCACTAAAACGCTTTGAATGGAAAAATAAAATGCAAAAATAAATTTTTAAGATAAAGACTTTTTTCATTCGCGTGAATCGGACTACAAATTATGAAACGATTTAAATGAAGTTTTGCCATCTGAGTTTCATACTTTAGTTAATTTTAAAACATCTAATTGTCGTATCGAAAAACTGTTTACACCCCAGGATTCAGAAAAATCATCTCTTTAATTTGGTACTGAATTTGTAACGATAGGTCTGATACTTCTAATTTATTTTCCCCTTTTTCCGTTTTTCCGTTGCCACTTAAATTTCATACTTTAGTTATTTTTTTAATATCTAATTGTCGCATCGAAAAACTGTTTGCACCCCTGGATTCCGAAAAATCGCCTCTTTCATTTGGTACCAAATTTATAAATATAGGTCTGATATTTCTAATTTATTTTACCCTTTTTCCATTTTCAACGTAGATTCGATATGGAACAGCTTTAGTATTGGATCCCTTTGGCAAAATTTGAAATTCGGAACCGAAGTAGCTCGGACGTTTCTCGCCAAGATCTTTGATTGCACAATTGAGATAGCCAATTCAGTTCATCGCAAAAATGGCTTAAAATATTTAAAGTCACCAAAGGGTTCCCATACTAAAGCTGTGCATTTTGTACTTATTTATTTATATTTTCTATTAAAGACTTCTGTGGTCACGAAATTTGGTGCGTAAATTGTTTGTTTGCATCCGGCACTTATTGTAACTGGATTTCACGAAATTCGAAATCTCCCCCCCTTCTCGGAGTCGGAGGGCAATAAACGGTATAACTTCTGTATAACCCCACAGCTGAATTTGGCGATTTTTCTTTGGCGTTGTTTTGAAGGATAACGATGTCGTTCTGGACTGTTTGCGATATAATATGGCAGCCTAATATTTTGTTTATTTTGGATTTATGATTTAGATTATGATTTTATCATTTATCATATATGATTTATGATTTTTAGATTTATGATTTAGCCATAATCGCCAACAAAAAAAATCGCCAAATATCGTTGTGGGTTTATACTGAAGTCGTTCCCAATAAACATGTGTAAAAACATGTTTTTCCGTTTGAATTCGCTTTGAATTATCTTAGAATGGCGAATTTTGGTGTGCGGATATTGATTAAGTGTACGCATTATGTACGTTAGTGGGATTTTGCAAAACTTCGAACTCACCCACTGAGGAAGGGGAAGTAACAAGTGGGTAAGTTGTGCCTAAGGCAGTGGGGACCCAGACTGTATATTGATTAAGTGTACGCATTATGTACATTAAAGTGATTTTGCAAAACTTCGAACTCACCCGCTGAGGAAGGGGAAGTAAGAAGTGGGTAAGTTGTGCCGCAGACAGGGGAGACCTAGACTCCTCACTTTGCGAGCGAGAAAACCTCTACCAATCACAGCGAGAACTTGGGTTATTAATAAAGATATGGGATTTTGACAACTCATTTAAGTTTAATGTCCAGCGAAGCGGGCAAAGCCTGCTAGTAATGAATAATATGAAGCAATATTTCGTACAATACATATTACGAAAATATAAAATTTGGCATTCATATTTTCGTATTACGTTTTTGATCGCCAAATGCAGAAACGCCATGGATGACAGAGTTTTGAAAATTAAAATTACAATTTTGTCAATTTGACAGCAAAATAACTCACTCTAACACATGCATACGATAACTAATACATATCTATACCCATATACGGGTATCCGCGTTTGTAATGATCGATAGACGGCGCTTTGTGAACACTGCAGTTGTTAGTAAACATTAGCCACGTGTGTTCCAATAGTGTTCTTGTTATTCTACTTAATATTCGTACTATAATTTCTCCGCCATTACATTATGGAAAATTGATTGCTTTTGGAAAAAATACTTCAGTTTATTCAAAGTTCGATCGGAAGTAGATTTTTAACTGAAGTTGAACAAATATTAATTTCAAATCATCTGATTAATTCTTTACTTCTATTAGCCGAAGCAACTGAAATTTTAAATTCGTCATTTGGAAATAAATGGAAGCTCAATTCTGGATTTCTTGATGCTTTGGATTTACACTGTGGCACACAAAAGTATGTGTTATCTTTTTTACCGTATTTATTCATTTTTATTCAATAAATATATGTGAAACTAAACATCGGCTAGCAATGGCGGCTATATGGAATTAGAATTAAACCATGTTTATTGTAATTTCACCGTAGCCCACCAGAGGGCGAGCATTTCATTACAATCGCGGATTGAAATCGGGAAATAATTTTCCCCGATTTTTAATAATTTTTTACAAAAAATCCAATGGGCGATTAACATACGAAAACTTTTTCTTGCATTCACGGGCGGTCAGTGACGTCACACTTCGCTTGCGTATATCTTTAATAACTTGATGTATATAGTGTCCACACAAAATATGGACAATTTTCAGAGCACTTTTAAAAAGTATAACATTTATGCAGTATCTTTTAAAAAAATTCACCAGTTTTTATTTAAAAAAAAAAAGCCAACTTTCATCACCAAAGTAGTTAAATCTAGACCAATCAAAAATAGGAGTGGTCCACCCGGATGTTTTTTCGACAAACTCTTTGCTTTATTTATATAGAAGATGTTTAAATCAACGAGATATATAAAGTAGAGTGATAAATGGTAACCCTTGAGAAGGTCCAAGATGAGTCATGTGACATGCTTTGCTTGCACATGCGTATTCGGTGGTTTCCTTGGTAACAGCTCATTTTCAGTACATTTCTATGGCAACGGTTTCAATGTTTTTGTTTACTTTACGTAGTTTAATATTCTTTTGTTCTAAACCATTTTGATTTTGATTTTACTTCTTTTTTATTTCGTGTAGTTGAACATTAACCGACAAAATGCTTAAAAATAGTTGAAAAATTATTATTTGTTGTTAAATTTAGCTCTTTAAAAGTTTAAATTTTGTTTTACAAACACTTTTAAAGTTTGTTGAGAAACGACGAAAAGAAAGGTATTTTATTAATTTATTAAAATGTGAAATATGTGTAAAATTATTTTAAAAGCAATTTATTTCGGTCATAGGACTGTCATGTTACCTAATTATAATGATAATTTGTCGAACTCATATTTTAAATGCCAAAATAGCGATAAAGGGCCAAACACAGCAACCTATTCGAGCATATCACGTGATTCATCTTGAACCACGGAAAGCTAATCCTTCATCCACTGAATCAGCACTCTAATTTATATATCTCGTTGGTTTAAATAATGTCATTTAGATACCATCATCTAGTTCGGCAGTAAACCCTATGTTTCAAGTGATACAAAAACATACGAATTCTTCTCTCTCTTCTTCAAATGGGTGAAGAAGAGGAATGCAGGATGCTGTAAACATACATAGCGTAAAATTTTTAAATGAATTTGAATTAAAATCTATTTTAACGTATTATGAATTAATTTACACAAGTAGTCCATTTGATATTTTTAATAGCTATGCTTTTTCTTTACTCTTTTAATGAATGAAATTAAAACTAGTATGTGCTGTTTCCACTACATTTCTTCTATCTTTTCCAATACAAATTCCCTCATAAAAATAATTTATTAAAATTATTATTTATTAAAATTGTCTTCCATGATGTATACAGACGATTTCCATTCTTGAGAATTAGTACAACACAAATATCCAAAGGAAGTTAATTTTATTCTCTATATCACATTTTTTTTTCACTTTCTTCTATATTTCCTAGAAAAGAGTATTGGATTCGTAAAAATTTTTCTTCTTCTGGTTTTCGACGGATTTACACGTTTTGAGAGGTCTAGAACACGATTTGACCATTTTTAGAAAATGTCTATCTGTTCGTCTGTTTATGTGTGTGACAAAAATTTTGTGGCGACTGTATCTCTGGAACTACTGTTCAGAATCTCTATATATTAAAAAAAAGTAACTGTCGCTGGCGTCAGTTTTTTTTGTCTGCGACAGCAACTTCTCGCGGAGGGCAGGGTTCCCCGCGTCATGAGATATATCAGTGTATTCCGACTGCTTTAAGGAAGGCATTTCAGCTGCTTAGAAATTTCTATCACTTTAATTAAATAAGTTATTAAGTAAAAACGCGGGTTTATAAAGGTACTCTATTTGCCACCGGAGGGAAAAGTTTCTCTTATGACGATTTTTTCTGTGTCTCTGACGTCACTTTCCTCAGGAAAATTAAAATGTGATCAATGGTGTAAATAAGAAAAATTGAATAATTGGCGTCTTTGAGATGCTCGAGAGAAGAAAAATATATTTAGAATAGCAAAACATTTGAAAATAACCAATATTTTAAAAATATTACGTAAAAATTTAATAAAGATGAAACGAAGATTAGTTTATATTTTTATTTTAGTTTATATTATGGTATAACTTCAGTATATACCCACAGCTGAATTTGGCGATTTTTCTTTGGTGCCGTTTTGAACGATAACGATGTCGTTCTGGACTGTTTGCGATATAATATGCAGCTTATATGTTGTTTATTTTGGATTTATGATTTTATGTTTTATGATTTAGATTATGATTTTATCATTTATGATTTTATGATTTATGATTTTTAGATTTATGATTTAGCCATAATCGTCAACAAAAAATTGCCAAATATCGTTGTGGGGATATACTAAAGTTGTTCCTTAATTTTAACGTTAGGAGAAAAAGATTTAGTAATGAATACCATGATTATGTTAAACAATTATTGGTATAGAGTTAGAGGTTAAGCGCAGACATTTTTAAAATTGAATTTATGAGATAAAAATTTATATTAGTTTATATAAAGATTTAGTTTTTTAACTCAAAACATATTTAAAAGGATAGATCTTTACTATGACCAATATAGCGATTTTTAAAATTTAGAAATGAAGCTCGTACGTTTTTCGCCAAGGAATTCATTTACGCAACCACAATAGCCATTTTAACTCTAGCCATGCCTTCCTATAGCGATAAATTATAAAATGGTGCAATAATAATGATAATAATAATAAAATCCGCAACCTATTTTTGTTTTGGTACAACTATAGTATTTCCCCTCAGCTGAATTTGGCGATTTTTCTCTGGCGCCGATTTGAACGATAACGATGTCGTTCTGGATTGTTTGTGATATAATATGGCAGCCTACATGCTATTTATTTTGGATTTATGATTTATGATTTATAATTTAGCTTACGATTTTATCATTTATGCTATATGATTTATGATTTTTAGATTTATGATTTAGCCATAATCGCCAACGAAAAATCGCCAAATCTAGCAGAGGGGAAATACTATTGTTCCTTTGTTTTTTAAGCATTGATATAAAACTTTGCAGAAAACAGAATTCAATACAACAGGACATTTTTTTTCCTCTATAAAGGAATGTAGTAACTGCATTGCTAAAATATTATAGTTACAGCTAATACAGGACCTCATTGGCTGATTTTAAATTTTTCATTTATTTTCACGATGACTTAAGTTATCTATCGCAATTATGCATGTCAAGATTTTCGCGAGAAACGTCTAAGCTACTTCGGTGCCAAATTTAAAATTTCGCCAAGAGGTTAAACTGTACCCATAGAATAATAATAAAGAACATAGAATAATAACCCTAATTATTATTCTATGACTGTACCATTGCTTCAGAACGATTTTTTTCAATTTTATTTGAAATATTTTTCAACTTAATTCACGAGGGAAAAAAAAGAAATTTTTTATTTGGTTTAAATGTACAAAATATCTCCAGGTAACATATCCGTTTTTCTTTCTGTTCATTATTAGAAAGAAAAAATCTGAAATAGTTTTTCCTGTACCATTGATGTCTTTATAAATTAAATTAAATTAAATTAAATAATCCAATATCATTAAATTTCATTCTCCACGCTCATTTTTTATTTTCTAAATGTAATATTACATAATATATATGTAAAAATAATCAAGGTGTAATCAGTACATATCCAGAAGATGTAGCCAACAAATAATCAGACCAAAATCAACACAAGTTCAGGAGACATCGCCAACAACTATTAAGATGTCATGATCAATATATACCCAGTAGATATCGCCAACAATAATAATTATTCAGCAGATATCGCCAACAAGTATTCAAGAGCCATCATCAACACTTATTCAGAAAATATTGTCAACAAATATTCAAAAGCCATCCAATTTATGAATGGTGATGGTCTATCTCGAATACTTCAAACCGGCAATTCGTTTTTACAATACAATCAAGGAGGAATTTTTCACTTATCAGTAGATTTCGAAAAATGTGATTTTTTTTTCCGATTTAACTTAGTATTGATATAACTTTAGTATATTCCTACAGCTGAATTTGGCGATTTTTCTTTGGCGTCGTTCTGGACTGTTTGCGATATAATATGGCAGCCTATATGTTGCTTATTTTGGATTTATGATTTTATGTTTTATAATTTATAATCTATGATTTAGATTATGATTTTATCATTTATGATTTAGCCATAATCGCCAACAAAAAATCGCCAAATATCGTTGTGGGGATATACTAAAGTTGTTCCTTAGCATTTAATACAGTTTAAGAAATTAAATGGTAAAATCAGATATTGACAGGCATCTTGGCAAATTCATGGTGTAGTACAATAAGTGTCGACAATGCAAAATCACCATCTGAAAGAAATTGTCCTGTCGTACTACTACTACTAATGAAATTTTTAAAATAATTGCAATAATCGCATAAGATATTTATCTTCAACCTGACTAAATCATATTCTAGAAAAATGCACTTTAAAAAGTTGCATCTTTAGTGTTGGAAGGACCATTTTAAACCTTGCTGTACGCTGGAAATAAATGCAGAGAATTACACATTGTCCTAAATTAACTAAAAAAATTCAATAAAAAATATAGGCATAAAAAAAAATAAGTTCATAATTTCTTTAATCAAGCAATAACACCCAAAAAATTCATCGTCAAACAGTGACAAAAATTTAACAATTCGATCATATACTAAAGTTGTAACGCTAAATGATTTAGATGTCAAGAATTTCTCTCTGTTCTAAATAATTAGTGCCATATGGTTGTTTATTTTATGTTCTCTCTCAAAATAATGGCAAATTGTTATTAAATTGTCGAACGTTATAACAGATTTTTGACATATTATAAACGATATAATATTAAATATTGTGTATTTCAATGCGATACCAAATTTGATAGATTTCTATAATATTGTTCAACTCTCTTGTGTTATGTATTATTAATATTCCAATTCAATGAAAGGCAAAGTTGTGAATAGTCGGGTAGAATTCCGCAGGATTAATGAGCGAAGCGAGTCGGGGGAGGCGAAGCCTTCCTCGGAGGTTGGTGAGCGGAGCGAGCAGGGGGCAGAGTCCCCTAGTTGTATAAAAATTCATATGTAGATGCATCTTCACCTAATTTAGTGTTTATATCTTTTGGTGTTAACCGGCTCAAGAGGTGGCGCTGCTATAGAGTGATTTCCGCAATTTAACGAAAGACTATATCTCAGGTTTTATTACGTATAATCAATCAAAACTTGATATGTGAGAAGGCCATTATGAGATATTATGCTGATTTAATTTGAATGCTTATTGGCCAACAGGTGGCGTTGCTATACAGCGATTTCCACAGCGTAAGGGAAGGCTATATCGCAGAAATTACTGCACAGAATTGCATATAACTTTATTTGTAACTGCACCTTGATCTAAATTAGTGTCTATCAACTTTTGGTGTCAATCTCTCAGCAGGTGGCGCTGCTACACAGCGACTTCCGTAAATTAAGGGAAAGCTATATCTCATGTTCTAGTTTGCGCATCATCAAACAAAACATCATTTGTGAGTAGGACATTATGCTGATTCAGTTTGGATACTTATCGACCAATAGGTGGCTCTTCTAAACTGCAAATTTCCTCGATAATGGGAAGGCTATATCTCAACTTCTATGGAATATAACTGTATGAAACTTGATGTGTGAGATAACCATTTTAAAAACACATATTTTAGGATGTCATTTATAGACAATAAAATTGTCTTTCTTTGGATCTTTAGTGTTAGTTTTCTCTAAGAGGAAAATGATTTGCATTCATCATGTTAGATAATTTTAATGAATAATAGTTTTAATAAATCATTTGCGCTTAGTGAATTTCTATAGGAAAATATAGAAGAAAGTCTTGTGGTGGCCACAACATACCAGTTTTTTTGCTCTTTTTTTTTGTTAAAAATGTAAAAAATTAATAATTTTATTTTAAATTATGGCACATCGATGGTTCAACCATTCGTTTTAAAGGTATTGACTAGCTCTTTTAAAAGGTACCCATGATGAAAATTTATCTCCTTCGGGTGTGGGGGGGGGACTTCTCCCCTCCAGGAGGGGAAAGCATTGCTCCTGCATGTACAAAAGTTTTTCCCAGTTGATAATCACTATTATAAATAATTATTTTTAATTTCATAATGATTATTAAAAAATAATTCTCTTTATGTACATTTGTACGATATTTTGTCCGATACCGCTACGTTAAGAATTAAGAAAAAGCGGGATGGCAACGCCACCTGTTGGAAGATTTTCACCAAAGGCGTATAGGGAGTAATTTATGCCAAAATACAACTAGATATCAAATTTTATGAAATTATGAGCAAGAGTTTCTGAGATACAATAACCACAAAAGTTTGTCACACAGACAGGCAAACAGACATGCAAACAAACATTTTCAAAAAATAGTCAAATTGTGTTCTAGACCTCTCAAAACATGTAAATCCATCGAAAACCCAAGATGGAAAATTTTTACGAATACAATAGTTTCTTGTATTGAACATAGTAGAAGAAAGTAATGAAAGGAAAGGATATCTATGATAAAATATGAAACTCCATGTCTAACTTGCGTAAAGTGTTTCTAATCAAGTGGTCAAAATAAATCACCGTGCAGAAAATTTCATTCTATTCTGTACGGGAAAATCATTATTGATATATATCTCCAATCGTCTGTTGAATGATAATTTGTTGGCATTGTTCTTTATTTATTTTATCTTCGAAACATACATTTTTATTACTTTCTTCTATATTCAATAAAAGGAAGTATTGGATTCGTAAAAATTTTCGACCTCGGTGTTTTGATGGATTTATACGTTTTGAGAGCTGTAGAACACGATTTGACCATTTTTACTTTCTTCTATATTCAATAGAAGAAAGTATTGGATTCGTAAAAATTTTCGACCTCAGGGTTTTGATGGATTTACACGTTTTGAGAGCTGTAGAACACGATTTGGCCATTTTTAGAAAATGTCTGTCTACCAGTCTGTGTCTGTGTGTGACAAAGTTTTGTGGCAACTGTATCTCAGGAACTACTGCACAGAATTTCATAGAAATTGGTATGTAGTTGCACTTTGACATAAATGAGTGCCTATCAACTTTTGGTAAAAATTGTCTTACAGGTTGCGTTGCCATCCCGCTTTTTCTAAATTTTTAACATGGTGATATAGGACAAAATTTTGTATAAATGTGCATAAAGAGAATTATTTTTTAGTAATCGTTATGAAATTTACAAGAATTATTTACAATGGAGATAGTCAACTGGGAAAATATTTTTGTATGTGTAGGAGCCTCGCACCCCCCCCCTCGAGGGGAGTAAATTTTCATGATGGGTATATTTAAAAAGAGCTCGCCAATGCCTTTAAAACGAATGGTTGAACCATCGATTTGCGATAATTTAAAATAAAATTATCAATTTTTTTCATTATTAACCAATTTTTTTAAAAATGTAATATTAACGATAAACTTGACTTTTTTTTATATTTAGTGTTATAACTACTTCTCTAATATGGAAATCGTCTGCATTATCATGGAAGATAATTTTTTTAAATAATAGTTTTAATAAATTATTTTTACTGCGTGAATATGCATAGGAAAATATAGAAGAAAGTCATGTGGTGACCACAACATACTAGTTAGAAAATGTCTGTCTGTGTGTGTGGGACAAAATTTTGGGGCGACTGTATCTCAGGAACTATTGCACGGAATTTCATACAAATTGGTATGTAGTTACACCTTCACATAAATTGGTGCCTATGAACTTTTGGTAAAAATTGCATAAGAGGTTGCGTTGCCATCCCGCTTTTATTAAATTTTTAACATGGTGCTATAGGACAAATTTTTGTATAAATGTGCATAAAGAGAATTAATTTTTAATAATCAATATGAAATGTACAAGAATTATTTATAATAGAGATAGTCGACTGGGAAAAAAAATTGCATATGTAGGAGTATCGCCTCCCTCCTTGGGGGGGATGTGCCCCCTCGAGGGGAATACATTTTCATGATGGGCATCTTTCAAAACAGCTCGCCAATACCTTTAAAATGAATAGCTGAACCATCGATCTGCAATAATTTAAAATAAAGTTATCGATTTTTTTCTATCAAAAAAAAAAAAAAAAAAATAAATAATAATAATTATGTAATATCGAGAATAAAATAAACTTTTTTTTGGATATTTAGTGTTATACTACTTCTCTAATATGGAAATCGTTCTGCATTATCATGGAAGATAATTTTATTAAATAATGTTTTTAATAAATTATTTTTACTGAGTGAATTGCATAGGAAGATATAGAAGGTTGTGGCCACAACAATCTAGTTACTTCCTTATACAAAGTATAAGGAATTATAGTAATCCCGATTTGCGAAATGGATATTGTATTTCACATTGCTCAAAAACGAATGATCGCTGAATGTTGCTAATTTACACGTGTGACTTTCATGATGTCTAGTTGCACACCTGCAAGTGTCATCTTAACACGAGCTCTCGTTTTAGAGATATAAGGGATTTTACACGATTTTTCGTGACGTCTGTATGTGTGTGTGTGTGTCTGTGTGTGGGTATGTCGCATAACTCAAAAACGGTTGGACGTAGAAAGTTGCGAATTGGTACATAGGTTTGTTATAACATCTAGTTGTGCACCTCCCTTTTTGGACTTTCTATGATTTTCCGTTTTGGAGATATTTAGGAAAATTATGTTCATAATGACAAAAATTTGGCCATAATGTATCAAAAAACGGTAATAACTCAAAAACGGTTTAGACAAATCTTGCAATTTAACTGACTTTCCGATTAGCTAGACATTTGAAACTTTCAGAAAAACTCAGAACACATTGACAATGCATTTTTTTAATATTTTTAGCCAACTGTTTCCGATACCTGCTGCCGTCAGCAGCGTTTATGCGATTCAACAGAAAATTTATTTAACTATCTTCCCGACTAGCTAGACATTTGAAACTTTCAGATTAGATCAGAACACGGTGAAAATGCATTTTTTAAATACTTTTAGCCAACTGTATAGGGTCCCTGCTGCCTTCGGCAGCGTTACCAGTTCAAATCTTGGAATCGATTTGTAACTAACTTCCCGACTAGCTAGACATTTAAAACTTCCGGAAAAGCTCAAAATACGGTGACAATGCATTTTTAAAATATTTTTGGCCAATTGTTTCGGGTCACTGCTGCCTTCGGCAGCGTTTACATGGTTCAACAGAAAATTTATTTAACTAACTTCCCGACTAGCTAGACATTTGAAACATTCAGAATAGTTCAGAACACGGTGAATATGCATCTTTTTAATACTTTTAGCCAACTGTTTCAGGTCCCTGCTGCCTTCGGCAGCGTTTATATGGTCCAACAAAAAAATTATTTAACTAACTTCCGGACTAGGTAGACATTTGAAACTTTCAGAATAGTTCAGAACATGGTAAAATTCCTTTTTTTAATACTTTCAGCCAATTTTTTCGGGTCCCTGCTGCCTTCGTCAGCGTTACCAGTACAAATCTTGCAATCGGTTTTTAGCTAACTTTCAGAAAAGCTCAGAACACGGTGATAATTCATTTTTTTAAAATATTTTTAGCCAACTGTTTCGGGTCCAATGTCAATGTTTTTTAACATTATGTATATTTCTAAAAGTGTATAAGGAAGTCATGTGGTGCCCACATCAGATTTTTTTTTCAAAGCAAACGCTTGACGAAATTATGGTGGATATTGAATAAAAAAGTCACTAAATTTGGAAACACTGACCAAGTGAGTGAGGTTAAATAGGGCCAGCAAAGGGTTAATTTTTACACTGCTGATTGAAGTGTTCAGAATTACTAATTGGATGAAGTGTAACAAATTTTGTAACGGCTTATTATTTTCTTCTATATTCAATAATAGAATGTATTGGATTCGAAAATATTTTAGACTTCCGTTTTTCGACGGATTTACGAGTTTTGAGAGGTCTAGAATATGATTTGACCATTTTTAGAAAATGTGTGTCTGTCCGTCTGTCTGTGTGTGTAACAAAAATTTTATGGCGACTGTATTTCCGGAACTACTGCTCAGAATTGTATATAAAGTTATATATACATGCACCTTGACCTAAATTAGTGTCTATCAACTTTTGGTGTCAACCGCTCAGCAGGTGGCGCTGCTATACAGCGATATCCGTAATTTAAAGAGAAGCTACATCTCAGGTTCTGTTGCTTATAATCAAACAAAACTTTATATGTGAGAAGGCCATTATGAAACATTAAGCTGATACAATTTGAATGTTTATCGTTCAACAGCGATTTCTACAATTTAAGGGAAGGCTATATCTAAGAAACTATTGTACATAATTGCATATAAATTTACATGTAGATGTACCTTCATATAAATTAGTGCCTATAAACATCTGGTGGGTATCCTCTCAATAGGTATCGCTGCTACGTAGTGATTTCTGCAATTTAAGGGAAGGCTATATCTCAGGTTTTATTGCATATCATCAAACAACACTTGATATGTGTGAAGGACATTATGAGACATTATACTGATTCAATTTGGATGCTTATCGGTGAATAGGTAGCGTCTGTATTGCAAATTTGCTCGATAACGGGAAGGCTATATCCCAACTTCTGTGGCACATAACTATACGAAATTTTGATATGTCAGATTAGCGTTATAAAAGCACATTTTTAAGATGTTATTTATAAACAGTAAAACTGTCTTTCTCTGGATATTTTGTGTTACTTTTCTCTAAGATAAAAATTACTTGCATTCATCATATTAGATAATTATAATAAATAATAGTTTTAATGAATTATTTGCACTTAGTGAATTTGTATAGGGAAATATAGAGGAAAGTCTTGTGGTGGCCACACAACATACTAGTTTTTATGTGTTCTTGTGGTGAATAACAAATAATAGCAACATAAAATTATGCCCTTGAGTTGAATGGATTTTAATTTTTTTTCAGTTCTTTTTCGTCGCTTAGTGAAATTGTTAAAAATATAATCTTACCAGGCAATATTATATCAAGACATTTTTTCATCTAATATTCAGTTATCTTCCAAAAAATATTTTTGTCTGAGCTTGGAAATTTATTTCTACATTATTATTATTTTGCTAAAATTGCATTTTCACAATTTCTCTGGATTATCGAATCAATGGTTTGATTCGTGAAAACATTATACTATAGAGTGTCCTAAAAGTTCCAGTACTGACGCTGATGTATTTTTTATTTACACTAGGGGGCTCTGCCCCCTGCTCGCTCCGCTCACAAACCCCCGAGGAAGGCTTTCCCTCACCCCGACTTGCTTCGCTCATTAAACCATGCTGGATTCTACCCGACTATTCGCAACTTTGCCTTTCATTGAATTGGAATATTAATAATACATAACACAAGAGAAAAGTTGAACGATAGTATAGAAATCCACTATATTTGGTATCACATTGAAATACACAATATTTAATATTATATCGTTTATAATACGTGAAAAATCTGTTTTAACGTTCGACAATTTAATAACAATTTGCCATTATTTTGAGAGAAAACATATGGTAGAAAGCTAGACACACAAACTAAAGAACAATAGCACTAACTGTTTAGAACAGAGAGAAATTCTTAACATCTAAACGATTTAGCGCTACAGCTTTAGTATAGCCCACCAGCGGTCGAGCGGTTCTGCGCTCAAAGCTGGTAGATGGGAGGTGCCGGGTTCGATCCCAGGTCGCGCTCATCGACTTAGCCGTTCGGAGTTTTCCGTGGTTTCCTCCGAAACTCGCGTAAATACGGGCTAGGACCCCTTAGAAAGACCCCCACGGAGGGCATTCCCCCTCTAGGCCTAGGACACATCAGGAGTCAATCGGCCTTAAATCCTACAACCAACCAACCAGCTTTAGTATACGACCCACTTGTTAAATTTTTGTCACTATTTGACGATGAATTTTTTGGGTATTATTGCTTGATTAAAGAAATTATGAATTTATTTTTTCTAATGCCTATATTTTTCACTATTGAATTTTTTGTTAATTTAGGGCAGTATGTAACGCTCTGCATTTATTTCCAGTGTGCAGCAAGGTTTAAAATGATGCTTATGACAGTTAAGATGCAACTTTTTAAAGTGCATTTTTTTCAAGAATATGATTTAGTCAGATCCATTGAAAACAAATATTTTATGTGATTAATGCAATTATTTTAAACATTTCATTAGTAGTAGCACGACAGGACAATTTCTTTCAGATAGCGATTTTGCATTATCGCCATAAACTTTGCATGATGCGGGGGAAGAGAAAAAAATCACATTTTTCGAAACCTACTGATAAGTGAAAAATTCATCCTTGATTATATCGTAAAAACGAATTGCCGGTTTGAAGTATTCGAGATAGACCCTCACCATTCATAAATTGGATGGCTTTTGAATACTTGTTGACAATATTTTCTGAATAAATATTCATGGTGGCTCCAGAACACTTGTTGGCGACATCTTCTGAATAATTATTATTGTTGACGATATCTACTGGTATATATTGATCATAGTTGCTGCCGATATCTCCTGAACTTGTGTTAATGATGGCTTCTGAATATTTGTTGGCTACATCTTCTGGATATATATGGATTACACCTTGATTTTTTACATATATATTACGTAATATTGAATTTAGAAAATAAAAAATGCGTGTGGAGAATGAAATATTATGATATTGGATAATTTAATTTAATTTATAGAGACATCAATGATACAGGGAAAACTACTTTAGCTATTTTCTTTCTAATAATACGGATACTATTTTACCTGGAGATATTTTGTACATTTAGACCAAATAAAAAATGTTCTTCTTTTTTTTCCCCTCTTGAATTAAGTTAAAAAATATTTAAAATAAAATTGAAAAAAAAAAAAAAAATTGTGCTAAAGCAATGGTACAGTTTAACCTCTTGGCGAAATTTTAAATTTCGCACCGAAGCAGCTTAAACTTTTATCGCAAAAATCTTGACATGCATAACTGAGATAGATAATTTAAGTCATCGTCAAAATAAATGGAAAATTTAAAATCTTCCAGTGAGGTCCTGTATTAGGTGTAACTAAAATATTTTAGCAATGCAGTTACTTCATTCCATTGCATGGAAAAATAGACAAAAGAAAAAAAAGAAAAGTCCTGTTGTATTAAATTAAATTCTGTTTTCTGCAATGTTTTACATCAATGCTTAAAAAACAAAAATAGGTTGCCAACTTTATTATTATTATTATTATTGCACTATTTTATAATTTTTCTCTATATTTAAGGCATGGCTAGTGTTAAAATGGCTATTGTGGTTGCGTAAATGAATTCCTTGGCGAAAAACCTACGAGATTCTTCATTTCTAAATTTTAAAAATCGCTAAATTGGTCATAGTAAACATCCATCATTTAAAATATGTTTTGAGTTAAAAAAGCTAAATTTTTATATAAACTAATCTATGTTGTCGTCTCGTAAATTTCATTTTCAAAATTTCTGGGCTTAACCTCTAATTCTATACGCAAGCGAAGTGGGATGTCACTGACCGTTCGTCGATGCAAGAAAATGATTTCCTAGGTTAATCGCCCATTGTGTAAAAAACTATTGAAAATCGAGGAAAATTATTTGCCGATTTTAATCCCCATATTTGGTGTATATATGTATTAGTTATCATGTGCATGTGTTAGATTTAGTTATTTTGCTGTCAAATTGACAAAATTTTTATTTTAAATTTCAAAACTCTGTTGTCTTTGGCGTTTTTTGTTTTTGGCGATCAAAAACGTAATACGAAAATATACATGCCAGATGTATATTTTCGTAATATGTATTGTACGAAATATTGTTTCATATTATTCATTACTCTCTTAATATAAGTTGTTAAAATAACAATGATTTTTGAAAGGAATTAAACTATGTTCGCCAAATAATTTGGCGATATATTTTTTTCTGCCAAGGATGACCGATATCAAATCTATTCCACTGCAATATATTAGTATCTTATATCCGATACTTTATTTAGACATTTGAAAACAAATTTGACTTCAAATTATGAGAGAATATTTATCATTTTTCTTTTAATTAGTATATTAGTTGGATATTTATTGTGTAAATATCATCCTTTGAAATGAAATGTTTATGTTTTCAGTCGAATATGGAAGTTTGCCATTTTTTTTTTCTAGAGTTTTGAAATTTAAAATTCAAATTTTATCAATTTTACAACAAAAACAACTTAATCTAACGCATGCACATGATACCTAATACATATCTATATCTAAATATGGGGATTAAAATCGGGAAATAATTTTCCTCGATTTTTAATAATTTTTTACAAAAAATCCAATGGACGTTTAACATAGGAAATATTTTTCTTGCATTCACGAACGGCCAGTGAAGTCATCACTTCGCTTGCGTATACCAATCGTTGTTTAACATAATCATTATATTCATTACTAAATCTTTTTCGCCTAACGTTAAAATAAAAACTAATAATACAAACTTAGCTAATAATATAAAATAATAATGTAAAATAAAATAAAAATATAAACTAATTTTCATTTCATTTTTATTAAATTTTTACTTAATATTTTTTAAATATCGGTTACTTTCATATTTTGCTATTCTAAATAATTTTTTTCTTCTCTCGAGCATCTCAAAGATACCAATTTTTCAATTTTTCTTATTTACACCATTGATCACATTTTAATTTTCCTGAGGAAAGTGACGTCAGCAACACAGAAAAAAACGGAAGAGAAACTTTTCACTCCGGTGGCAAATAGAGTACCTTTATAAATCCTACGTTTTTGTTAATAACTTCGGTAATTAAAATGATAGAAATTTCTAAGCAGTTGGAATGCCTTCCTTGAAACAGTCGGAATACACTGATACCTGTCATGATGCAGAGCACTTTGCCCTCCGCGAGAAGATGCTGTCGCAGACAAAAAAAATTGACGCCAGAGACAGTTACTTTTTTTTAATATATAGAGAAAACAACAAACCTTAAAACGATTATTTTAATGCTAATGATAAAAGGCACATTTAAAATAACGGAGGAAAAAATACAGAATTTACATTTATAATAAATGTTCAAAATGTCCCCCGTTTTCTAGGAGGCAAAGCTGAACTCGTTTGCGCATGTGTTTAGAAACACGTTTTAACATGCTGGGAGTGACTTCTTGTAGAGAAACCTGTACACACCTACACAGAACCTATATTACAAAATTGTCGAACGAGCTGATATAGCATATTTTTACTCGGTATTGCATCATCTGGATATTTATATCGCCAAACACCTTTGCATCTTTCATACGATTTACATTCAAAATAAGCCTCAAGCAGCGCAATTCTCTAAATGCGCGATAAACTCATTTCACTATGAAGAACAAAATAACATAAAACTTTATTCTCACACAACTTGAGGGAGAAAAGAAACAAACGATAGAAATTAAAGAATTCATGCAATCATAAGCAGACGATAAAATTTAATATTTAAAAAACATCATGGACACAATGAGTTCTTTAAGTTGGAGTACTGGAACTTTTAGGACACACTGTATAATACTCACACGGCAAAAGTAAGTATGAATATTTCCGAAGTAATTTTTCGAACTTTCTTCTTTAGAATTGCGCCCTACGGTTATTTTCTAAGGAAATTTTAAAGCTTTATGTATTGAAAAGCATAACGGAATCAACGTACGTTAATAGAGTGCACAAAAACATGTTTTCTATTGAAAACGGTATGATAAGCATTAATAATTGTTTTATAGGGTTTTGCAATAGACCAAGATAAATTACATAGATCTACATCAAAAATTTTGATTTGATAATTTTTAATTGATCTTTATGTTTTTGGGTGTCTTGAAACCAGTTTTTCTCTATCACGTGCATATTTTTGTCAATACAGGGTGTCTATTGACACAATTTCTTCTACGACACTTCCATTAATATTATTATGTGATAATCTTTGTAGTATAATTGCATGATTATGGAAACATTAAAAATAATCTGGCGTGTCACTCACACGACTTTCTCTTACTCTGAAATTTAATACTATAAATACAGATTGCAGATTAAGAGGTAAGATGACGAGTACTGTTGTGTAAACCTGCGTTAAACAATTCAAATTAGGCTTCGGAAGAGTTTTATATGATAATTAGTTATGTGTGAGGGGGCTACCGCCCCCTCAACCCCCTTATCATTAATGCACCCACATTTATATAGAATTTAATTCGGTTATTAAAAAGTAATTCTGTTTTTAAAAAATAATTTATTAAAATTATTATTTAAAAAAATTATCTTTTATGATAATGCAGACGATATTCATATTAGAGAAGTAGAATAACACTAAATATATATAAAAAAAGTTGAATTTATTCTCAATATTACATTTTTTTTTTTTTTTTTTGTTAAAAATGAAAAAAATCGAAAACTTTATTTTAAATTATCACAAATCGAAGGTTCAACCATTCATTTTAAAGGTATTGGCGAGCTCTTTTGAAAGATACCCATCATGGAAATTTACTCCCCTCGATGGGGGAATTCACCCCAGGGGGGTGGGAGGCGAGGCTCCTACATACACAAATTTTTTTCCCAATTGACTATCTCTATTGCAAAAAGTATATATTCCTTTCATTTGGTTTAGTGCAGTCTATAGATGTTAAACCCTACTTGCCTACAATTTCCCTCATATAGACGTAATGTATTTGAATACTTTTGAGTGTTCCTGTACACGAACCGTTTGCTTCATCTCAACGAAAAGCTTACTGTAGCATCCCTATATGATACACATTTAGAATACCGAGTTTGGAGTTTCTGCTACTATTTGTTCTTGAGATATGCTGATGACAGACACACAGACCATTCACTAAAAACATGATTTTCGTATTCAGGGGACCTCAGAACATAAAAATATAACCAAAACTCACGTTCGAAAATTTGATTCTAAAACAATACTTTAGTTGGCATAGGTGGACTCTGTTTAGTTCTTCATCATTTATATATACATATATATTCAAGAACAGGGCATTCTCTTAACATAGTTATCATGTTAAGAGAAATGAATTTGAAAAAACGCTTGACACAGTGACAGAATGAAATCCCCGCCTAATAGGCTATCCACCGTTTACTTCGATATATTTATCTTATTGTAATCAATTAATTTATTTCTTTAGGGTAAATTTCGTAGTTTAGTTTTCATGCTACTATTTCCAATGCAACAATCCTGAAAATGCATATTTATATGGAAAATTTTCAATTTTGTTATGTTGATAAAATCTTAAATAACGCATAGCTTATGAAAATTTCCTATTAGAATATTTGTCATCAGTCACGTTCATACAAGTATCATAAATGTTATTTTGAAGTTGTCTGATATATTTATGATCCTGACAATGGCCATTTATGCTCAATTTTGTATTCTTCTGCCATTTTAAGTGGATCGTAAATTCCAAATAACTTACGAATTTCTTAAATTAGGAAATTCATACTCTATGGTATTCATGTCAGTATCCTAAATAATATTTCAAAAGTGGTCTGACACCTTTACGGTGAAAATATCCCTCAAGATTGACGTTTGTGTGAAATTTTGCCCTATTCTGCCATGTTAAGAAATTCGTAAATTTCTAATAACTTATGAAATTTTTATATTGGAAAATTCGTAGTCAGTGATATTCATGCCAGAATCCTAAATAATATTTTAAAAGTAGCCTGACATCTTTACGATGAAAATATCTCTCAAAATTGACGTTTATGTGAAATTTTGCCCTATGCTGCCATGTTAAGAAATTCGCAAATTTTCAATAAATTGCGAAATTTTCAAAGTAGCATATTTATAGTTACTGATGTTCATTCCGGCATCAAAACTGATATTTTAAAACTGGTCTGACATTTTTACAGTAAAAAGTTTCCATTTAACCCGTTAGTAGTCGCTATAGACAGCGCCACCTATTACAGGTTGCGTACTTTTTATTTAACTCTCACCAATAACTTTAAGAAGTGATGTGATCGACGTTTCTTCGATTTTATTCGCCTTTTATGTATATCAAATGCCACTTCTAAAAATTTTTGGTAGCTATTGAATAAAAATATCTGGCAACACTGAAGGATGGGCGGCAAATCGACCAACTAGCGATTACTAACGGGTTAATGCACTTTTAAGTGAAATTTTGTCCTATTTTCCCATGTTAAGAAAATCGTAAATTTCTAATAACTTACGAAGTTTTTTAATTCGAATGTTGTAAATGAATATGGTTCTTGCCAGTATCGAAAGTAATATTTTAAAACTGGTCTGACCTCTCTGCGATCATTCGTTCATGAGATATCGTGTAAACAGACTAATAAACTAACGGACTAACACACTAACAAACTAACAGACACCCTACAGACGGACACCATACAAATTTTGTCATTTTCGGATTCCTCATACCTGAAAACGTGTAAAAAAGTCAAAAAACCGAGGTCGAAAATTTTCATGATTACCTAAGTTTCCCATATCTATACTATGATGGGGCACTAAAATATCGAAAATGAAGGAATTGTGTCGGTAGACATCTTGTATTGTCAAAAACCTACATGTGATAGGGAAAAACTGTCTTCATTTTTTAGTTTCAAAACACCAAAAACACATGTATTCGCTAAAATTATCAAATAAGTTTTTTCAACATTTTCTTCTTTACTTTCTCTTTCCCATAAGGTAGAGAAAGTATTGTTTTAGGGTCAAATTTTCGAAAGTGAATTTTTGTTATATTTGCATGTTCTGAGGTCCCATGAATACAAAAATCACGTTTTTAGCGAATGGTCTGAGTGTGTGTCTGTCTGTCTGTTATTAGCATATCTCAAGAACAAATAGTAGCAGAAATTTCAAACTCGGTATTTTAAATGTGTATCATATAGGGATGCTACACTAAGCTTTTCGTTGAGATGAAGCAAATGGTTCGTGTACAGGGACACTTAAAAGAGTTCAAATACATTACGTCTATGGGGGAAATTGCCGATAAGTAGAGTTTAACATCTATAGACTGCACTAAACTAAATGAAACGAATATATATTTTTTGCAATAGAGATATTCAACTGGAAAAAAAAAATGTGCATGTAGGAGCCTCGCTTCCCACCCCCCTGGGGTGAAGTCCCCCCTCAAGGGAAGTAAATTTTCATGATGGGTATCTTTCAAAAGAGCTCACAAATTTCTTTAAAATGAATGGCTGAGCCATCGATCTGCGATAATTTAAAATAAAGTTATCGATTTTTTTTTTCATTTTTAACAAAAAAAAAAAAAAAAAAAAAATGTAACATTGAGAATAAATTCAACGTTTTTTGGATATTTAGTGTTATACTACTTCTCTAATATGGAAATCGTCTGCATTATCATGGAAGATAATTTTTTTAAATAATAATTTTAATAAATTATTTTTACTGAGTGAATTTGTATAGGAAAATATAGAAGAAAGTCGTGTGGTGGCCACAACACACTAGTTATTTGTTGTTAGTGGATGTATTTTACTAATAATATTTTACCGTTTCCAGGAAAGCTGTTCGGGAATTGAAATAAATTCCTCATAGAGATATGGTAAATAATGCATGTTTTAAGCTAAATATTCATCGCTTGTTTTTTGTATATTTACACGTTTTGACGCTTCCTAATTACCGTAGTCAAGTTTTTTGATGTTTGATCTTTGTTTGCGTCTCTTAGTCCCACCACACACCGAAGAGACATAAGACAAAGTTTGATGCGACATGCGACACACGCATGTTCTAAACAGTTTTCAGGAGATGAAGTTTTATTTAGAGCATGCACGTGTCGCATGTCGCTTTAAACTTTGTCTCGTGTCTCGTCAGTGTACGGCGGGCCTAAGAGTGATTTAAAAACGAATAATTTTAGGAGATCCAAATGTTGTATTTTGAAGTTAATAGAAGTTTGTTGCTGGAAAACTTTGATCAAGATTTGTAAGTTTCAAGGAATGTTGCGTGTGAAAATTGTCTGCGTAATTTTAAGTAAACTTTTAATTTTAATAACAGAATTAAATTCTATATAAGTGTAGGTGCATTAATGAAACAGGGGTTTAGGGGGACGGTAGCCCCCCCCCCTCACACAGAACTAATTATCACATAAAACACTTCCGAAGCCCAATTTGAAATGTTTAACATAGGTTTACATGACAGTATTCGTTATCTTACCTCTTAATCTCCAACGTGTATTTTTAGTATTAAATTTCAGAGTAAGAGAAAGTCGTGTGAGTGACACACCAGATTATTTTTCTTGGTAGACTTGTGTTATACACAATTATCCTAAGTGAGAATTACTCGAAAGAGTATTTGCAGTTGTGTTAGGAATCTTGTTTATAATATTCTACATGTTTAGTTCGTTATACAGGGCGTATTCTACTTTTGGCTTATATATAGAGTTAAACAAGAACGATTTATTTTCTCTTTCTCTTTAAATGTTAAGCTTTAAATCTAGCTTTTGTGAGATTTCTTCCTCCATATTTCAAACAAGAAGCATACATTACGCCACTATTTTATGTACAGGAACCAACAAAAGGATTTAGATACATGACACTATTGTTAGAAGAATTTATTGAATGATATTTAATAACTTTTTACTGCCGAAGAATATAACATTTTTCTATATTATTCAAATGCACAAGGATGTTTCCTTCTAAATATGATATGTTAAACATTAATGATTGGTATACACGTAACACTTTTCAGATACATTTCGATTTATAGGTGGAAACCACCCGAAGTGCATTTTTCAGTTGTGTTTCACATTTTTAATCTTTGATCATAGATGAAAAATTGAAAGCTAAATAATGAAACGGGTAAATATGTTTCGAAAGCGTTTCAAATCTATGCGAAACGCAGGAATTTTCTTTCGTGTTTATACATTATTAACAAAATACTTTTTTTTTTTTTTTTTTTTTTTTTTTTTTTAAACAAGAAAAACAGTTTCTTCTTAAAATTAAAATATATGACGACATTATTTTGTTAATCTAAACAAATTCATATTGAAACGAACTTAAGAGAAATTCAAAAAATGCTAAAAAGACTTGGAGCTAAACAAACTAGTATGTTGTGGCCACCACAAGACTTTCTTCTATATTTTCCTATACAAATTCACTCAGTAACAATATATATATATATATATATAAATATTTATAAAGATTTTTATTTCCAAGTTTTTTTTTTTTTTTTTTTTTTGTTAAAAGTAAAAAAAATCGATAACTTTGTTTTAAAGTATCACATATTTAAGTTCAACCATTCGTTTTAAAGGTATTGACGAGGCCTTTCGAAAAATACCCATCTTGGAAATTAACCCCCCCGGGGGGGGGGAAGAGATGCCCCCACATGCACAAATTTTTTTTTCCTAATTAACTACTACTATTATCAATAATTAATATTAATTTTACAATCACAGGTTAAGAATAACTCTCATTATGTACATTTATACGAAATTTTGTCCTACACTGCCATGTTAAAAATTGAGAAAAAATACGACCACAGCGCCTCCTGTTGAGCGATTGATCCTCAAATCTAATCAGCACCAGTTTATGTCAGGGGCCAAGTAAATACCAACTTTGGTTAAATTTCGTGATTTTTTTTTTTTTTTTTTTTTTTTTTTAATTACGTTTTTTTTCCAGGTTTTTTTTCGTTAAAAGTAAAAAAAAATCGATAACTTTGTTTTAAATTATCACAGATTTATAGTTCGGCCATTCGTTTTAAAGGTATTGACGAGACCTTTCGAAAGATATCCATCTTGAAAATTTACTCCCCTCGAGGGGGACTTCCCCCCCCAGGGGGGTGGCGAGGCTCCTACACATACAAAAAAAATTTCCCAGTTGACTATCTCTATTATAAATAATTCTTGTAAATTTCATAATGATTACTAAAAAATAATTCTCTTTATGCATATTTATACAAAATTTTGTCCTATATCACCATGTTAAAAATTTAGAAAAAGCGGGATGGCAACGCAACCTGTAAGAGAATTTTTATCAAAAGTTGATAGGCACTAATTTATGTCAAGGTGCAACTACATACCAATTTGTATCAAATTCTGTGTAGTAGTTCCTGAGATACAGTTAACACAAAATTTTGTCACACACACATTGACAGGCTGACTGACAGACAGACAGACAGACATTTTCTAAAAATGGTCAAATCGTGTTCTACAGCTCTCAAAACGTGTAAATGCATCAAAAACCCGAGATCGAAAATTTTTACGAATCCAATACTTTCTTCTATTGAATATAGAAGAAAGTAATAAATATAGCAATAATAAACAATATCTTGAATGCCAAAGGAAGTAATAAACTAGCAGACAGTTGTTTTGGTAGCATTTAGCGTACAGTCATCAGTGCATGAACGGTCAATTTTTGTCATACCAACCAATTTTTGTTGAAGAAACAAAAATTTTCTCTTAGTATATATTTTAGCATATATCTACAAAAGATAATGAGTTAAATATTTACAAAAGGGAAAATGAAATAAAAATAATAAATCAATTTTAAAGTAAAACCAGTAATTTTTTACACACGGTTACTTTGTCTGACGATATTTAATAATACCTTTGGCAACTGATTTGAGGCTAGTAAATGCGTAGTCAATAAGTGAAGTGAATCTACTTTTGCGTTATTACGAATAGCGTGCAGACGTTCTACATCATCCATCTCTTCTCTCTGAACATCGTAAATAATAATTACGTGTAATTATTAATGCAACAGTCGACAGAAATTAGGCGTGAATAATATGTTTTACCGAAATTCACTACTTAGATATTCAGAAACTTACAACATATGTGTCAATTACATGTTTGGCAATTACACGTTAGGCAATGTTTCAGTTTGATTTTTGCTTTCTTCTATACACTTATGAAGAAATTTTTCATCCGTAAAATATTTAAACTTCCAGTTTTCGATGGATTTACATGTTTTGAGATACTCTGAACACGATTTGACCATTTTTAGAAAATGTCTATCTCAGTGTGTTAACAAAATTTTATGAGTGTTGTATTTCGCAAAAAAAAAAAAAAAAAAAAAAAAAAGCTCGAATTTGCCTGAAACTTTATAGTACAGTATAGGATCCGTTATCCAGAAACCCGTTATCCAGAATACTCCGAAAACCAGAATGGGAAATGCCAACTACCAAAATTTTTAATTTTCGTGAAATTTAAGTATAAAAGTTATACAATAACGGCGGTCAGAATTATAGTTTTACAACCTACTTTCTTTAATGTTGCAGTGTTATTCTGGGGAAATATGGTGAGCTCAAAATTGTCCAAATAATTACTGAAAATTTTGCAAATTTAGGTTAGAAAATGAATTTTTATGGTATTTTTTAGCAGATAAACACTAGTAACACATACTTCTTAAAGTGCCCAATAGCAGATGAATTTTATCCTTGAACTCAGGTCACATGCATGAAGTCCCAATTGTTATAAAAATTTTAAATAGTTTTTATTAATTTCCATTATTTTTAGAATTCATTTCATAAAATATTTAGCACTAATGTGCCAAAAGTATTTGAAACATTTACGAAAAATTAGTATCAGAGACACACTATAAGAAAAAATATAGAAATGTTTGCAAGATCCAAATGAAAGAATTTTACTCTCAGGTCCAAAATTAAATTTTATACATTTTTATTTATTTTTACTACTATTATTTATAGTTTAAAATTCTAATTAAGAATGTTTTTTTATTTTGTGGAAATAATTTATTAAATGAACAAATATGTAGGTAAATGTTTATATATATTATTCATGTTTATCACTGCTATTTATAAAATTTTGTACTATTTTTATACGTATAATAAAGTGTTCGGAATTGTAGAAAACCCCCTTATCCAGAATATCCCAGGTCCCAAGCTTTCTGGATAACGGATCCTATACTGTATGTCGTTTGACTATGAATTGGAACTGATTAGAGTTTAGATTATATCTCCCAACATGTGGCACTGCTATGCCGAAAATTTCTCCCTTTATGGGAAGGTTATATCTCAGTTGCTTCAGAGTATAAATAAATCAAACTTTATTATGTTAGAGGTTTATTAAGGGGGGGGGGGATATGCAGATCCAATTTAAGTGCAAATCGATGATAGGTAGCATTGCTTTACTGCTATTTTTCCCATTTACAGAAAAGCTTTTTTTAAGTATCAGTAAATTAAATTTGATATGCAAAATGGCTGTTGAGAAATACTACACTAACAAAATTTGAGTGCCTATCGGATAGAAGGTAGTGCTGCCATGCTGCCTTTTTTTTCCGTATGAGATTTTATTTCAGCTTTTAATGTGCATAAATACACCAAATTGCATTTGGGATATGATTTTTATAAAAGTAATATACACTAAGCGACAAAAAAAAAAGCCGCACTGCAGAAAAAATGACTTATACCTTTTTTATTTGTAATAACTTTAAAATTAATGTTTGAAACAAATAAAACTGTCTTGTTTGCATAATACCAAAGGTATGAAATGATACCTATGTATATTTTCGATTTAATAATTGGCTTTATTGCACTTTACGAAGTACTTTTTAAAAATCTGCATAAAACTTTCTTTTTGAACATAATGCAATAACTATACACTTTGCATTCTATTATGATTTATTATATGAAATAAACAAGTTATACTTTAATATATGAAATAAAACTATTTATTTGTTAGATCTAAGCAATTTTTTGTTAAAAATATGTATTCTGCATTGGGTTAATTCCACCTTTATATGGAATTACTGCATTAATGCGCAATGGCATAGTTTTATACAGTGTTTTAATATAAATCTCAGAAATTTCAATGTGCCAAATATCACAAATAAATTTTTCTAGTTCTGGCAGAGTTATCGGCTGCAAATTTCGAATCTTCTCCCCTCTCCCCCGCCTTTTTATAGATGAAACATTTTCGAGCGGATCGTGATTTTGACCATTTCCATGTCTGGTAAAGAAAAAATTCTACTATATCCTTTGTGGTATTTAACTTAAAGTGAAAAAAAGTATGATTACTTACAGAATTATAGGTTCTCATGGGAATGTATAAGAAATTTTGACAATTTGAAGTGAATAAACTTACCACGGACGCCGTGTAGTAAGGTGCCTTATTATCTTCAAATACTGTTTACGGAAATGTCTAAGATACCTCCAAAATAGTCGGTCAGGCACCACTTTTATGCAGATTGTGTTTTATTTCGAGTTAATTAATCCCTTCAGCATAAAAATTTCCCCGAGTGTTTGAAAAGTTATGCACCTCCGTACCATAACGTACGGAGAATGTGTCACTGTTTTAAAAGTGCGATTTTCATTAAGTCGGTCATATTTTCGTCTTCATTCTAGCTTTTTTCAACTGCACGAAATAAAGAAAACTTGATTCATCAGAGAAAACCAGTTCAGCCTAATAATTAACTGATAATGTTTTTAAATTTTGGTCAACTAAAGTATTGTTTTTTCTAATTCTTTTCCTTAATAATGGCTTTTTTCGCAGATCTTCCGTTCTTTAACCCGCTTTTTTTAATTATTCCCGCATTGTTTTTGAAGAAAGTAATTTACTATACACTTTTTAAAAATCTTTTTTAAGTTTTGAACATGATACAAATCGATTTTTTAAACATTCGCATTTTAACTTGCGGTTATCTTGCTTGGATGAGCAACATGACCGCCTAAAGCCAAATTCCCAGTTTAAACGGCCAAAAAAATTTATATTTTGCTAAAATTCATTTTACAAATATTTCGTTCGCATTTAATTATTTTGCCATCTCACGTATTAAAATATTTTTTGATTTTCATTTAAAAATTAATACTTTTTGTGGCATCGTTAACTGCCTTATTCTTACCATTTTTGAAATAAATAATAAAATTACAATTTTCCTGACAATTGCATTTTGTTTTTAACACTAGACTCAAAGCTAAAGTGTATGTGGAGGACAACATAGTAAAATCTGTTCGAAAATTTGCTTTTTAAACGATAAAATTGGCGGTTGTAGAAGGCGAAAAGGAAAACATTCAAGTGCGGCTTTTTTTTGTCGCTTAGTGTACGTTTCCATTTGGTGCATATCGACCGATAAGTGCCGCTGTTAATCAGTGTTTTCCCTGGTTTTGTTTAGCTTTCAGACTAACTATTTTATTGGAATGATTTTGAAGAAAGTTTTGTGATGACCACAACATGTCACCGCTCTCATGACAAGCAGGCTTAACTCAAAATTACTAACTTTTCAGGAGGACCAAAACGAGAAATGGGCAGGGAGAAAAAGTATACTGTAATAAAACCGTAAATCCCTTCTAACTAGGCAACCAATTTAGGAATTGTGTTACGCTACTTTCGCAGGTTATACTAGGCCTTTCAAAAAACGGCTGATTTTTCGAGTTACATCTGTTTGTCATGACAGTGACGATATTACCTTTATTTATTAGATTGTTCGGAAAGTAATTTCGTTTTTCTCAGCAGAGGACTTAATTGTATTTTTTCCACACCATCTTCACAAATAAGCTGCATTACCATTATGTATTGTGACAGTTGATATGCAAGGCTTGCTTGTGAAAAAGTTCGTTTTATTCTGCTCAACAGGTTTTGATTGGTGCCCTATCAAATAAAGAAAATCGGAAGCGACATTTTCGGCATATTTTGTTTTTGCTATCAAAAAGGCGAAAATACTGTTAAAACAAGGAAAAAAGTATACGATGTGTATACAGGAAATTTATTTAAAGAACGCCAGTGTCAAAACTGGTTTACGAAATTTTGTTCCGGCAATTTTGACGTTGAAGAGGCATTACGTTCTGGAAAACCAGTTTATGCTAAGAAAGACAAAATAAAGTATTGATTTATGAAAACTGCCAAATAACAACTCGTGAGATCGCTAAGAAACTGATCAAAGTGGTGAATATATAATTTAATAAAATATTTATACAATATAAGAAAATCGTCTTTCATTTTCAAAGGAAAAAACGAAATTATTTTCCGAACAACCCAATATTTATTTTTTTTTCTCGATCAGTAGTACAATTTCTGAATGAATTACATTATTTAATATTGCGGTTTTAGAATTAATTTGTTTGCGCAAACAATTTGTTCTTTAAGTACACAATAATCAGTGCTTACTGCGATAAATATATAAATATTTAAATATTTCATTTCACAGTCTCATTAGCAGGACCATCTACAACTTTAATTGCAATAGGAACCGGAATTATAGTAAATATACTCATTAAAATATTAGATACTAGTCGATCTCTGCCTGCCTAGTGGTCGTTTTTCCGAATGAACCTATTTCCCGATTTGCAATGTTTGTATATTATCCTGGCAAACCATATTTACCAAATCAAAAATCAGTGGCCGAATGTCGTGATAAATAGCTGATAATTAAAAAAATATTAATTTAAATTTCACTGTTTTATTATTATTATTATTATTATTATTAAGTAACAGAATTCAAGTAAAGAAATGTAATTTAAATTTAATTATTTAATTATCAAAATTAACTTCAGCAAAAATTTATTAAAATCTTCGCAATATTTTGGATTTACGGATATCGATGGATAAACATGTTTGAGATGTCTTGAATACAATTTCATTATTTTAAGAAAATTTCTCTTTGTGTGTCTTTCTCTGTATATGTGTTTTAAAAAAAAAAAAAAAAAAAAAAAAAAGATTGTATCTCACGAACGAATGGATGGTTTTCACTATCTTTATATATATATTTCTTTTGTGCGTGTGTATGTCACTGAACTCCTCCTAAGCGGCTGAACCGAGTTTAATGAAATTTTTTGTGTGTCTTCAGGGGGATTCGAGAACGGTTTAGATTTACAATTCAGTCCAATTTTAATTGTTTATTTAATTAATTTATCACTTATAAATTGTTGTTGATTTTGGAATGTTTCACATTGGATCCGGCAGACTGCGCTACGATCGTAGCATCGAATATTCAATAATACGCAAGCGAAGTGATGTCGTCACTGGCCGTCCGTGGATGCAAGAAAAATATTTCCTATGTTAATCGCCCATTGGATTTTAAATTATTAAAAATCGAGGAAAATTATTTCCCGATTTTAATCCCCATATTTGGGTATAGATATGTATTAGTTATCATGTGCATGCGTTAGATTGAGTTATTTTTGCTGTAAAATTGATAAAATTTGAATTTTTAATCAATACTCTTAATGCTTATAAACCCCTTCTAGTGAAATGCCAGCGAAAGCTACTTTTGCTCCTCTCAACCTTGAAGTAGGGCACCCATCCTCAGCGCTATTATCGCTGTTTGTTGTGGCAACACAACAGCTTATGTAGAAACACTTATGCCAATACTCTTAATGCTTACAAACCCCTTCTAGTGAAATGCCAGCGAAAGCTACTTTTGCTCCTCTCAACCTTGAAGTAGGGCACCCATCCTCAGCGATATTATCGCTGTTTGTTGTGGCAACACAACAGCTTATGTAGAAACACTTATGCTCCTTCTTCCTTTATTATTATTCTGTTTTAATCTCAAAACTCTGTCATCCTTGGCGGAAAAAAAAATCGCCATATCATCTGGCGAAAATATTTAATTTCTTTCAAAAATAATGGTTATTTCAACAACTTATACTAAGAGAGTAATGAATAATATGAAACAACTTCGTACAATACATATTACGAAAATATACATCTGGCATGTATATTTTCGTATTACGTTTTTGATCGCCAAATACAAAAAACGCCAAAGCAGACAGAGTTTTGAAATTTAAAATTAAAATTTTGTCAATTTGAGAGCAAAATAACTCAATCTAACACATGCATACGATAACTAATACATATCTATACCCAAAACTCTACATTTCACTTCGCTCATACTATACACATACTCATATGCATCGATTGATTGAATTGTGATGAATGTAACATGCAATGATGTTAGATATTTTAATAACTTTTTGATAAAAATTTTTATCAAATCGGTCCAGATTGTTATAGCTTATTCAAAAAAGACGGAATTTTCATGTGAAATTCGTTGCTATCAGAGATTCTCTCATAAATTGAAATATTTGCCGTATGAAATAAAATTTTGTGCTGTTCGACATTCAGCGGAGGTTTTAAATAACAAGTAGCAAGTAGAAAGTACCAAGTAGCAAGTAGGAAGAAGCAAGTAGCGAAAATTTCGGTAATTATGTCTTTTACGTTATAATCGGAATTCACATTCACCGTTCACAGCGCTCCATACCTGTTTCACTTATATACCACATCCTTACACACTTACAATAAGTTAGTTATTTTTTTCTAACAAAATATTCTCTAGAAATAATTTATATGACAAAGCAACGTTTGTCGGGTCAGCTAGTAAATTTATATTTATTTTGGATCTTGACTTAAAATGTTGCGGATTAGCTTTTAGGATATGTCACTCAACAGATGTTGCTGCCATGCCGTTCTATCACAAATAAATGTACACGCCCGTGTAAATGTACATAATGAAAATTATTTTTAACCAATCATTGTGAAGTTAAAAAATATATATTAATAGTAATAGTTGTTAAATAAGGTTTGCCGCCAATGCCAAATAGATAGGTCCTTATACTGTTGGAGTCACCATATAATAAATTGAGTACAAAAACCACATTCAAAGTACCATTCACCCCCTCATTAATTTACATGACAGCCAAACCATGAAAAGTTATGGTAAACATCACCATGGACTAACTGTCATCATTTCATTATAGAGGTAAATGAGACTTCTAAATTTTAAATGTCAATTAAAGAATGGTTAGCTAATTTAATACATTTCTAGGGAGTGACCTGGTCTTTCACAAACAACTTAAATATACATTTTTTTTTTTGTTTCTATACTCTTAATTTTTTTTTTTTTTTTTTTGTTTAAACTTCTCTTGATTGCATCACTCATTGATCATTTAAATTTCCCATTAAACCAAATAATGTATAACCCCAGGTACTTATGATTATTCAATTACCAAATGGTAATTAAAATAAAAAAAAAATGATTAAGATAGTTAAGCTTCATAACTTCTTCTCTAAACTTCACTTTAGAAAAAGTGTTCTAAATGTATTTCCAATTAATTATCTTCCTAAGATTTACTGTAGGAGGGTTAATCATGTCAAATTACATGAAAATTTTTCTAGTATAAACATACAAAAGGAAACAAAAAAAGGGACCCTACTCATCACAAGGCTTCTCTAGTACAAAAATTATTCCTTTATTTAAATTAATAAATCACAATTTTTAATTTATGGTTAATAACATACTAGATAAATGCAAAGTGTCATACTTAAATACATTAGGCCTACACCAGGCTGCACATTCCTTATAATCTATAAATAGGGTCTAAAAAAACACAGGTTTAAATATACTATTCCAACGAATAAGAGTTACAAATCAATATATATATAGAGAGTAAAATAAATATTGTAACACTTATCTTAAAAACACTGGAAGCATCCCCTTATTTTTGGTCGGCGGATTCCAACGAAGTCGCCCTTGGTCGTCCCAATATCAAGTGGTGTATTCTTTCTAAGTAGTACTGTGTAAGGCTCTTCACCATATCTTGATTCGGACCTTTTCTTAGTTGGCTCCAGAGCAGCAGATTGAAACTCGACGCGTACACGTGCAGGTCTGTTTCCAAGGCTGTGTCCCATAAACTTAGTTTCCAATTCGTATACTCTTTACAGCCTCTAGGCTAAGGGAATTGGATGCTCCTCACATCTTTCTCCTGCCTTTTACTAACACTTGGAAGGCGGCGGCCATCTATGCTTGGTCGCTGTTACCCACGGCCAAGTACCGAATAAAATAATGCCACACCAACCTTTTAACACTCGATGTAAAAACCCCTTCTCTCTTCCAACACGCACATCACAACTCTGCTCCAAAGATGATACTAATTTTATCGCCATAATTTTTCTGCTTCACAAGACTACATTTTTCTTTTACCGCTTTCTGTTCGGCTCACCTCGTTCTATCTCTCTTCTCTCATTTTCTCTCCACCCCACGCTCCTCTTGTCAGGGAGGGGGGAACCTGACCAATCCCAACTCTGCGCTTCGCCCGCAGAACCACGCCCTATCACTCGCATTCGTTGAGGCTCTCTTCTTCCTCTCCGTTACTTTCCCCTTTTTTTTTTCTTTTTTTTTTCTTACTCCAAGAAGCTTCCCCGAAAAAGTTACGATCACTATTTTCCCATGCGATATCCCAAACAAAGTAATATTTCTCGGGGCCCTTAAATCTGCAAAGTGCCATAAAACTTTTATTGTCCCTATTTTTGCAATTTACAGCAGTGCAATTACACTGACATAGTTCTTTACGCTTTTCAATTCACAATTTCGTATTCTATTTTCAAACCGAGAAACACAATGACTTGTTTTTGTTGCAGTAAAGTGCTTACTGATATCTGGGGTCATTTCGCCAGCACCTGCCTGTCGTAAAGATACGATCTGCGCCTTTTTAACTCTGAGTGGCACTTAATTTTTTTCTTTTTTTTTTAAGAAGATTTATTCTTTTCTTTCTTTCCACTACCCAAAAGAGGCCTCTTAAATGTGTTTCGCGTTTAATTGCAGGCACATTTTTACAGTAAAGTAATGCCTTTATCAAATCCAGTGCAAAGCTAGTTTTTAACTCGCAGGATTTTTATCCTTGACACATTTATTTCCCTTATTTTTTCTTTTCCTTTCCTTTCTCTTCTCTTTTTTTTTTCTTTTTACACATAAAATTGTTACCTATACATTTCAACATAACAAAATACCCTCCGTGTAAGCTAAAAAAAAAAAAAAAAAAAAAATGAAGAACTGGTGTCAGGTATCTGACCTCCCCTCATACACTGGCTGTCTGCCATAAATCTGAGATTTTAGATATTTTTTTTTTTTTTTTGAAAAGAAGGCCAAAGACGCAGCATCAGTCTGCACTGTCATGTAAGTCAAACGTCGACTCCACATGAGAGGCGAGACTAATTACTACAGCCCCTGCGCAAATCCTGAGTTTGGCCACAACTCAGGCAACTTCCAAAATTTTTCTATATTTTTCCTTTTTTTTTTTTTTACTAGAGAGGGTAACACGCTGACACCACTTCATTCCCACAGAATTAATCCTCGCCTAAAGAAATGAGTGAAACTCGACTCGAGGAAACATACTATTTGTCACAACACTGTATCTAATTTTGTCACATGTTTTGCTACTTCCCGTGTCTCCCTGATAGCACCAATGTGGGAGCGGGGAAGATTTAAACAGTAGCTTTCCTACCTTAAAAAAAATTTTGACTACTGCTAAGCAGGGGTTAGTGTCGGGGATGCCTCCATTACATATATTACATACATTTCACTTTTGGACTAATGACACAAAAATGAGATACTAAAAGTATATTCGAGATATACCATGATATTTGATGAGATATATACACAAGTGATAATTAGATGTATATCAATATTTCACAAAAACAAACCATAAAACAAAACAAACACCACTACATTATACAATTACGTAACATCATTATATTACAATACCTTGATTACCTGCATGTTTTATACTACACAACCACAAATATATCACCTCGCAGGGTGTCGTTACAATCATTGTAATATTTGGATAGATACATTTCATTTTTAATACAAATGGTTATAGAACCGGTGACTTCCAACTCCACCAAAGGATCTTGATAATGTTGTACAATATTATTTAGTGCTTGCATATTCATAAAAGTTCTTTATATACAGTTGTAGCCCTAGGTTGAATTTTTGCACAGTGGATGCCGACAGAAAGAACCTGTAAAGTTTCCATACATGCCACATGTCTCAAGCATTTTTCATTGCAACAAAGTTTTCTGCTCCAAATATATTAAGTAAAACATGACACGATATTACATTCTATGGTTGTTTCTTTGAAACCTGAAATTTAGCAATTTATCCTAAAAGTAATTTTCACCCCGAAGAAGGCAACCGTCACAATGGGAAAACTGGCCCTACCCCGATATACCGCATAGCCAAAGAAAAATAACTTTTGTAATTTGAAGGGAAAAGGGAAAAAGAATTTTTGTACGAAGGCATAGGATACAACATTCAGATTCCACATAAATTTTTTTTTTTTTTTTTGAAAAAATTTCCGCCACTCACAAAAAAAAAATCTAAACACAAATTACGTAGGGGAAATATGGACATTTTTCTTCCCTTGAATTTACATGTAGCTCAACTCGAGAGACCGCAGGAAGACCGCTGAATTCCCAACAAAATTCGTATTATTCATAACTTATGGTTCGAACACATTGACGCGGGAAAACAAACACAAGGGGAAACCAAAATTTCTATGTAGCTCTAACCAAAAAAAATTCTGAGTGTAGTAAACAAATGCAGTAATTGAGTAATTAAAAAAAACTATGTATATTATTTACATTATATGTGCAGTAATACATTTTCTAAACAAGGTGTACAGCTAAATATTAGACTAAACGCTGAATGAACCTGACCAAACAGGGCTTCCTAAAGACCAGCCCCAAATCAATTGCCTGATTTGTTGATTTACAAAAGGTCACTGTAGAGTACTCTAAATGTGATTAGGTATCACTTAACTCTAGCACCTCCTATCCTGGTGCTAGGCTTTACAGTACACGAATTTAACACTAATATACTGATTTTTTCTGTACTCGACTTTCTTGCGACCTGAGCTTCCTCTGCTCTACAACCAATGTATTTAGCATTATAAAATTTTCCTTGCATAACAATGCATGTCCCTATGCGGCACTGTTCAAACTTAGAACTAGAATACGAAAATGCATACTAACATGAAATTACAAAAACTTACTTCCTCCCAAAAATGTCTGAGCCCAGACGTATTTGTTTACTACTAATACTGATATAACCCTATTTACATGTTTTATTTCATATTACTCTTATGACCACAGTACAAAAATTTCTTAACAACCCAATTGGAATGTTTAAGTGTGCAAAAATGAACCTGACGCAAATAATACAATGCAAAAAAAAAATTTTTTACAAACGCATGCCACGATGCCAAAAAAAAAATATTTACAAGTTTCTTCTTGGTCTCAATGAATAAGTATGAGATGATTTAGGGTTAGACCTATTATTCCTTCCTTGGTTGTTGTTACCCTGGCTGCATGGCGGTGGATCCTCCTGGTCATCATTTTCTGCCTCACTAACCGTAGGTGACAAGTTTTGGGATTGGTTGCGAGAACAGGCGGCGGTGTGGAAATCCGTGTGTTGCATAACCCTTGTTTCTCCTGGAGCCCTGTCGTGCACAATATCCGAGTGTAAAACTCCATTATTCTGACCCTGAACCGCGCTACGAGTTCTGTTGTTGGTGACAAAAGTATACCCCCCAATAAACCCACGTGTACGTTTCCTCTTCTCGCGCCTTAATCTAGCAAAAGTTACCCAAGGATCTTCCGAATTCTCTGTCTGATCTGCACTACCCTCTTGTGAACCCTCTGCGTCTATATTGTCGAGAGCCTGACCCATATTTTCTAATACAGGGAAAATTGGTTTATCGATTATCTTAGAAAGTCTATCTACATGTACAATTTGAATGTTTTTTGGATTTTTTAGTTCTTGTATCTTAAAATTTACTTTGCTGACTTGTTGAATTATACGGAAAGGACCATGATTAAATTTTGTGAATTTTTTACATAAACCAGGTTTTACTACAGGAGTGTATAACATTACTAAATTTCCAATTTTTAAGTTTTTATCAATTGCAATTTTCTTTCGAATTCCTTCCTGCTTAGCTGCAGCTTTTTCTAACAAAACTTTTGTTTGATTAAAAACCTGCCTTAAAGTCGGAATCAAGCTCTCACAATAAGTTGGGCAATCATTGTAATTTATAGTGTTAGGGGTGTTCAAAGTATTGTAGGGTAAGCGTATGTCTCTACCATGGGTAATGAAAAAAGGGGAGTTATCAATAGTGGAATGAATTGCAGTTCGCATTGCTAACAAAACAAATTTTAACTTATCGTCCCAGTCATTGTGGTGGTTGTTGACAAGGTGAGCCAGTGCATTATTCATAGTTGAGTGGTTTCTCTCAATCTGAGCATTTGAGGCGGGATGATAACTAGATGTGTGGATGTGTTTAGCTCCTAATTTCTCATAAACCTGCGCTAATGCTGTGCTCATGTAATTTTTTCCCTTGTCTGTAATGAATTTTTCTGGTGTGCCATGCCTGCACACAAATTCGGCTAGTGTTTCAGCGACTGTGTCAGCTGTGATGTTAGGTACTGCAAAAGCCTCGGGCCATTTGGTAAAGCTATCGATATATGAAATAATAAATTTATTGCCCTTCGCAGTGGTGGGATAATGTCCACATATATCAGAATGTATAGTGGTAAAAGGGGCTACAGGAACTTCCAATCTCTGTAATTCTGCTAGGCGTTTTGGCTTGTGAGCCCGAAACTCTAAACACGACTGGCAAGTCGCCACAAGTCGTTTCACATCCCTATACATGCCCTGCCAAAAATAATGTTGTTTAATTCTGCTCAAAGTTTTATAAAAACCTGCATGACACGACATAGGTGACTCATGGGTTAATTCAAAAATTTTTGGGATTAAAGACCTTGGCAACACAATTTTTTCCCTTTCTTCCCTTTTTGAACTAGAATTAACTTTTTTACAGAAAATGACATCATCCCTTACAAAAAATTTAAAAGCTTTTGGTCTAATACTAAGATCATTACATAAACGCCTTACAATATATTTACAAAACCTGTCGTTAGTTTGTGCCCATTTAATTTCCTCACTTAACTCATTACTATTTACAAAAGAAGTTTGCTGTGGGACAGTTTCCAGTACATTACACATTACGGTTTCATCCTCAAATTCTAAATCATGTTCGATAAATCTGGATAAGAAGTCTGCTACGGAATTACATTTTCCCTTAATATACCTTGCTTGAAACTCAAATTCACTAAGGGAGCATAACCACCTTGCAATTCTGGAAGTCGGATCTTTAAGTTTTAGGGCGAAGGTAAGAGCTGCATGATCAGTAAAAATTGTAAATTTTTTGTGAAAAATATAGCATTTAAAGTATTGGGTAGCCCACACCAACGCTAATAGTTCTCTTTCGGTTGCTGAGTAACGTCTTTCGACATCTTTAAGTTTACGACTTGCGAAGGCCACAGGATGAGGGAAACCCGAATCATCGTATTGGCACAAAACCGCACCCATAGCTATTGCTGAAGAATCTGTGTACAAAATGAATTCTTTGGACATATCAGGCAGTCGAAGTGAAGGAATTCGAGCAATTTCCTGTTTTAAATCTTCGAACTCGTTTTCTGCATTTTGTGACCATTGAAACTTAGATTTTTCTTTCGTTAAGTTTGTTAAATGTATGGCTCTTTTCGCAAAGTCGCTAATGTGACGCCTATAAAAACCTACAGCACCCAAAAATGATCTAACTTGTTTTCTATTTGTTGGACGTTTAATTTTTTTAATAACCTCAACATTTTTATCTGCCGGAAAAATCTCACCATTTTGGATATTAAATCCTAAGAAAGTAATTTGGGATTTGAAAAAATGACATTTGGAGGGTTTTAATCTTAAGTTATGGGTTCGAAGTCTATTAAATACAATATCTAACTTTTCAAAATGCGAGTCTATATCTTTGGAGGCAATACAAATGTCGTCAATGTAAATTAAAATATTTAAGTTCTGTAGATCACTAAGTACAACATTCATAAGCCTCTGAAACGCCGCGGGGGAGGATTTTAGGCCAAACGGGCTCCTAGTCCACTGTAAAAGCTTGTTATGCGTTATGATGGCTGTTAAGTGTTGTTGTTGTTCGGGAATTTTTTGCTGGAAAAACCCACTGGTCAAATCCAATGTAGAAAAATATTTAGCTCCCGCCAAAGAGTCAATAGTTTCTGAAATGTTAGGAATGGGATAGTTGTCGCTTATGATTTTCTTATTCAATTTTCTAAAGTCGCATGCTAAGCGAAATGAACCGTCTGCTTTTTTTACTAAGATTATAGGGGAAGCATATGGGGAGTTTGATGGGACTAAAATTTTAGATTCAATTAAAGTATTAATTTGTTTGTCCATCTCATCTCTTAAATTATAAGGCACCCTGTATGCACTGCTCCTAACGGGTGAGTTGTCAGTAACGCGAATGTTGTGCATAACCGTGTCGCAGCCTGGCAAATCTCGCACTGAGGCCGCAAAAACATCAGCATTTTTGTTGAGAAATTGCTCGACTTCACTTTTTAGATTGTGATTCAGATGTTCTAAATTAAACTCTGTACTCCACTGCAGGTTGATATTTTCAACTGCCCCAATTTCCTCAGTATCCCCAAAATTAACTTGGAGCTTTGGCTCCTCATCAAAAATTTCTTCTAAATGACCTAGTTTACAGTTTTTATTTACATTGACTGGTTCATTACTTAAGTTTAAAATTTTTACATATAATTTATCTGTTTGATTTGGACGTACCGTGTGGCTTATTACTACCGAATCAGCAATGAATTTGTGTGGGTAAACAAAAACATTCTTTGCACTTGAATTAATGTAAGTTCTTACTTTAATAGGAATGATTGACTCTGTAAGAGGTGGAATAATGCTTTTAACTTTCGCACATACCGGAATAGGTTTACAGGGAATACTTCCAAAATTGACAGATTGATCCTTCTCCGTCATAATGGGACGCTCGAAATTTTCAGCTACTAATACTTTTTTCTCAAAATCAATTTTTATTTTATTTTTAAGGAGCCAGGGAATACCCAAAATAAGGTCAAAACTAGGTGATAAAGGATTTTCACAAATATTAAATGTGTCCACATACTCCTTTTCTCCCACTTTAAATTTTAATTCTGATTTTGTCTTTAACATTACTTCTCCACCCAAGAGTGTTCTCAAATTTATTTTACATTTTTCACTATTGCCCGACACATTGTTGTTTATTATGTAGTTAGCCAACAAATTACATGAACAGCCGCTGTCAATTAAAGCTCTAAACTCTTTATCATTGAAAAATACACTAATTGTTGGTAATTGCCCTACAAATTTGTCCTCCCAATTTGTGAAAAAAAAATGGTCCTGAACTGGCGACTCTGTGTTATGGCCAGGATCCCACACCGTCGCCGTATTCGGTGGAATCCTTTCTAGTTTAACTGTTGTGAGGAGGATGCATTGCCATTGAACTGTGATTCTGTGTTACGCCATCCTGAGCGATAACCGCCCCTGTCATTCCTGTTTTGCCCCCTCTGGTTTCCTGGGAATCTCGAGTCATTATATCTCTCCTTTTTATTTTTATCCCTACACTCTCGGGCATAATGGCCTTTCCGGTTGCAAGCGTAACAAACAACTTCACTTTTTGGGCGGGCTGGTGGTCTGAATGCTGAGTCCTGCCTCGTACTTTGAGAGTTTTCTAACGTCTCTAATTTTGAGGATAATTTCGAGATCTGTTGAGTTAAATCCGCTACAATTGATGTTAATGAATTTAATTGCTGGGAGTGTGTCTCTGATTCCTTTACAGCTGCTTGCGCAGCACAAGCTATTTCACACGTTGGAAAATTAACCAAGGCCTGATGGGGTTGCACGGCCTTAAGGGCCTTTTCTTCAGCCAGCGCAATTCTTTCCAGTTCCTCAACAGTGCTCGGCGATCGAGCGACAACGTTCCGCCTAATGTCAGGATGTATATTCTTTATGAGCATGGAAAGTAGCCAAGCTGCCTCAGTTTCTGGCCACAAATTTGGTGGAGTATTTTGTACTTTAACTACTTTTCTAACATTCTGACGTGCTCTAGCAATAAAGTCAGAGACCGGTTCATTTTTGCTCTGAACGTCGTTCCAGAAATTAGTGACGATGTTCTGAAGGTCTGCCTTTTCTGCAAAACGGTCTACGAGAAGAGTTTTTAATTGATCGTAAGTGTTTGTTGAGGACCTGTGATTCAAAAAAACACGCTGAGCTGCCCCAGCCAATCTGTGTTTAGCCGCAAAAAATAGGTCTTCAGGATTCCATTTCAAAAACTCTGAAAAGTCATTAATAACCTCAAAAAATTGAGCCACAGAAAAATGAGGGTCTGACCCCGTGAAAACCGGAATTTGACCTAAGGTGTCCATGAGGGCATTTCGCCTTTAGACCAGAGCTGTATCAGGGTCAAACGGAACCATGTTAGTGATAGCACCGTTCGGAGTAGCGCTGCCATCCCCTGTCCCAGACTGATCACCGGCTGTTGCCCCTTCTTTACTTTTACCCCCCATGATATTTCAATACAAACCAATTACACACCTACTAAGTTTTAACTAATCTTAAAAAAATATTATGGAATATTATTTTAATTGTCTATTATAACTATGTATTTATCATAAAGACACACTTGCCATAACAAAATAACCCTACAAATAATTATTCAAAGGTTAACACACATACATAAATACTTTTTCTAGAAAAAATTTCTGAATTCAAAATCTTCAATAAAAAGGGTGTTATTGTGGATTTCTAACTACCATACAAAAGTCCACTGTTATACAAGATTCACGTTGCATATTAGCAACTAACTTTATCTGTAATTGTATGTGTAGGAAACATCAACAAAATGTGTATACCTGTGTAGAGTTTAACTGGTAACAATACACAATTCCCGAAAATATGTCACAAGTATTTCACTCCAACAAATATTTAAAAAAATCCAATTTTTTGCAAGTAAATTCTACACCAAAAATATAATAATAATTTTACATTCTTTCTTGGTTTTATTAACCTATATTATTTATTCATTTATTTTTTCATTTGCTGAGTCTATCAGCAAATCAAGTGACATATCTTCGTGATAATCATATACTTATAGCAACAATGATTTATACATACTGTTAACTATTTGTATGTAACTTCATCAAAACTTTTTACATCATAATACACAAAAATGAGTATATACCAGTGAGTACTTCTAAAAATTTATAAAGATCCCAAAAATATGTCAATTTATTCCATTTCACAAATATTTCATTCAGCAGGGAGAAAAAATATCTATCTATTTATATTTACCTCTTTTATCTATTTAATTACCTATTATTATTATTATTAATTTTTTTTTTTTTTTTTTTTTTTTTTACACTTAAGTATTACTGAATGACATATTTCAGGGATAATCATACACATACAATAATGATTTATCAATTTGCAAAGAGGTTTTACTGATGGCAAGTGTGTATAGAACTAAGTATCTACCCAAGAAGGATTTTATTTTATTTTATTTTATTTTAGTCTTTTATCTGTTTCACTATTAAATTCCTTTTTGTTTATTTATTTATATATATATATATTTTTTTTTTTTTTTTTTTTTTTACAAAAGAAAATCCTTTTTAAGTTGGTATACCCAAATTAGAAAAAAAATTTTTTGGAGCAGAGAGAGACATGCAACAAGAATTAGGGAAAATATATAAACAAACATACCAATCGAAGTTCCCTCTGGCAACCACTGCTCGCAATCAAAATGATTTGGTGTTTGAGTTGGGGGTCATCCACGTTTTGATCCCAAATATTCTGGAATATTAAATGGAAGTAAGTGATTTGGCAAAAACTGATGTTACGTATTACAGTTTTACAAAAGAAGAAAAACACAAAATATAAGCAAGAGGGAGAGAGAGAGAAAAAAAATTTCCTTAGAAAGTACTACTCTCAAGTCACACCCCTTGAGAAAAAATTTATCACAAATTTCAATTAGAACCGCTGAAGAAAAAAAAATGTTATTTTTCCATCTATCTCAAATCATTTTTTAAACCTACACGGCGCCAAAAATTTGTTACATTTTTCTTTTATCTCTTATATATGCTTAACTTAAAACTTAACTTAATGCATAGTAATACCTTACATTAATATACGACTTATTTAATCCTTCATTTAACTCTGAAATGGCCTGACTCGTATAGGATACATGAGTTTTAACACTTAATTAAATTTTTGTTAGACTCTTACGGTATCATGCGTTGTGATCCTTAATTTTACTTGGTGAGTGATGCATAACATAAATCACACATAACTAAAATTTCCCTTTTTAATTTTCTCAGTTTAAAAACTCCTTCAGATTTTCAGCTCTTTTCATTCTACATATGTATGGCTTACTAAATTCAGTACAATTCTAAAACAAATTTAACTGGAATGAAACTCCAACCCTTAGGTATAGCAAATCTATTCCACATTAGCCGCTTGTTAAATAAGGTTTGCCGCCAATGCCAAATAGATAGGTCCTTATACTGTTGGAGTCACCATATAATAAATTGAGTACAAAAACCACATTCAAAGTACCATTCACCCCCTCATTAATTTACATGACAGCCAAACCATGAAAAGTTATGGTAAACATCACCATGGACTAACTGTCATCATTTCATTATAGAGGTAAATGAGACTTCTAAATTTTAAATGTCAATTAAAGAATGGTTAGCTAATTTAATACATTTCTAGGGAGTGACCTGGTCTTTCACAAACAACTTAAATATACATTTTTTTTTTTGTTTCTATACTCTTAATTTTTTTTTTTTTTGTTTAAACTTCTCTTGATTGCATCACTCATTGATCATTTAAATTTCCCATTAAACCAAATAATGTATAACCCCAGGTACTTATGATTATTCAATTACCAAATGGTAATTAAAATAAAAAAAAATGATTAAGATAGTTAAGCTTCATAACTTCTTCTCTAAACTTCACTTTAGAAAAAGTGTTCTAAATGTATTTCCAATTAATTATCTTCCTAAGATTTACTGTAGGAGGGTTAATCATGTCAAATTACATGAAAATTTTTCTAGTATAAACATACAAAAGGAAACAAAAAAAGGGACCCTACTCATCACAAGGCTTCTCTAGTACAAAAATTATTCCTTTATTTAAATTAATAAATCACAATTTTTAATTTATGGTTAATAACATACTAGATAAATGCAAAGTGTCATACTTAAATACATTAGGCCTACACCAGGCTGCACATTCCTTATAATCTATAAATAGGGTCTAAAAAAACACAGGTTTAAATATACTATTCCAACGAATAAGAGTTACAAATCAATATATATATAGAGAGTAAAATAAATATTGTAACACTTATCTTAAAAACACTGGAAGCATCCCCTTATTTTTGGTCGGCGGATTCCAACGAAGTCGCCCTTGGTCGTCCCAATATCAAGTGGTGTATTCTTTCTAAGTAGTACTGTGTAAGGCTCTTCACCATATCTTGATTCGGACCTTTTCTTAGTTGGCTCCAGAGCAGCAGATTGAAACTCGACGCGTACACGTGCAGGTCTGTTTCCAAGGCTGTGTCCCATAAACTTAGTTTCCAATTCGTATACTCTTTACAGCCTCTAGGCTAAGGGAATTGGATGCTCCTCACATCTTTCTCCTGCCTTTTACTAACACTTGGAAGGCGGCGGCCATCTATGCTTGGTCGCTGTTACCCACGGCCAAGTACCGAATAAAATAATGCCACACCAACCTTTTAACACTCGATGTAAAAATCCCTTCTCTCTTCCAACACGCATATCACAACTCTGCTCCAAAGATGATACTAATTTTATCGCCATAATTTTTCTGCTTCACAAGACTACATTTTTCTTTTACTGCTTTCTGTTCGGCTCACCTCGTTCTATCTCTCTTCTCTCATTTTCTCTCCACCCCACGCTCCTCTTGTCAGGGAGGGGGGAACCTGACCAATCCCAAATCTGCGCTTCGCCCGCAGAACCACGCCCTATCACTCGCATTCGTTGAGGCTCTCTTCTTCCTCTCCGTTACTTTCCCCTTTTTTTTTTCTTTTTTTTTTCTTACTCCAAGAAGCTTCCCCGAAAAAGTTACGATCAATTTTTCCCATGCGATATCCCAAACAAAGTAATATTTCTCGGGGCCCTTAAATCTGCAAAGTGCCATAAAACTTTTATTGTCCCTATTTTTGCAATTTACAGCAGTGCAATTACACTGACATAGTTCTTTACGCTTTTCAATTCACAATTTCGTATTCTATTTTCAAACCGAGAAACACAATGACTTGTTTTTGTTGCAGTAAAGTGCTTACTGATATCTGGGGTCATTTCGCCAGCACCTGCCTGTCGTAAAGATACGATCTGCGCCTTTTTAACTCTGAGTGGCACTTAATTTTTTTCTTTTTTTTTTTTAAGAAGATTTATTCTTTTCTTTCTTTCCACTACCCAAAAGAGGCCTCTTAAATGTGTTTCGCGTTTAATTGCAGGCACATTTTTACAGTAAAGTAATGCCTTTATCAAATCCAGTGCAAAGCTAGTTTTTAACTCGCAGGATTTTTATCCTTGACACATTTATTTCCCTTATTTTTTCTTTTCCTTTCCTTTCTCTTCTCTTTTTTTTTTCTTTTTACACATAAAATTGTTACCTATACATTTCAACATAACATAGTCAATCAGAATTAATTTTTTTGTATATGTAGAAACGTCGCTTCCCAGGGTAGATGTACATTTTCTGCTGCGGTACTTTTCAAAAGAACTCTTCAATACCTTTAAATCTAGTGATTGAAGCCTTATATCTGTGATACCTAAAAACAAAATTATCGATTTTGTTTTTCATTTTTAGCAGAAAAAAAAAAAGAAGATACATTGCATAAGAAGTTTTTTATAGGGCATAAAATTGATTTTCTTTCGATATGTAGGATTAGGCTTTTCTGAGATGAAAACCGCTTGCACTCCATTAAGTGCAATTTTGTTAAACAATAACTTTAATGAAAAGTTTATATAGGAAAATGCAGAAGAAAGTTTTGTGATGGTCACAACATGCAGTCCCCCCCCCCCCCCACTTTCGTGTTTTAATTTCAACAGTTTTTATTGTTTTCAGTCAAAAATATATCTTCAATTCTTCACTTTATATTTATATATATACTATTTCAATTTTCAAGAGGTATTGTTGTACAGTGGATTGGCGTCAGTGCTATTGTTAAACTTGATAATTTAATCAATTTGGGAAATCTTGTTGCTTTGTTTGGCGTGTGTATGTCTCTTTGGTGAATTGTTTAACTAACTATTTTTTTTTTTCTCATTCTTTGCTTCTACTATCAAAAGGATAGATTACTTTGTTTTAAACTATGCAAAGCCTCACATTTACGTATCAGTAATTTGCATAAAAGACTTAATTGCTTACGAAGCATCTAATAAAGAATAAATTCTCCAGATGTAGTTGAACTTAAAATAACTTGCTCGTAACTCGGGAAAGATGTGGTAGGAAAGTAAAAATCTAAGACGGCTAATCATATTGAGGCTGTTGAGTGGGTTTTACGGCACTCTAGTGCTACGCTTGGCAATTCATGCCGATCTGGGGCTCACAAACTCACCTCCTATGTGTGGTCTGGAGCCATGCCACCACAATTTTTATCCTCCATAGATGAGATGGCTTTTCCGTTTCGATGACCCTCTAGAAGTATTATTTTGAATGGAAATATGAAGAATATTACAGCCAGGACAGATTTTACGTGCACCAGTCACCATTAATGTACACACGATGATCTTCGGTTGACTCGAGTATCGAACCCGCAATCTTTCAATTACGAGCTACCGACCAGGTTATTACGGCCAAACGAATAATAATGATTTTACTTAAAGACAAACCTATCGAACAGTAATTATAAAAATACTTTATATGCATTTTCCCTTAAAATTTCTCTTTTTATATAGGTTGATTTAAGACCCTCCGGTAAAATTTTGATTCACGATATCTTGTTTCATGATGTTCTGTAAAAGAAAAATCACCGTATTTCATACTATTTAAAAAAAAATTTTATTCTTTCAAACTTTGACGGGGATAAAGTACTCGTTTTAAACTGGTAAGGTTGTTTGTATCAGAAAACTTTCTTTAACTTCACACTAGAGGACAAATCTGGTATACAATAAGAAGAATAAAGATTGCAGAGTCTGAAACTGAAAATTAGTCGATAATATATGTGTGAGAGGCAACGCACTGTAATCATGCAAAAAGAAAGTCGTAATTAAATCATTATTATCCTTAAGTTTATTCCTTAAATATTCAGTACAATTAGATGAAAATCATTTGCTAGTATACGCCAGTCATTGTTCAGTTATAAAATGCAAAATATTAACATACAATAAAGTGTATTCATTAATAGGCATAATGTATCTCAGCGTTTCGAAACGTTTCAGTATTATCTCATTTATTACACTGATCACTATAGAAAAGCTATTGCCTAAGAAATAGGTCTTTTATATTGCAGAAAAATGTAAACTCATTCAAGCATTTTTATGTATTTTTTAACCCTATTGTTATAATTTTAACTTTTAATGTATTATGCACATTTTTGATGAAATAAATGAATTAATTTTAGCAAGAGTTAAAAGAGACAGACCAGGATTCGAACCCCATATTTTCAGTATGTTGTAATTAAGCAAACATTCTAATTGGCTAAAAATAAGTACTGAACAACAAATTTTTATTTAGTCACTAGTCAAATAGAATTTTTGTAAATCAAGGCTTTTCTTCTTCTGAATTATTCCAGCTGACGGGTAGGATAAGTGTAAATTATTGATCAGTGAATTATAAATTTTGAATTATATAGAACTATACGTTGTGCCAAAAAAGAAAGAAAACATAAGTGAGTAAATATTTTCACATTGTTCGACGATATCAAAAGAAAATTATGTGATTTTATTACATGTATATATATATATATATATATATATATATATATATATATATATATATATATATATATAAATGAATTGCTGTTCGTTAGTCTCACTAAAACTCGAGAACGGCTGAACGGATTTATCTTATCTTAGTCTTGAAATGTTCGTGGAGGTCTTGGGAAGGTTTAAAAGGCGAGAAAAAATCGAATAATTTCCGGGAAAACCCTAAAAACAGCCCTTTTCTATTTCCCATACAAACGTTTTCTAGAGTCAATTTGAACTTTATTGCTATTCAATAAAGTTTAGGCGTGTTCCTAACGTCAAAGAGTCAATTTGCAATTTATTACCGATGCATAAATTTCAAATTCAATCATATCTATGAAAATAGTCTTCGCGTGCGCTTTGGAGGATCTAATGTCGCGTTCCGAAAATAAACAAAAGTGAATCGCGAACGTGACAAAAAATGTATTTTAGCTAACTTCAGTTGTAACTGTATCAGATTATTTATTTCACACTTTTCAATTTATTATTATTTATTTCATGCTTTTTGTCACAAATTAAGTTTCTGAACACAACCATAATATTTGACATTAGATTTGACAACCAACTAATATGTCAATCATTCTGTCGCACTTCCGAACACGGAGATTTATGGCTTAAAGGTAAACTCCAAAAAAAAAAAAAAAAAAAAAAATCAGAACACGGAAAAAAGTATTACGATTGACGATATTGTGTTACGATCATGGTTACGATATTCTATGAGTGCATCCTTCTATCTTTGTGAGTGACGATTACCGCTACGTGCGCGAGAACTTTCTTTACTTTTGTGATCCTTTGTGATAGTGACATTCCAAGTAGTGTGCTCTTTTTTTGTTGATATTTTGTGATAGTGACACTTTACTGTTAAGTTACTGTTAAGTGAGCGAGAAATTTTCTCACTTCGATTAATTACGTTACGATGCCGAGGAGAAGACGACCTGACTTAGGTCGTCGCAGTCAATCAAATGTACGAAGAGCTACCTCACGTGCTAACCGCACTGATGACCAGAGAGAGACAGATCAAGAAAATAGTCGTATTGCTATGTCAGAATTGCGTTATTTAGTGAGTGACAATGAAGTGGATAGGCTTAGAATGCAACGAGTTCGTGCACATCAAACACAACAACAGCGAGCACGACATAATGAAATTGAGCGAATCCGCAGACGCAGTGCTCCTGTGATTCTTGAACGAGCTGCATTCCACTATGATCCGGCAATTGATTATTGTGCCGACAAATCGGTAACAATTGGGGAAACGAAAATAATTTGTAAATATTGTAAGGCGTTAAAATACACTGGTGAATCTACTGGATTATGTTGTGCTGGAGGCAAAGTAAAATTGCCACAATTGGTCCCGCCACCAGATCCTTTACGCTTTTTAGTTTCTGGGATTGGAAATGATTCTAAGCACTTCTTGGCCAACATTCAGAAATATAACAACTGTTTCCAGATGACATCATTTGGCGCTACACATATTATACAGGACAATTTCATGTCCACTTTCAAGGTATTATACCAGAATATTTTTTTATAATATTCAAGTTTGTACTAAAATATATAACGGAAGGGGGTATCAACCCTGAAGGAGGTGAATGTGCTCATGAAACTCAACAACTTTCCCCAAAGAACATAGGTCGAAATATGAAAAAAAATTTGGCCCTCCCATAGTAAATCAATCAGCTGGTAGTCAGTTTTGTAAGGGAGGGCCAAATTTTTTTTTCATATTTCGACCTATGTTCTTTGGGGAAAGTTGTTGAGTTTCATGAGCACATTCACCTCCTTCAGGGTTGATACCCCCCCTTCCGTTACACGCTGTATATATGAAATAATTAATGGACAAAATTTAAAATATTACAGATACAAGGACAAATTTATCACTTACTGGGGGCACTGTTACCACTAACTGATGCAGATAATCAATTTTTACAAATTTATTTTATGGGCAATTCAGATGCGGAAGTTGATAATCGTTGTGCTCACAATCCAACAGTGAAGAGAACCATTGTCCAAGAATTACAAATGTTTCTTCATCAGAATAACAATTTAGTAAACATGTTCAAAATAGCATTGGATCGGATGCCATCTGATAGCCATAATATTATCATTCGAGCTAACAAAACACCTGCCGGTGAACACACAAGGAGGTTTAATTCACCTACCATTGATGAAGTGGCTGTTGTCATTGTGGGAGAAACTTTACAATCTAGAGATATTGTGCTTCATCGTCGGAATAGTGATTTAAAACGTGTATCTGAAACACACAGGAGCTATGATGGATTACAATATCCTTTGATCTTCTGGCAGGGGGAACATGGATACCATTTTAATATCAAAATGGTAAATCAAGTAACAGGTAAATAAATTGAGCAGGATTAAATAATATTTTTAAATTCAATTCATCTAAGTAACATTTATCATTTTTGATTGCAGGTGCTGAAACCAACAAAAAAGTTAGTGCTATGAATTTCTATTCATACAGACTCATGATCCGTCAAGGTGAAATAAATCATATTTTGATGTGCCAACGACTTTTTCATCAGTTTGCAGTTGACATGTATGTCAAAATTGAGACTGAACGATTAACATACATCCGTTTGAACCAACGACAGCTACGATCAGAGGAATACATTCATCTCCGCGATGCTATAAATGCCGATGGCAATGTGAATAATGTAGGAAGAATGACAATTTTGCCAGCCACTTATATAGGAAGCCCACGCCACATGCACGAATATGCTCAGGATGCTATGTCATATGTTAGGCATTATGGCCGCCCAGACTTATTTGTTACATTCACATGTAACCCAAATTGGTCCAAAATCAAGAGGGAATTGCTACATAGCCAAACACCAGTTGTTAGACATGACATAATTGCCAGAGTTTTTAAACAAAAATTAAAATCTCTGATGAATTTCTTAATAAAGCATTGTGTGTATGGCCGAGTCCGTTGTTGGATGTACTCTGTAGAATGGCAAAAGCGTGGATTGCCACATGCGCACATTTTACTCTGGTTAGTGGACAAAATAAGGCCAGATGAGATTGATTCCATAATTTCAGCTGAAATTCCAGATGAAACAGTTGACCCAAAATTGCATGCAGTAGTTACCAAACACATGATACATGGACCTTGCGGACTTTTCAACTACAATTCAACCTGTATGGTCGACGGCAAGTGTTCCAAGCGATACCCAAGAGACCTGCTTGCTGAAACCATAACGGGAAATGATGGATACCCATTGTATCGTCGGCGATCAGTTGCGGACAATGGGCAATCGGTAGTTGTGAAGGTAAGAGGACAAAATGTTGATGTAGACAATCGTTGGATTGTGCCATACTCGCCAATATTGTCCAAAGCTTTTCAGACTCACATCAATGTGGAATATTGTAACTCTGTAAAGTCGATAAAGTACATATGTAAATATGTTAACAAAGGCAGCGATATGGCTGTCTTCGCTGTAACCAATGCAAATGATGAAATATCACAGTACCAGATGGGGCGCTATGTAAGTAGCAACGAAGCAATTTGGCGTATATTTTCATTTGCGATCCATGAAAGATACCCTACAGTAGTCCATTTGGCGGTCCATTTAGAAAATGGTCAACGAGTTTATTTTAATGAATCGAACGCGGCAGACAGAGCGGCACGTCCTCCATCGACAACATTAACAAGTTTCTCCACAGTCTGTCAAACTGATGATTTTGCTCACACTTTGCTGTATGCTGACATGCCACGCTATTACATATGGAATGCATCATCGAAATCGTTTCAGCGTCGAAAACAAGGAACACCAGTTGAAGGACATCCAAATGTATTTGCTTCAGACGCTCTGGGTCGCATCTACACAGTACATCCAAATAACGATGAATGTTATTATTTGCGATTGTTGTTGGTGAATGTTCGTGGTCCGACATCGTACAAACAACTGAGAACAGTTAATGGACAGCTGTGTGCGACTTACCGTGAGGCATGCCAACTATTACATTTACTTGAGAACGATTCGCACTGGGATGATACGCTCAAGGATTCCGTAATATCTTCATCGCCGCATCAAATTCGTACATTGTTTGCGATTATCATATCGACATGTTTCCCCTCGAATCCAAAAGATTTGTGGGTTAAGTATAGAGATGACATGTCTGAGGATGTTTTGCATCGTGTTCGCCGTGAAACTTTGAATCCTACACTACAAATGACTGAAGAAATTTACAATGAGACATTGATCATGATAGAAGATATGTGTTTATTGATAGCAAATAAAGTATTGTCGTGTTTGGGAATGACAGCAACCAATCGTCATATGCACGATGCATTAAACCACGAGTTGCAAAGGGAACAACAGTACGACATTGAAGCATTGGCCGAAACAGTTCGTACAAATGTTCCACAATTAAATCAACAACAAAGAATTGCGTACGACACTTTGATAGAAGCTGTGAACAGTGGATCTGGTGGAATTTATTTCCTTGATGCTCCCGGAGGAACCGGAAAAACGTTCTTAATTTCATTGCTTTTGGCGAGGATCAGATCGCGAAATGATGGTGCTCTAGCGTTGGCTTCATCTGGAATAGCTGCGACTCAGCTAGAAGGAGGACGAACTGCGCATTCTGCCTTGAAATTACCATTAAACATGCAAATCACCGAAACACCAATTTGCAACATCGCCAAAAATAGCGCAATGGCCAAGATCCTACAGGTATGCAAATTAATTGTTTGGGATGAATGCACAATGGCCCATAAGAGGTCACTGGAGGCTCTGGACAGAACATTGAAAGATCTTCGTGACAACCAAAATATTTTTGGTGGGGCCATGATTCTGTTGTCAGGTGATTTTCGTCAGACTCTTCCAGTTATTCCCCGATCAACTGTTGCTGATGAACTAAATGCATGCCTAAAATCATCTAATTTGTGGCAGTACGTAAAGACACTCCAATTAACAACTAACATGCGAGTATTTTTGCAACATGATGAAACTGCAAATGTGTTTGCGAAGCAGTTGTTAGATATTGGAAATAATAAAGTTGCAATGGACACCTCGACCGGATTCATCACATTACCCACAGATTTCTGTCACATCACAGATTCAAAAGAGGAGCTTATTCAGCGTGTTTTCCCAGATATAGCGCAAAAGTTCAATAACCATAATTGGCTGGGTGAACGAGCAATATTGGCAGCGAAAAATAAAGATGTCGAGGATCTCAATGCGACCATTCAGAATTTTCTTCCAGGACAGTTGGTTTCCTTCAAATCAGTCGACACCGTTATGAACCAGGATGACGTAGTCAACTATCCCACGGAGTTTTTAAATTCACTGGAATTGCCTGGATTACCACCTCACAATTTGCAGTTAAAAGTAGGATCAGTTGTCATCATGCTGCGTAACATTAATCAACATCGACTATGCAATGGAACAAGACTGGCTGTGAAAAAGCTGATGAATAACGTCATTGAGGCAACAATCATAAAAGGAAAATACAAAGGAGGAGAGGATGTCTTGATCCCGCGAATACCGATGATTCCAACGGATTTACCATTCGATTTTAAACGCTTACAATTTCCAGTACGTCTGGCCTTTGCGATGACAATAAATAAATCGCAAGGACAGTCTTTAGAAGTTTGCGGAATCAACTTGGAGTTTCCCTGTTTCGCGCATGGACAACTATACGTCGCGTGTTCGCGCGTCGGAAAACCGTCTTCTTTGTTTATTTACGCACCACAAAACAAAACAAAAAATATAGTTTATGAGAAAGCTTTAAATTGATTAACAAACTGTATCATAACAGTGTGTGTCTGTTAATAAAAATTTAAACCTTATAAATAGCCAGTATTTCAGGAAAACTCTGTTTTTTTAAGTAAGCAACATGATGTATCGAAAATAATAATAAAACTTCATGCTTCATTAAAAAAATGCTTTTTTATTCAATACGTTTTGTTTGTTTTGAAATTAATTTATACAAAAGTTTAGGTCTTTTATTTATCGATTGAGGCAGTACGAAGTCTGCCGGGTCAGCTAGTATATATATATATCTATACGTGTATAGACTTTGTGCTGCTTGCTCTCAGATATTTAAATTTATTTATTAGACATGAAATACTGGGTGTCCGAAATTAAGCGACCCTATTTTAAAGTTGTCTACAGTCGAAACTATTGCTGAGAAAGCTACGAAATTTAAGTAGGATATAATGAAGGTTTCGAAATTTGTTTGAGTGAATAAAAAAAATCTGATGTGGACACCACATGACTTCCTTATACACCCATTGGAATATACATATTGCTATGAAAACATTGACATTTTTGTGTGAGGTAATGGATTCGTGAATAAACAGGCAGGTTCCAATCACAAAAAAAAAAAAAAAAAAAAAAAAAAAAAAATTAAAAACTGTTACTTCAACCTAACTAGTATGTTGTGGCCACCACAAGACTTTCTTCTATATTTTCCTATACAAATTCACGCAGTAACAAAAAAAAAAAAAAAAAAAAAAACGATTTTTTTCAGTTTTTTTTTTCGTTAAAAGTAAAAAAAAAATCGATAACTTTGTTTTAAATTATCACAAATTTGTAGTTCAACCATTCGTTTTAAAGGTATTGACGAGACCTTTCGAAAGATACCCATCTTGAAAATTTACCCCCCCCCCCCTGGGGGTACTTCCCCCTAGGGGGGGGGGAAGCGATACCCCAAATTATTTTCCTAATTAACTACTACTATTATCAATAATTCATATTAATTTCACAATCACAGGTTAAGAATAACTCTCATTATGTACATTTATACGAAATTTTGTCCTATACTGCCATGTTAAAAATTTAGAAAAAATACGATCGCAGCGCCACCTCTTGAGCGATTGATCCCCAAATCTAATAAGCCCCAGTTTATGTCAGGGGCCAACTAAATACCAAGTCTGGTTAAATTTCATTAATATATATATATATACGATTTTTTTTCTGTTTTTTTTTTTTTTTTTTTTTTTTTTTTTTGTGTTAATAGTAAAAAAAATCGATAACTTTGTTTTAAATTATCACAGATTTATAGTTCAACTATTCGTTTTAAAGGTATTGATAAGACCTTTCGAAAGATACCCATCTTGAAAATTTACTCCCCTCGAGGGGGTCGAGGCTCCTACAGATACAAAATTTTTTTCCCAGTTGATAATCTCTATTATAAATAATTCTTGTAAATTTCATAATGATTACTAAAAAATAATTCTCTTTATGCACATTTATACAAAATTTTGTCCTATATCACCATGTTAAAAATTTAGAAAAAGCGGGATGGCAACGAAACCTGTTAGACAATTCTTACCAAAAGTTGATAGGCACTAATTTATGTCAAGGTGCAACTACAAACCAATTTGTATGAAATTCTGTGTAGTAGTTCCTGAGATACAGTTGTCACAAAATTTTGTCACACACACACACACAGACAGACAGACATTTTCTGAAAATAATCAAATCGTATTCTACAGCTCTCAAAACGTGTAAATCCATCCAAAACCCGAGGTCGAAAATTTTTAAGAATCCAATACTTTCTCTATATTACATATAGAAGAAAGTAAAAAATCATGATAATAGAATCAGATATACCGCCAAACAAATATAGTCATTTTTTCAGGAATGGCTTATTACATAATCTCTCATTGGCGAATTCATAGCTTAGAGTTTAATGAATATCATTCGAGTACAGATAGCTTACTTTTGTTCTCTTTGCTGATAATTAGAGGTGAAAAACGATACATTTTACCGAAACAATTAATTCGGTTAAAATTCAGAACGGATGTACTAATTTTGGCTATCATGAAACAATATTTGCCACCAAATCTGAGCACTAACCTCGCCTTGATTAATTGAAATTAATATTTACAGGAGAATAAATCAAAATAAAATATTTAAAATAGGATATGTATATATTTTATAATTTTTATTACTACCAGCAAGTTTATTTAAAATTTTTAAAGTGATTGTGACGTCACGTTCATCAGAAATTTTTCATGACACAGGTTTAACTTTTCACTTATCTTTATTCACATGTGAACAAATATTTCTTTTTATAACAAAAAAGGAATAAAATAAAAACGTTGTAAGAATTTTATTTTTATTGGCATTAGTTTGAAATTACAACCCTGAGAAAAATATCGAGAAAAACGCAAAAAGTTGTATAAAACATAGAAATATTTAAAATCTAGTAGGAATATCGAAAATTTCAAAGTATGTTGCAAGTCTATACGCATTCCTTAATCTAGGAAAACATTTTCAAAACAGTACGTGCCTTATTTTTTTCTGTACGTTACAAACAGACAGAGTAAAACTTTCTTTTATTAATATATATGAAATTGATAAACTAATTTTCTCAGACACTTTGTGTTCGTAAGCATTGTTGTAAACTACTCCAAGAAAATTTTCGCTTCATCAACGCGTGAATGATCAAATATAGAATTGTAATTAAATTTCAAAGTTTCATTCGACCCTATCTGACTATAAAAAATGCTAGGTTTTAATGACATATATTGTGCATGAGTTCCCCCAGATTTAATTATCAAACGAAAATGGCGAATTAGATAAATTCAATTACATCTATTGAACAACGTTAGACCTTCTGTAAAGTGATTAACTTTAGCTGATTCAGACAAATAATTTGGTTAATTTAACCCGATCGTTTATTTCGTCATTATCCCCAAATGAACATAATCGATACAATTAAATATTTTACTTTATCACACTTACATGGAAAATTGGAGATGATAAAATTCCCATTATTCTATTACTATGCAAAAAATATTTGAATGTAGTTATATGTAGGTATTTTATGTAGTTCTTCTATAATTACAGAATTAACTAACGGTTAAGAACAATCATTCTTATTTTTTAACGTCGGTAGGTGAGTGATCTACCATTCATTAAAAAAAATTATATATACAATGAATTTAAAAAAAAAAAAAAAGAAAAAGAAAAAGAAGAAGAGGAAGAAGAAGACGACGAAGGGAAAATCACGCGGTTTGCATGGAATTGTCAAATACTTTTCAACTGTCTTTATCCGTTACTACATAATCAATATTGAATATACCATAAAAACTTTTCAACGTCACTAGAAAGTGTAAAACAAGAACAACACAATTAAAAATAACTCCCTTAGTGTGAAAGAGTTGAACAGGCTATCAGAAAGAGAATATTTTGGTTGATGACGAGGGCTGGAAAAAAAAAAAAAAAAAAAAAAAAAAAAAAAACATTATTAAAACTTAATTTCCATTCAAAGTCCAGGCTCGAAATCAAACTCAAAGACATATTTTGTTCCTTTGCAAATTTATTCAAAATTTTCCAACGTACGTTACCATAGTCAATTAAAGGGAAGTATAATTTTGCCAACACAGTAAAATTAATTTCTTTGAATGATTTTGGTTTCACTGTTGTACAATATTAATTTGGTTTCATGAATAATTTGGCTTCTGGTAAATTAAACTTTTAATTAGGTGGTGAAATTGGTATACTATTTATGAGTTTCAAATTTTAAAGGTAAATAAAATGCGAATATTTCGCACGGGTTTGCTAGTTTATTTATAAAAAAGTATTACTTTCCCCAGAATAATGAAAATTTCTATCTGCTTTAATTACTTCATATATATGCGGAATAAAATTGAACTGACTATTAGATTTGTTATGCTGTTAAGCAAGTTCATGCAATTTATTTAAAAAAAGAAAGAAAATATAATAATAATAATAATAATAATAATAATAATAAACAGATTTTAATGTTTTCTAAAACATATGTCGGCAAGACAATTTAAAACTATGTAAACATTATACATTTATTATTTTTTTAGTCATTTAAACATTAAATGAATACTTCAGAGTTAAAAAAGAAAAAAAATTCCTAACATTTGATGCAGTTTGAAAAGAAATGTTAAGAAAACGTCTTCACAGCTAGCATTTTTAATAAATAATTACTAGCCTACGAAGACGTTCACCTTCACTTTCTTCGGCATGGCTTTCTGCGATCCATTAGATTACAGACGCAGAGAGCCATGTCTTCAGCTACACTTATTCTCTTCACATTGACGTTTTCTTGATATTAAAGTAAAGAAGCCTCATAAATGATCGTATATTACGAACAAATTAAGAATAAATATTTATGTATTATTACCTCTTCTAAAAGGTAAAACTTAATAAAATCATCAATTGTATCAGGTTTCAAAATGACCGCTCGCCACATAAACACATCGAACAGATATATAGCGAGTCACACAGCAGCAGGGTTAAGATCTGCTTTAAAGAAATACTTCAAACATTAATCTTGGTAATACCTAAATGTGATGCGTATGTATCCTCTATGAATAAAAATTTGTGATGCAGCTAAATTTAAATAATTGTTAAGTTCGACTTCCGCTCAAACATTTTATCCTATCTTTATTTTCGACAAATCTTATATATAAATTATTTTTCTGAACGATTACTGTATAATTGTCATCTACACGATTTTTCCCAATTTTCTTATAATGAACTCCAAACGAAGCCATAATAAAAAGTGTCGAATGACCAACTTTATAAAAAGATTTCATCTTTTTTTTAGAACATAACGTTTCTTAGTAACGTATAAGTATCGTCTTCACGATTTTTACCAATTTCTTATATCAAAAGCAATTATAAGAAAAGTATCAAATGGCCATAGTTAAAACAAGTACTTTTATCTTTTCTTCATGAAATGTTAAGCCTAAAGTTTCTGACTAATATCGGCTATTCACGACATTACGCACGGTCAATATGACGCTTTAGCTTCAACAAATGAGATGAAATCTTAAACAAAATGATCCATTTTGAAATAACAAACTTCTCCTTTACGTTATTATCACTAAAGACAATGTAACACTCTGTATTCACGTTACACTTTTAACGAATGCTCTATTCGACAGATCCATGTTCCTAATGATTCATTTTTAAGGGTAGAAAACACGTCCGAAATAGATTTTTGTATACTTTCTTGCTAGAGAAATACTTTGAATGTAACAGTCAAGGGTGCTTATCTTACGAAGTAACGAATAACATATTTTCATCACTATTATTTTTCTCAAAAATAGATCTTTTGTAATTGGATTGCAGCTCAATTTTTACTTTAGCATGAAATTGGTCGCGTATTAGATATAATTCTACACTGTTTTTCAAAAATTAAACAAAAACTTTTAGTAATATTACTATACGGCTTTCGCCCGATTACATAACGGACGGTGTATGGTTTCATGTATGTTAAATTAATATTCTAATTATAATAATATATGTATTCACTATTCACAGATAAAAAAGATAGATTATATTGTTGCGAAATAGCAAATAATTGTATTTATTGTTGTATATATTCTTTTAAAGAGGCTTAGTAAGTTGATAAAATATTAATTTTCCAGCTCTTTTTAGCTTTAAATAGCTTAATTTTCCCTTAAAAACGCATTAAAAAGTTCCAATAAGTCAGGTAATGGATTTGGCTCCAACCTTGGCGACTTTTTGGTGACCTTAGCGAGAAAATCCTTATTATCGATATACCAAATAAGAAAGCTGTAACTTGATTGACTGACCACTTTCTCGAATTTTCCACACTTTTCTACAGGAGTATTTAATGAGCTGCTTTATGCCAAGGTGATCAGTTGCAGTTAAGTTCGCCAAGCGCTTGCAGTGCTATTGAAAGAGCTTTAAGCCTCTTTGAGTGAGACTTGCTTTATGTGTTACTGCTATACAATTTGTACTGTGGGTTTGCTATTGACGGCTGTTGTTTAAGCTGTGTTTACTGGTTGAATTGAAGCTGGTACGTGGATTATAGACCTGTATTTTTCTGGAACTTTCTGCGAATAAATTATTGAATTTTTGCAAGATTCGCCTCTCATTCTCGGACAATTTACGAACCCCCAAGTACGCAACAATATTCTTGTAGTAGCATAGTCATAACATAAGCAAGAGCTGTTAAAAATATATATTATCTCTAATAAACAAAGCTGGTATTATTCGATCAAAGTTCTTGTTTGTTGCTACAGGAATAACAGCATCTGTTGCCAGATGGCTAAATTTTTTTCTACTATGAGTAGTGCTGCCAGATGGCTACAGACTCCTCCACCAGTGAACAGGTGAACGTAAAATGATAGTTCAAAAATGTTAAAAAAGATTTTGTAAACCTAGTCAGTCGATTGACTCATCTTCCTCTTCTGGTAAATATTTGTTTCGCTGGAGAAAATGAAATACTTTTAGTTTCCTTGTACTTGATAATGTTATTTTCTGTAGAAATGGCGGTGGTGGGTAAAACATTGACATTTTGACATACAAATGGAACGTCACATAATACCTAACAAGGTTTGAGTCGATCGATTGAAATTTTGACTTCTTTTTCTCTGATAAGTAAATTAAAATATTTCTCACTGTGATTTACTACTTTGTACGCAGCGTTGCCAGATTTGGGGACTTTTTTATTCAACATTCACCTCTAAATTTTTATTGTAACAGTTGAATAATCACTTCGAAGAATAATCGACTATTATGTATGTCCAATTTCCCTTCTCAAACTTATTGGTGATAGTTGAATAAAAAGGTCCCCAAATCTGGCAACACTGTTTGTACGGTCCTTCATAAGGTTGCTGAATATTTTTTCGTACAGCATCTTTTCATATGAATACATACATATAAGCACGTTGAAAGATCTTTGAAAATGAAAATATCTTCTTTACTCTGGATAGATGCTGGTGCTGGTTTGAAGGTGGAAAAAGAATTTTTAAGCTGGGTAGCGAATCCTGATTGGTTGGTCGAAGCTGGAGTAGGTTGAATAAAGTCTCCTGGTAGACGGAGTTTTTCACGATAGAGCCTCTCTGCAGTTGTTGTTTCAAAAGAATCACTAATGGCCGTTCTGAAAGCTATATAAACAGTTAGTAATGAATGACTCCATGCAACGTCGTTGTGACACATCAAAGCAGCTTTTAAAGACCAGTGCCATCGCTCGATGAAACCATTTGATTGAGGATGGTTCGAGGTTGTGCGTTTTCGTTGAAATTTCATAAATTTTGAAAATTCTTGAAAGAAACGTGATTCAAACTGTGTTCCCTGGTTAGTGATGATGTAAGATGAAAATTTAGATTAAGAGAGACATACTATTGTAACAATCGCAGATATCGTAGATCACAAGTGAGTGGCAAACCTATAAGGCTGCACTTACCTCTTATAATAAAGCTGTCAGGAATGCCAAAAGGGCATCCTGGAACAGCTATTGTTCTGGCATCAGTGATATTTCAGCCACAGCTAGGCTAGTTAGGGTGATGTCTAAGGACAGGATGTGCAATCTTAATGCTGTTAAGTTGCCTAGTGGTGGTTACTCGGGGTCTGGAGAGGAGACCCTGGCAGAAATGTTTAGGGTCCATTTTCCGAACTCCAGTACTTGCCATGAGACAAGTTTTTCTACTCCTCTCAACACTCGTACTTGTGGAAGAGAGAAATGGAATGCTGCCAGGATGGTTGTTACATATGAAAAAATTATTTGGGCTATTAACTCCTTCAAGTCTTTTAAGACTCCTGGAATTGATGGCATCTTTCCAGCACTCCTGAAAGAAGGCGCTGAGGTTTTGACGCCCATCCTTTGCAGGATTTTTAGATCCTGTTTGGCACTTGGTTATACTCCAATGTCTTGGAGAAATTCCAGTGTTATCTTTATCCCTAAGCCTGGTAAAGATAATTATTTTGAGGCAAAGTCTTTTAGACCTATTTGTCTCACTTCTTTTCTCTTAAAGACTCTTGAGAAGCTTGTTGATAGGTATATCAGGGAAGAGGTCTTATGTGTTCGGCCACTTTCCAATTTTCAGTTTGCCTATCAGCCTGGCAGGTCAACTGACACTGTGTTGTATCACTTAACTCATATTGTTGAGAAGTGTCTGGTCCCTAAGGAGGTGGCTCTTGCTGTCTTTCTTGATATCGAGGGTGCCTTTGACAAGGTTCCTGTTGACACCATCATTGATGCGCTTTCTAATAGGAATATCAATAGTACCACTGTGAATTGGATCAAGAGTCTTCTCACCAACAGGTTTGCCTCTGCAACACTGCTTGGTGATTCTCTAATGATCAAAGCCAATACTGGATGTCCACAGGGTGGTGTTCTTTCTCCACTGCTGTGGTGTCTCGTGGTTGATTCACTTCTGAATGAGATTGGTCACTCGGGGGTGGATTGCATTGGTTATGCTGATGATATTGTCATTGTAACCAAGGGGAAGTTTCCGGATACTGTTTGCTGTATCATGCAGAATGCCCTTGAGAAAGTTGAGTCTTGGTGTTCTTCCAGGGGTCTTTCCGTGAACCCTGCAAAGACACATATGATTGCCTTTAATAGAAAAAGGACCATTATCTTAAAATATATCAAGTTTTTTGGTCATAACCTCACTTGTTCAAGTGAGGTGAAGTATCTTGGTGTCTATCTGGATGAGAAACTCAACTGGAGGAGTCATCTTGATTATTGTATTTCTAGGGCTAAAAGGGCGTTTTGGGCCTGTAGGAATGCTATTGGTAGGTCATGGGGTCTTAGTCCTATGGTTATCCGCTGGATTTACTCCATGATCATTTGTCCAATGATCACTTATGGTTCTATTGCCTGGTGGTCTAGGACTAGGCTTGACACTGCAAAGAAGAATCTTAATAAGATTCAAAGGATGGTGTGTGTCGCGATGACTGGTTGTTTAAGGACAACACCAACTGGAGCTTTAGGGTTACTCTTGGGCTTTATCCCTCTGCATATGCGCATGGAGGCTGAGGCTATCTTGTGTGTAAAGAGGTTAAGAAGTTTTGGGCATTGGAATAATTATTCCAATTATCTGAACTGGAAGCATCTTAATAAGGAGATTTCGGATCACCCGCATTTTATTATGCAGTGTGATAAGGTTCTCCCTAGGTATGCTTTTTCTAAGCCGTATATTATCCACTTGCCCTCTAGGGACATTTGGATGAATACTCCAGCTTGGGGTAATACGAATCACATTAAGTGGTACACTGATGGCTCCAAGATGGATAATGGCACTGGTGCTGGTGTTTGCTGTCCTGAGGATGGTACTTCACTTTCCTATCCTTTGGGGAGGTATGCTACTGTCTTTCAGGCTGAAGTCTTTGCGATCCTTATGTGTTGTAGGACTTGCATGAATAGGGGCTATAAGAATCGATATATTGACATTTATTCTGATAGTCAGGCTGCTCTGTTGGCTTTACAGAAGTCAGTAATAACTTCTTCTCTTGTTTGGGAGTGTTATCTCACTCTTTGTGCTCTTGCTGCTAACAATAAAATCTTCCTGTATTGGGTACCAGGTCATACTGGTATCCTGGGAAATGAGTTAGCTGATGAGCTGGCTAGGAAGGGTTCTGATACACCTTTTATTGGTCCTGAACCTGTCCTGAGTATTTCTGGTTGTCTGTTGAGGGGTACTATTTTCTCCATCATGAGAAATTTGCAGTACTCTACTTGGCTCAAGACTGAGGGGAGCAGGCAAGCTAAAGAGCTTAACTGTGGTAATCCTAGTGCAAGGGTTAAGGAGCTCATGAAGCTCAATAGAAATAGCATCAGCAAGGTGATTGGTCTCCTTACGGGACACTGTCGCTTAAAAAGACATCTTTATGTCATGGGTATTGCTAGTGATCCATTTTGTAGGGGTTGCAAGTACAAGGAGGAAACTGCAACACATATTTTATGTGAATGTGAAGTCTTCTCTGCCTATAGGTTTGAGCACTTGGGGCGGCATATAATTGAGCCTTGGGAGCTTCAGGATATTCCGGTTAGATGTCTGCTGGGTTTTCTTTCTGCCACAGGTCTTTTTAAAGATTAGGTTTTGTGGGTTAGTACAATAGACCTCTGGTCGCAGTGCTTGGTTTCTTGTAAACCACCCACTTATAATTCATTCATTCATTCAAGAGCTGTTAAAAATATATATTATCTCTAATAAACAAAGCTGGTATTATTCGATCAAAGTTCTTGTTTGTTGCTACAGGAATAACAGCATCTGTTGCCAGATGGCTAAATTTTTTTCTACTATGAGTAGTGCTGCCAGATGGCTACAGACTCCTCCACCAGTGAACAGGTGAACGTAAAATGATAGTTCAAAAAATGTTAAAAAAGATTTTGTAAACCTAGTCAGTCGATTGACTCATCTTCCTCTTCTGGTAAATATTTGTTTCGCTGGAGAAAATGAAATACTTTTAGTTTCCTTGTACTTGATAATGTTATTTTCTGTAGAAATGGCGGTGGTGGGTAAAACATTAACATTTTGACATACAAATGGATCGTCACCTAATACCTAACAAGGTTTGAGTCGATCGATTGAAATTTTGACTTCTTTTTCTCTGATAAGTAAATTAAAATATTTCTCACTGTGATTTACTACTTTGTACGCAGCGTTGCCAGATTTGGGGACTTTTTTATTCAACATTCACCTCTAAATTTTTATTGTAACAGTTGAATAATCACTTCGAAGAATAATCGACTATTATGTATGTCTAATTTCCCTTCTCAAACTTATTGGTGATAGTTGAATAAAAAGGTCCCCAAATCTGGCAACACAGTTTGTACGGTCCTTCATAAGGTTGCTGAATATTTTTTCGTACAGCATCTTTTCATATGAATACATACATATAAGCACGTTGAAAGATCTTTGAAAATGAAAATATCTTCTTTACTCTGGATAGATGCTGGTGCTGGTTTGAAGGTGGAAAAAGAATTTTTAAGCTGGGTAGCGAATCCTGATTGGTTGGTCGAAGCTGGAGTAGGTTGAATAAAGTCTCCTGGTAGACGGAGTTTTTCACGATAGAGCCTCTCTGCAGTTGTTGTTTCAAAAGAATCACTAATGGCCGTTTTGAAAGCTATATAAACAGTTAGTAATGAATGACTCCATGCAATGTCGTTGTGACACATCAAAGCAGCTTTTAAAGACCAGTGCCATCGCTCGATGAAACCATTTGATTGAGGATGGTTCGAGGTTGTGCGTTTTCGTTGAAATTCCATAAATTTTGAAAATTCTTGAAATAAACGTGATTCAAACTGTGTTCCCTGGTTAGTGATGATGTAAGTTGAAAATTTAGATTAAGAGAGACATACTATTGTAACAATCGCAGATATCGTAGATCACAAGTCGGATCGTACACTCGGCAGCAAAAGTATCTGAGCAGTAATCCCTGTCTAAAAAAAGTACACTTAATACTGCTTTGTTAAATAAATCCTTGTCGAATCATGTTCTGGGTGTCCCTATATCTGTCGTTATAGCCGAAATTGTAATGCAATACTTAGAAAACAAAATTAATTCCCATTTGCATGATACAATTTTTTTCTGGAAAAGGTATGTGGATGACATTTTTATAATTACTAAGCAAAATTTTGTTACTGATATTTTAGATTTTGCTAACTCTGTATGTCCTCATATCCAGTTTACCTCTGAAATTGAAATTAATAATGAGCTACTCTTTCTAGACATCCTTGTAATGTATAAAACAGTCAATGATTTTTTGCATTTTTCTACGTCAGTTTATAGAAAACCTACCTTCTCTGGTCAATATCTATATATTAATTTGAAACGTGTTTTTGTCTGTCTCCACTAAATTGAGAGAACTGCTAGGTGTAAAAATGTGGTTCAGGTGTCTAAAGAAAGGTCTCGGTCTGTAGATGTGTTATGGAAAGAGAGAAATATAAAAAGTCGAACCGTTCCCCCCCCCCCCTCCTGGGGGGCAGGGTTTAAAAACACGTTTGCGAGCGTAACTCATCTCCAAATTACTTCACGGTGAAGAAATTGTACATGGGGGGACTAGACTCGAATACTTAATAAATATTATTGTAAAAAAATAGAACCGACTCCAAAAAGGAACTACTATTCAAACAACTAAAAATGAAAGAAAATTGGCAGAAATTGGAACTGTAAATTGCGTCTAAAAGTATAAAATAATTATAAGTATAAATAAACAACCTATAACACTATAATTAATCATAACTTTTGAAGTCGGCGCAAAATTAAATAAAATTAAATTTGTTTTTAAAGGTTTGTTTTTAGACCGGTAGCTACAAATGCTGTTGTCTCGAAAGATCCATTTTCATGCTTCCTTTATTATTTTATCACTGTATACAATTGGTTAATTAGTAGCATCTACATAGAACAGTGAACATTCTTCAAAATGCGGTATTTATGTTTCTACGAAGTTAGAGTTTCCTTTGCAAATTTGGTATAACTTTCATAACTATTGTTAGATATTGTCCATGTTTTATTTTATTCTCTCATTTTTATATTTTTAACTCACGTGATGTATTTTTATTATTGTAAAAAAAAAGAAAAGATTTGAGATGATGCTCGTGTGCGTGCATCTAGTTTCTTTTTCTCAGTATTCAAATTTTTCAGTGGAATAAAAGCAGCAAATAGATTTTGTTGTTGTTGAAATTTATTTAGTTTTTTAGAAAGCTTAGAAGTTTAAAATAACTTCTTTTGTATGCTTTAAGTTTATTTGGCGTCCGCAATTATAACTAGTAAGCTAGAGAGTTAAAATAACTTTCTTTTTGTACGCTTAAATAACATTTTGTGGCGTCCGCGACAGGACAAAGTAAAACAATATGTTTCAAGCAATTAAAGGTTTTAGAAAAGCCGATCTGAAGTTTGTAGCGGAAGAGCTTGGCGAAATAATTCCTCCTGAATGTACTATTGCTACCTTGAAGGAAATTATTTTGAATAGCAACGAATATAAAAATGATCCCAGTTTTGTGCAAGAAATTCTATCAACGGCTGTTGTTGAGAGGCAAGAAAAAGAAAAATTGAAAGTCGAGCAAGAAAAAGATCTTGAACAGCAAAAACTTAAACTTGAACAAAAAGAAAAAAGGCTTAATCAAGAATTAGAGATAAAGAAGATGGAATTAGACCAACAGTTGGAATTGGCTAGAATACAGTCCCAGGCCTACATTCAAGGGGAGTCAATTTTAACTGTTAATGAAAATAATGCATCTAGAAGAAAAATTTCCTTACCAAGTTACAATTCCGACAATTTGATGGCGATTTAAAAGAATGGCTACCATTCTGGAGTCAGTTTGAGCAGATAGATAAAGATAACGATATTCCTCCAGAAAACAAATTCCAGTACCTCATTCAAGCCACGGTCGCTGGTTCCAGAGCACGAGAAGTTGTAGACAGTTTTCCGCCAACTGGCGCCAACTATGCCAAAGTTATAGAGAGTCTAAAAGCTCGTTATGGAAGAGATGATCTTCTAGTTGAAGTGTACGTTAGAGAATTATTCAAATTAATTATAGTTGCACATACAAAAGAAAATTTTTCTCTTACTTCATTGTACGATAAACTTGAGTCATATTTAAGGGCTCTTGAAACGTTGGGTGTCACTACTGATAAATGCGCTTCTATATTATATCCTATGGTAGAATCCTGTTTTCCAGCTGAATTTTTGAAAGCTTGGAATAGAAATAACATTGTTTCTACTAGTTCTGATGCGAAAGAACGGTTGGACAATTTGATGCAATTTCTCAAATGTGAAGTTGAAGGAGATGAAAGAATAAATTTGGCGGTCGCCGGTTTTGGTCTGGCGAAGAAAAATGATGACCTAAATTATAGAAAAAGAAGGACTTATACTGATGTTGTTAAGCCTATACCCACTGCCTCTACTTTATTAACGACTTCTTTTAAACAGGATCTAAAGAAAAATTGTGTGTTTTGTGGTGGAAAGCATATGAGTTCAGACTGTTTTACGGCACGAAAGATGAGTTTTAATGAGAAGAAGAATGTTCTAAAGGATAAGAAGTGCTGTTTCCTCTGTTTGGGGTCAGGTCACACTACCAAACAGTGTAAAGCTGTCCTGAAGTGTTTTATCTGTGATAGAAAACATTCCACCGTGATGTGCCAAAGTCTTGATAAAGGCAAAACAAATGAAAGAGAAGAGAAAGAAAAGTCAAATGAAAGTGAAGTAAATATGGCCAATTTCAATAAAAATCCAAGGGTATTTCTTCAAACTCTCAAAGCAAAAGTCGTCTCTGATAATAAAGAAAAGGATATTCGTCTAATTTTGGATACTGGTTCACAAAGATCGTATATTTTGAAGAAATTAGCAGAAGAAATGAAACATGCAGCCATTAAAAAAGAAAAGGTTGTACATTCACTTTTTGGCGGAGTCTCAACCAAAGAATATGAACATAACTTTTATAAAATAAGATTAAGAGATTTGACAGGGAAATTCAGATGCAATTTTGAAGTTTTGGATCAAAATATTATATGTGAAAATATTAAGCCTGTGGGAAAAGGTTCTTGGCTGAAAGAATTGGCCGAGAAAGGACTTTGACAGATGTTGGCGATGCAGATGAGTCTATTCAAGTACTGATTGGAGCCGATATAATCGGTAAACTATTGACAGGTCGAAGAGAAGTGTTGTCTTCTGGGCTAGTTGCAATGGAAACACTTTTTGGCTGGACATTAATGGGAAAAGTTCCTCAAGAAAGTTCATCTAAAGAAAATTTAGCTCTATCAGCTACTTCCATGTTTGTAAAAGAAGCAGAAATTTCCGACTTATGGAGATTAGATTTACTTGGAATAAGTGATCCAATCGAAAAGCTATCTAAGATGGAAGTAGATCGTCAAGTAAAAGAGCACTTTCTACAGACAGTAACACGGAATAAAGACGGTCGTTATGAAATATCCTTGCCATGGGCTGAAGATAAACCACCTTTACCTGATAATTTGTGTTTAGCCAAGAAAAGGTTAACGAATGTCACACAAAAACTACTTGCGAGTAATATTTATGGAAAATATGAGGAAGTACTTTTAGGATGGCTTGGCGACAAAATTATTGAAGAGGTTCCTGAATGTGAAAGGTCCTTTTATGGACACTACTTACCTCATCGACCAGTTATAAAGGAGAATAGCACTACTTCAATTCGTCCAGTATTCGACGCATCAGCAAGAATCCAAAACCATCCATCTTTGAATCAATGTCTACACTGCGGTCCAAATCTCATTGAATTAATTCCTGACATACTTTTGCGATTTAGAGAAAATAAATTCGGTGTCTTAGCTGATATCAAGAAAGCGTTTTTGCAAATAAGCATCCGGAAAGAAGATCGGGATTTTTTACGTTTCCTATGGGGGAGCAATACAGAACAAAGTGAGCTTAGAATATTTCGTCATGCTAGAGTCGTTTTTGGAGTCAAGAGTTCACCCTTTTTGCTAGCTTCAGTAATAGAATACCATATTAAAAATGATGAAGAATACGACCCAGAACTTAAGCAAAGATTGTTGAGAAGCCTCTGTGTTGACAATGTTGTTACGAGTGTCCGTACAGAGGAAGAGTTAAAGAGATTTATTACTTGCTCTAAAAACCTAAGGTCTAAAGGCGGATTCGACCTAAGAGGATGGGAACATACAGAAGAGAGAAAGGACATGGAACACGGTAAAGAAGCTGTTGTATTTGGATTACACTGGAACAGATTTTCGGACATTTTAAAGGTCAATGTATCCTGGACGAAAGATGTAAATCTGGAGAAAATAACAAAACGTACTATGCTATCAGTGGCACATAAAGTTTTTGATCCAATTGGTTTTACTTCACCAGTCATGATTTGCCCCAAGATGATGTTACAGAAAACCTGGAAAATTGGTTTAACCTGGGATGAAGAAATTACCGGGGATCTAAAAAACGAATTTATCGGATGGTTTCGTGAATTAAATATATTGGAAGAAATTGAGATTCCGCGATACATTCAAGTCACTACAGATAATTTAAAAAAATGTACTCTTCATACATTTTGTGATGCTAGTAATCAGGCTTATGCTGCTGTTGTATTTTTGAGAATAGAAAAAGCTGATCAAGTGAAATTCCTTCTGGCTGCCAAATCCCGCATCAGTCCTTTAAAGTGCCCAACTATACCTCGAATGGAGCTTTTAGCGGCTTTGATTTCTGCTAGATTATCGAAATCAGTAACAGATGCATTCAGTTGGGAAAATATGGAAAAATATTTTTGGAGTGATTCCACGACAGTTCTTGCATGGATAATCAGAGAAGAGAACTGGTCAGTTTTCGTCAGGAACCGAGTTCAAGAAATCAGGAGTTTGACTGATCCTTCTTTATGGAAATATATTCCCAGTGAAATTAACCCATCGGATCTACCTTCTAGAGGTTGTAAAGCCAAACAACTTGTCTCTCTCAAATGGTGGGAGGGTCCATCGTGGCTTAAGAATCCATATGAGTATAATAAACATATGAATGTCATCTGCCAGAATATAAATGAAGAAGACGTTGAAAGAGAAAAGTTAAAATCAACAAAATTACTGATAAATGTAGATGAAAATTCCCAGAATACTTGGTACTATCAATATTTTTCATGTTATGAGAAAATCGTGCGCCTTGTTGGATGGATTCTCCGTTTTAAACATAATACTTGTAATCCAAAGGATAAAGTGAAAGGAGAATTGACAAGTCAGGAATTTCACAAAGCAGAAATGAAAATAGCTTGGATGATTCAGAAGGACGCTTTTTCCTCTAAAGATTATGAGAAATTGAAAACTCCTGAGACTTTCAAAGATGAGGAAGATATAATACGCGTGAAAACTAAAATTTTGTATAGACAAGACAATAAAGATTTTCTCACACCTATCGTTCTACCATCTAATCATGAAGTTGTTAAACGACTAATTTCATATTTTCATCTGAAAAATTGTCACGCAGGTCCTCAGATTCTTTTAAATTTAATTAGAGAAAAATATTGGATTTTGAATGGAAGAAGAACTGTGACATCTGTTTTATCTAAATGTATTACTTGTAAAAGATTCAACTCTAAGAACGTGGAATCCTCGCCTATTTCTCTACCAGAAAATCGAGTAAAAGATGCAGCTGTGTTTCAGATCATTGGTATTGATATGGCTGGTCCTTTGTTTCTGAAAGACAATCAAAAGAGTTGGGTTATCTTGTTCACATGTGCTATCTATCGGGCAGTACATTCTGAACTTGTTACATCAGCATCTACCGAGGTTTTTTGATGGCTTTAAGAAGATTTATATCTCGTAGAGGAAGATGTTCCATTATATATTGCGACAATGGCTCTAATTTTATTGGTGCAGCCAACTATTTGAAACGACTGAGCGACAATGGCTCTAATTTTATTGGTGCAGCCAACTATTTAAAACGACTGAACTGGAATCATATACAAAAGGATGGAGCAACCAATTCAATTGAATGGAAATTCAATCCGCCAACTGCGGCGTGGTGGGGCGGATGGTGGGAGAGGCTCATCAGAGTGATGAAAGATCTATCAAAAAGAGTCCTTGGGCGAGCGTGCTTGAATTATGAAGAAATGATTACTGTATTGGCTGATTGCGAAAGCATTATCAATTCTCGACCTTTGACTTACATGTCAGAGCAAGAAGCTATTAAACCAATTTCTCCTGCCATGTTTTTGAAAGATATTCATGAATACATTTTACCAGACATTGATGCAGTTGAGGGAAATTCTTTCAAACGAAGGCTTAAATACAGACAATCACTGCAGACGAGTTTAAGAAATCGATTTAGATCGAGTATTTGGGTTTACTTATTCAGCGACCGAATGTGAGAAGAAGCCAACAGACAGTTTCTGTAGGAGACATTGTGTTGGTGGGAGCGGACAATAAAAAAAGGATGCACTGGCCATTAGGACGCATCATAAAGCTTATTCATGGCAAAGATGGAAAAGTGCGCCTCGTAAAGTTACAAACATCTCATTCAGAGATACTTCGACCAATACAAAGAATCTATCCTCTAGAAGTATCATCTAGTGACGGTGCTGAAAATACGTTTCCTAATCCAGCTGTGAAGGAACCACAAATTGAAAAGCCTTTGGAGGATAAGTCCTGCAGGGAAATTAGAAAGACTAGATCTGGAAGACTAATTAAAATGCCAGACAGACTGATTTTATGAAGTTCATGAAATCTTCTAGAGATATCAAAATGAAGAGTTTTGATTATAAGATATAATCAAAAGGTGGGAGGATGTTAGATATTGTCCATGTTTTATTTTATTCTCTCATTTTTATATTTTTAACTCACGTGATGTATTTTTATTATTGTAAAAAAAAAAGAAAAGATTTGAGATGATGCTCGTGTGCGTGCATCTAGTTTCTTTTTCTCAGTATTCAAATTTTTCAGTGGAATAAAAGCAGCAAATAGATTTTGTTGTTGTTGAAATTTATTTAGTTTTATAGAAAGCTTAGAAGTTTAAATAACTTCTTTTGTATGCTTTAAGTTTATTTGGCGTCCGCAATTATAACTAGTAAGCTAGAGAATTAAAATAACTTTCTTTTTGTACGCTTAAATAACAACTATCATCCTCGATGGCTTTTGGATTTGGCGATCAAAACGTAAGGCAAAAATATACACGCAAAATGCATATTTTCATAATATATATTGTACGATGTGTTCTTTTCATATTCTTGATTACTCTCTTGATATACCTTATCAAAATAATCATGATATCCCAAAGAAATTAAATATGTTTACCAGATAATTTTGCGATTTTTCTTTCACCAAGGACGTCAGATACTAGCATCTTCGCAAACTTTTGCTGCTTACGAAATCTTATTTGTTTTCTTGAATAAAAGTAGTTTTCGGCTGCGTTTTGCAGGTAACAATGTGAGATATGTATTTTGAATAGGATTTGATTTTTGTATTCAATAAAGGTATCAATTTTTATTTAATTTTGCGCCGACTTCAAAAGTTATGATTAATTGTAGTGTTTTAGGTTGTTTGGCGGAGGAAATTATTTTATACTTTTAGACGCAATTTACAGTTCCAATTTCTACCAATTTTCTTTCATTTTTAGTTGTCTGAATAGTAGTTCCTTTTTGGAGTCGGTTCTATTTTTTTACAAAAAGATTTTATTTTTCTCTTTTCAGTAAAAACTTATTTATATAGCAGAGCATCAGAAGACGTTCGACGGAAGTTTCACAAATCACAGCTTCCAAGAAAAGTGACATTACTCAAAAAATGGTTTATGTCACTAAAAAATACATGAAATGCACCCAATGTGAACAAAAATGTTACATCTCCATCTAGAAAGTTATCCACTCGAGAGACAGTTGTGCCACTTTTATTCTAGTCAATTTATTTTTAAGTTAATTTTTCTCAAATGCTGCATTTTTATGTTGTGTCGCTTTTCTTGCCTTTATCGGATATGAGCAAAACACTATCTGTTCAACGAACATACGTTAAATTAAAAAGCGTTTGGAAATGTAAAGAAAGGATATGCTGTATTCGTAACCGAAAATTCAGTTAGGCATATATATTGAACTTTACAGTGAATACGTGTCACCCACTGCGCTGGAAATTGCGCAGCGTAAAGTTCAAACGAAGAGCAAAATATGCATTGCAGCTGACGGACAAAAGTTTCAACATCGATACTTACATACTGCTTTTACCAATGTAGCTGCATGCGTTCAGCAGTTAGAGTGAGAACAGACTTTTGTGAGTATTCTGTAATTTGTTTATATGTTTGTTTGAGCTAACAAACAAAAACAAAAACAAAAAAACATACGGTTTGAATTGAGAACCTCCTCGTTTTTTAAGTCGGTTAATTAGAGCATCTCTTACGAAGTTATAAGCTTATAAACACCAATAACAACACATAGCTTGAATCCCAGTGGCAGAAACACCGCGACACGGCGACATAGACGCGGACACCGAAAAACAGCTTGCAGACAGTTTTTGTCTGCACTGATAAATAAAAAAAATTCCGCAACTTTCGGATAACAATTCACTTATAAAAATTTCTGTATCAAAACTAAAACTAGTACTTTCATTATTTATAATTATTTAAATTGTGTTGTATCAAACATTGCTATAAAATATTTAATTGAATGAGATGAATTGAATGAATACAATTGTTTATACTATATTGTTCTGTAGTAAAATTGTATTCGTGTATTGTTGCACGAGATCACCACTGATGTTAAGCAGCCCATTCCCCCCCCATCAGCTTTCCGGCTCATTTTCACCCCTGATTACACGCAAATTCTGCAGACAGATTATGAAACTTTAAAAGCCTGTCACAGACAGCTGAAAAACTTTCTGCCACTGGGGCTTGAATTAAGAACACCCTCCTTTCTGAAGTTGTTTGAAAACGACTTTGCGCTAATCGATGTGACCGCTTACATTAACAGTACTTTGAACCACAGAGTATACGTGTCATCCGCTACGCTGCAAAGTGTGCAACGTAGTTCAAGTGTGCACAGTGTAGGAAATTGCGAACAAGCAACTGCACGTTTTAAGCGTTCTATTTTTAGCGATAATGTCTAAAAACTGTCTTTTCGTAGTAAATCGATGATTCTCTACAAGTTCGTAATTAACTTTTCTCCCATCTTCAACCATTTTTGAGATAGGAGCGCTAATTTCGCTGTTTTTCATCAATGGCGCTTTATTTTTTTTAGATTGTAAAGATGTTATAATGGAACATACTTCAAACCAAGATCTCTACAGCAAAACAAAAAGTATCAAGTAACCGTATTTTATAATTCACTTTTTCTTTAGAATCGTTTTCGAGATAGGAACACTAACTCCGCTATTTTCCACCAGGTGGCGCTGCCAGCTATTTAACTTTGTACTGCATGGCCACTTTGCTATACTTACATACCATTTTTATCACTATAGCTGCAGCCGTTTGGCAGTTAAAAGAGTTGGGACTGATTTTTTTGGGCACCCTGTATTTTCTTTAGATCGTAATGATATTACAGTGGGACCTATTTCAGACCAAGACCTTTTCAACAAAACAAAAAGTATCAAAATCGGAGCATCCGTTCAGAAGTTATGAGCTAACAAACATAAAAAAAAAACATACGGTTTGAATTGAGAACCTTCCTTCATTTTTGAAGTTGGTTAAAAAATCAATATCTCCGATTTTGGAATTTTCAATTTTAAAGGGGGGGAAAGGGGGAAAGTAGATTTGAAGGGGGGGCGGGAAAAGGGGGAAATTAGTTTGAGAGTGAAATCCGTTCTAGACCCGCACATGTAGCACCTCATTTTAAAGGTCTTGAAATTTCATGTCGATTGGGGATGTTCGTATACAATATAGGGCGCCCCCTGGTGGTGAAAAATGGAACTAGATGGTTTTGTTGTAGACCCTATCATGTTACACCTTAATTTAAAGGTCTTGGTATTTCCTGACCGATGGTGATGTTCGTTCAGAACACACTGTGCCCCTTGGCGGTGGAAAGTGCAACTAAAGGATTTTGTAGTTGACACCACAATGTGACACCTTATTTGAAAGGTCTCGGAAATTCAAGGCGATTGGTGATGTTCGTATGCAACATACTGCGCTCCCTGGTGGAGGAAAGGGGATTTTGCAGCGCTTGCGTAGCATGCCTGCTATATGGTGCTGCAGCCACAGGCAGCGGAAACACGATTCAGAGGTTCGTTCGGTTCAAGGTTAATTTTTAAGAATTTGTTCAAGAAATTAGCGGCCCACATATACGCTGCCACAGACACCGGGGTCACGAGCCCGAATTCCGTTCGGTTTAAGGTAATTTGTTTGTTACAGATGGTTATTTTTTTCGCGATACTTTCATTTAAAAATAGAAATTCAAACAAAATAGACTTAAAGATATAAAATCATACAAATTTAAGGTTCATTTAGGGTTATTATTATGGGCCCGGGCAACGCCGGTCGAGTTCGTTTGGTTCCAGGTTAATATTTGGGAATTTTTTCATGTTATTAGCGGTCCGTGTATGCGTTGCCGCAGCACCGGGGTCACAAGGCAGAATTTCATTTGGTTCGAGGTAATTTTTTTGTTACAGCTGATTACTTTTTTTTTTTTTCGATTTTATGCTTTTATTTAAAAATAGAAATTCAAACAAAATCTAGTTAAAGATATAAAATCATACAAATTTAAGGTTCATTTAAGGTTACACTTTGATCTTAGCCAAGAGGCCGGGCCCGGGCAACGCCGGTCAGGTTCGTTTGGTTCCAGGTTAATTTTTGGAAACTTTTTTTATGTTATTAGCGGCCGGCATATGCGCTGCCGCCGGCACTGGGGTCACAAAGCAGAGTTTCGTTCGGTTCAAGGTAATTTTTTTGTTATATCCGATTATATTTTTCGAGATGCTTTTATTTAAAAATAGAAATTCAAACAAAATTTAAGTTAAGATATAAAATCCTACAAATTTAAGGTTCTTTTAAGGTTATTATCATAGGCCCGGACAACGCCGGGCGGGTCAACTAACATGTAGTCTTAGTATTAAACGAAATAGAAAATAAAAGATAGCAACTGTTTATTTGGAGTCAGTTTGACGTCACATTGACAGTACTTTGTAGAAAGTGATGTTATATACAGTATTTCTATTTATAAGCATTTTTCCGAATTTCTTTTTTTTTAAGTGAAAAGTCGTAAATTATATTAGATGTTTTAACTTGAAATCCATTTAAATAATGATGCGACGATTTTTGAAACATTAAGGTCAATAAAGTGACTGTCGAATTCGACGGGTTCCAGCTAGTCTTAATTTTAATTCTGCTAATCCTTTATCTCACAAACTTGCAGTTATTCGTACTCTTTTACATCGTGCAAAGCATTATTGTAGTAATTCTGAATTTTTAAATATTGAACTATCTAATATTTTTTCTGATTTAAAAAATAATGGTTACTCCCCTCATTTTATTCAAAGACTTTATAAAGAAGAGTACAATTTTTCATCTAAATCAATTTATCCTAAAATTAAAAATTTTACTCACCGTACTACTATCCCTTATTATAAAGGTATTTCCGAAAATATCGCTAAATTGCTTAAAACAGTTACTATCTCTACTAGCTTTAAACCTCAACCCCGTATTAGTAACTTTCTCTCAAACTTTAAACCCGCTGCCCCCCCTCCTTAAACGTCTTGGTGTAATCTATTGTATCCCCTATAAAAATTGTGATTCTACATATATCGGTGAAACTGGCAGAACAGGGGAAATTAGATTAAAGGAATATAAGCGCTCATATAAAACACGTGATTTAAGATCAAAACTCGTAATCCATTCCCTCAATAGTGATCATATTCCTGATTTTTACAACTTTAAAATTCTAGCCTCTAATGTAAATTTATATGAATCCCGTATTTTTCTAGAGGGCGCTTTTACTAAAATGCAACATTCTGCCTTGAACGAGGCTAAAGCTATTCCTCCTGAATATATAATCTTGTTATGATGTGTTATGAATATTTTTTGTAAATGTTGTGCTTGCGTGATTGACACTGAGGAGGGCTAGTGTTCTAGCCGAAACGTCTGTCGTGTATTTTAATGTTTTTAATTAAAATGTATTTTTAAAGTTTTAAAATTTTTGTATTCATTATCTCATTTTAAATGTTACATTGGTTTTAATATATTAATGAGACGTATAAATTATGTTTAATTTTATTATATATATCATTAAACAAGAAAGGAAATTTATTTTGAATAATCTATAAGAAGAACACGGAATTTTTAAATATAGATTAAACTTTTGTTCCAAGCAAATTCTCATTTATTCATTGTAACAGTTAATAAGTTATCTAATCAAGAAATTAAGTGAGAAAAGCGAGGGAACCAATTTCTTGCTTCCACTGTAAGATTTCTACAGATAAATTATAATACAGAATAACACAATACTTTCGGTCTCATTTTATGAATAGGCCTTAGGCAAAATTTCTACTTGTGCATGCAGTTAATAAGGGACCTGTACCCATGGAAACCTTATCTTAGATCACTGAAAGCCAGTATCCAAGGGATACGAAGTTTTGAAATGCCGTCGCAGCTTTTTGGCGATACGAGCTCAAAGAGGTGTCTTTAATTTCAATGTATTGTTTTTCGATTAATTAATTGTTCGAAGAAAATCAAAATCGTTTATATATAACATTTTCAACGTTATTAAATTATTTATTCTACTGGGAATTGTGATATTAAAATTCACACATATTATTATATTAAAGTCATATAATATTTCTTACATTTCAAAGTCTAAATCAACACGGAAATATTTGATGTTAAAAGTTATGTATTACTATATCGAAATAATATATATTTCTATATTAATATTCCTTATCAAATTTAATTCTAAGATAGCACATTTAAGGGGACTAGTATCGCCCACTGGTCGAAACTCGACCAATTTCTTTGTAAAGCAAAGCAAACTAATGCTTTCTCGTAAACGGAATTAAATTGCAATACGGCAACGCCACTTGTCGGCCGATATGCACCCAAATTAAAACAGCATAGTTTTACATAATGTCCACATCATATATCATGTTTGGTGCGCGTTTATACACTACAGAAGTTAAGATGTAGCCTTGACTTAAATGGAGGGAATCATAACATAGCAGCGACACCTATTGGGTGATATATTCCAACAACTAATAAATACCAATTTAAATCGAAGTCTAACGAATTATCAGTCGTACTTAAATTCCGTCCAATGGTTCATGAGATACTACAAAATTTCCTTAGCACATCATGCACATCATACATACAGACAAATAGTCATTTTCTAAAAATGAGCGAATCATGTTTAGGACATCTCAAAACATATAAATTAATTGAAAACCGGAAGTCAAAAATATTTACGAGCCCAATACTTTCATCTATATCATTTTATATGACAGCGCCAGCTACCGATTAACATGAACAAAAATTTAATCAATATGATCAGCATAATCAATAATCAATCGTGTTCAAGAAATCTCAAAACATGTAAATTCATCGAAAACTGGAAATTGAAAATTTTTCCTAATCTTCTACTTCCTTCATATGTATACAAAAGATATAGTAATAAACCTTTTAATTTAAAAATAAATAGTCAATTTCAGTTAGTTGAAATGCATTATGTTTTAGCTTGAAAAAATGTGTCTTCAAATTACAGCTGATGTAAATCACACACACACACACACACACACACAAAAAAAAAAAAAAAAAAAAAAAGACTTCAGTTGGCCAAAAATTAAAAAAAAAAAAATAATTATCAGTTGATTATTGGGCTGAACTGTTTTTCACTGATAGTCAAGTTTAATTTATTCTGAGCTGTAGAAAAAAGCTAGTAGGACGACAAAAAAAATGACCGACTTAATGAAAATAACACTCTTAAAACAATGACACATTCTCATACATTATGGTGCGGAGGTGTATAATTTTTCAAGGAGTCGGGGAAAATTTCTATGCTCAAGGGATCAATTAACTCGAAATAAAACGTGGCCATTATTAAAGTGGTGCCTGACTGAGTATTATGAAGGTACCTCCAGGTCGCCGATTGCCGAGGGCCTCCGGTCTAAGGGGGCTCCGGAACACCCCCTACCCCACCCAATAAATAAATAAATAAATAAGTAAAAATAAAATAAATATACTACTATATAATTAGTTACATCAGAGTAATCTGACTATTTATTTTCCAATACTCTTACGCATTTACAATCAAATTTTAATCCTCGAGCTGTGCAGTGCTCATAATTTCAGGCAAATTTGCCGCAAAAGAACTTAAATGCAAACAAGTATTGAGGCTTTGTGATGAAAAAACCTGTTTTTCTTTTCATTATTATTATTATTATTATTATTATTATTTTGTTTTGTTTTTATCTAGAATGCGCTTGTTGGTCAAGTCGACAATGTTTCATTCTTGAAGCACACTGCTTCATGCTTCATCCTGTATATTTGCTTTTTCTTATCTTAAGCAGCAACGAGATTTTGAATGTAGGGTCTAGACTGCGATAGTTACAGCTCTTCGAAGCTACAGTTCTTGTCTAACTTCTTTGTCGTGACGCTCACTTGCTAAGTTTCGTAGTAGGATTGTAGTTAAAGCAGTGTCAGAGCTGTGTCACCATGAAACGTGTCTATCAAAGTGGCGATTCGAAAAAAAGAGAAGAGAAAATCTTTAGATATCCAAAAAATTTCCAAACGTTTAAATACTTGGTTAAATAGTTGCACTTTTAAGTCGCAAAGTCGGCCTTTGAGGGACAACAATAATATACTAAATACAAGTAACTCGAATTAGTTTATTAGTTCACGCAAAACAATTCTATTATTATATTTTATTATAAAATTATTTTTTTTTAATTAGAGGTTCTTTCAGATGAAAATTAGAGATTTTATATAAAAATAATACTTAAGTACCTTCCACATACTCGGTATTTTGGGCCAAGCCTTTATTTCTGTTTCTTGCTACGCTTTGTTTACAGTTCTAAAATCTCCTTATATTATTAAAATCTGTATCTCTTATATTATTAAAATCTGTGCGCGTGTGTGTGTCTGTGTGTCTATCCGTCTGTCTGTGAGAAACGGCTTGAAGCAGCTAAAGCTCGGCCGCTAATGGTCGCACGGTCACAGGTACCGTCGGACGCAGATGTACGTTATCTAATTTGCTAAACGATGCGATCCTAATTAGCGGAGATATTAATTAAAACGTCGACCCACGTCTAACGATAAAACGATTCAAAATGGCAGGCGATCGTCATTTTCGCCCGGAACTGCGTACCTCCAAAGAAGAAGCAGAAAGAGGAAATTTCGTGAGTTTTTTGTTAACCCGTCGGTGCCGATCTGTTGGAGATATCAAAAATACACCTGTACCACGAGAAAGAACATTTATTACCGATTCTTGCGGTATATATATATATTAAATGCGGAAGAAGTTCCGGAAAAGTTTTAAAAGTTCTTTTGTATTATCAAAAGTTTTCACCTGATTTACGCGTTTTGAGATCTACTGAATCGGTTTTATTTTGTATCTCAGCTACTAATTATAATCATTTCATAAATAATACATCATTAGAAAGCTTTGTTGATTTGGAATCGAACAGTAGATTACAGAAATTGCTACCGTCAGATGGCGCTGTAATATTTGTAAATTTCAATATTTCAATTTCTATTTATGATTAAATTATTTTTAATACATCATTCGAAAGATATTTTAAAGTTCTTTTGTATTATCAAACGTTTTCACCTGATTTACACGTTTTGAGATCTCCTGAATCGGTTTTCTTTTGTATCTCAGCTACTAATTATAATCATTTCATAAATAATACATCATTAGAAAGCTTTGTTGATTTGGAATCGAACAGTAGATTATAGAAATTTCTACCGCCAGATGGCGCTGTAATATTTTAAAATTTCAAAATTTCAATTTCTAATTATGATTAAATTATTTTTAATACATCATTCGAAAGATATTTTAAAGTTCTTTTATATTATCGAAAGTTTTCACCAGATTTACAGGTGTCCTGATCAGGTTTTCTTTTGCATCTCAAGTAATTGAGTTAGACCGTTCAAAATTGTTATATGTAGGTTAATTAGGAGGGGCTGAAAGGGTGGGGAAGAAATAGGCGTGCACCGCACGCGTATTCTCTAAATTGTGCGCGCGCAGCGCACCGCACACGGGAGTGAACTGTCGAAGGCAATGGGGACCCGGTTCGACATTTTAACCGATGAAAAATAATTTTTTTTATTTTATTTTCTCAAGAATAAAAATTTGATTTTAGAAGGAATATGTGCGCGCGCGCAGCGCGCACGGGACTGCGCTGCCGAAGGCAGTAGGGACCCGGTCCGACTTTGTACCCGATGAGAAATGATTTTTTAATTTTCATAGACAATAAGACTTCTTCACACACCATAAATTTTAAGAAAGCACAACCGGTTTCGGAAGGAAGTAGCCTTTCTTCATCAGGCACAAAAAACATGTGCTACTGCCTTGGAGGCAAAAGCAAGACTGAAAGCAGGGCAAAATCCAGAGGGGGAGGAGCAACACAAACAACCAATAGGAAGCATCATGCAGGACCAATCAGAGAGGAACACACACGCACACACAAAAACAAAAGGAGGGTTAAATATTATTATTATTATTATTATTATTTTTAAATTATTTATTTAGAATTATTTAATTATAACTATTATTATGTTATAAACATAATGAAGGGGATTATTTCATTGAATTAAACAAATTTTTCCAGGCTGTAGACAGCAAAGTGGAATCAGATTTTTCATTGACAATTTTTATCGCGATTAAGGTAAATAGCTAAATTTTCCAAAAAATTCAGTTCGGAAATGCGTTTGGCATGAAAGATAAATTTGGCACTCTTAAAATTAAAACTATGATCAAATTCCCAACTGTGCTTCGCAATAGAAGATTTAGAAATTTCTTGATTAACAACATATCGAGAATGTTCACGTAAACGGCATTCAAGATTTCTTTTTGTTTGACCAATATAAGATAAATCACAATTATTACAAGGGACATTATAGATACCCCACGTATGAAGATCGGGAACAGGGGATTTAGTTGAAGGGAATTAGAATTTATTGACAGGTTTAAAAATAACGTGAAAATTGAAACGCTTCAAAACTTTGGCTAATTTAAAACATAAGAGAGGATAAAAAGGCAAGACAACAGGATTATCAGGTTTAATTTTATCATCAATGGAAAGAGTAGAATTATAAGTTGGCCTACTGAACTTATTGATAGCTTTATCAATTATAGAGGATCTGAAACCTCTTCTAATAGCAACGGACTTTAAATAATTGAGTTCTTCTTTAAGAGAAGAAGTATCAGAACAAATTTTAAGGGCACGATGCACGTAAGTGTAAAAGGTGCCAATTTTTTGTTTAGCTGAATGATTAGAGAGAGCATGGGGAGGGTTAGAAACAGAGAAAGGTTTCCTGTACACAGAGGTTTTAAAAGAGGAATCGCACCTAGTAACTAAAACATCAAGAAAGGGATGAAACTAGGGATAGAACTAAAACATTAATTTTACTTATTAGTCTAATATTAATTTAAAATAAATAAATAAATAATAAAAATAAATAAATAAATAAATAAATCATTAGAAAATAAAATAAAATTTATTGTTTTTCTTTCCCTCCCTCCTTTTGTTTTTGTGTGTGCATGTGTGTTCCTCTCTGATTGTTCCTGCATGATGCTTCCTATTGGTTGTTTGTGTTGCTCCTCCCCCTCTAGATTTTGCCCTGCTTTCAGTCTTGCTTTTGCCTCCAAGGCAGTAGCACGTGTTTTTTGCACCTGATGAAGGAAGGCTACGTCCTTTCGAAACCGGTTGTGCTTTCTTAAAATTTAGTGTGTTTGATGAAGTCTTATTGTCTATTTATCGTTTGTACACCAGTTTTGCATTTAGTTTTGGTTTTTAATTTTCTTTTCTTAAGAATGAAAATTTGATTTGAGAAGGAATACGTGCGCGCAGCGCACGTATACCTTCACACGTGCACGTACTGCCGAAGGCAGTGGGGACCCGGTGTGAGTTTTTACCCGATCAGAAATGATTTTTTTTAGGGGGCAGGAAGGGTCAGGGAAGAAATATGCGCAATGTTTTTTCTTTTTGTATGAAGCACTACCTATATTAGAATGGCTGTCGCTAAATTGAACTTCTTGGCGAAAAATGTGCGGTGTACTTCAACGCAAAAATTAAAAAATTGCCCACGAGAAATAAAACTGATAAAATAAATTTATTGGTCATTGAGTTTAGAGTAGTAAAAAAACACTAGGCAGTCGAATGTGACGTCATGGGCAGTTTCTTTTAATGACAACTTCACAGAAAAAAAAAAAAGTTGTTAAAAAAAATAATAAATAAAAATAAATAAATAAATAAATAAATAAAAGAACATTTTAGTACAATATATGTTAGCATCGTAAACTATATTAGCATTCTATCAATATGTATAAATTTTTTAAAGTGATAGTGACGTGAAGTCAAATTTTGTGAGATGCATAATTTATTTATTTTTAATTTTTATTGTTCACGTTTAAGTAAATGTATTTATTTTCCTATCTGGAAAAAAAAAAAATTAACTCGTAAAATTTTTTTTAACAATTAAATTAAGGGATAAAACTTAAATGGCTGATTTTAAAGCTATTATGAAGTTATTATTTTCATATTGTAATTAATTAAAAGAAAACTAATCAAAAACTCGAAAATCGGGCTTCGAGGTGCACAAGTACCCTCGGGGGGCACCTTCGTGTTGAATTATGTGACTGTCCGAGCTACCGTTTTCGAAAACAGTGAACTATATATACATTATACATACATATATATATATATATGTATATGTATGTATATATATATATATACAAATCTTGCCCGATTAATAGTATGAGATATATTTTATTTATGGAAAAAGATTTCAGTGGTTAATTGAAGACTAGCGGGTCAGTATTTTCAAATGAATCACTATAATTAATGAATCACTAACAGTAACTTTTACTCTTAAGAAAAGAAAAAAATCATTTCTGATCGGGTGAAAAGTTACCCCGGGTCCTCACTGCCTTCGGCAGCGGATTCCCGTGCGCGCTGCGCGCGCGTATTCCTTCCCTGACTCTTCGTGCCCCCTAAAAAAATCATTTCTGATCGGGTAAAAACTCACACCGGGTCCCCACTGCCTTCGGCAGCGCAGTCACGTGCGCGTTGCGCGCGCACAAGTTAACGGATACACGCGATGCGCTCGCGTATTCCATCCCTGACCCTTCGTGCCCCCTAAAAAAGAAATCATTTCTGATCGGGTAAAAACTCACACCGGGTCCCCACTGCGTTCGGCAGCGGAAACCCATGCTCGCTGTGCGCGCACGTGTTAAGGTATATGCTCGCCGAGCGCACATATTCCTTCTCAAATCAAATTTTTATTCTTAAGAAAAGAAAATCAAAAAAATCATTTCTCATCGGTTAAAAAATCGGACCCACTGCCTTCGGTCGCGCAGTTCCGTGCGCGCTGCGCGCGCACAAGTTAAGGGATACGTGCACGGTGCACGCCTATTTCTTCCCCACCCTTTCAGCCCCTCCTAATTAACCTACGTATACGAATTTTGAACGGTCTAACTCAGTTAGCTGAGATGGAAAAGAAAACCTAATCAGGACACCTCAAAACGTGTAAATCTGGTGAAAACTTTCGATAATATAAAAGAACTTTAAAATATCTTTCGAATGATGTATTAAAAATAAGTTAATCATAATTAGAAATTGAAATATTGAAATTTGAAAATATTACAGCGCCATCAGTCGGTAGAAATTTCTGTAATGTACTGTTCGATTCCAAATCAACAAAGCTTTCTAATGATGTATTACTTATGAAATTATTTTAATTAGTAGCTGAGATACAAATGAAAACTGATTCAGGACACTTCAAAACTTGCAAATCTGGTGAAAACTTTCGATAATATAAAAGAACTTTAAAATATCTTTCGAATGATGTATTAAAAATAATTTAATCATAATTAGAATTTAAAATACGCGTATTAGAATAAAATTTAATTTCCAATTAAAATGTAATTTTTTTGCAAAATCGATGAAATTTGAACTGCAAGGCTGTCTTGTGATGTTAGGTCTGTATACCAAGTTTAGTGTGCGACATTGAAAAACTGAAGCCTTTTCAAAATTGCAATTTTTAATCGCAGTACTAAAACACGTGACCTCATTGAATACCAGATGTTTCTCTTTCCGTTGAAGACTGTAGACGATCGTCTGCGATATTAAAATTGTTTTGATTTGTTGCCACCATTTTTTTTTAGTTTAGTTAATTAAAAAAAATCTAATTGTCCGATTGATAAGCCTTTTAAACAATCGGATTGGGAAAAATCGGCCCTTTCATTTGATACCATATTTGTAACGATACGACTGATATTTCTAATTTATTTTCCACTTTTTCCGTAAGAATATGTCTTTTTAAGCAAATAGCCGTGAATTCTCAGTCATTTTTCGATCGACATAGCTCAACGTTTTAATTAATATATCAGCTAATTAGGGTCGCATCGCTTAGCGAATTATCGCGATGTCGAGATGAAGAAATTCTGCGTCTGTCGACACCGGTTTCGAGGCACTGCGGCCATTAGCGTCGGAGCTTTAGAGGGCACAAGGCATTTCTCACAGACAGATGCGCACAGATTTTAATAATATAAGGAGATTAATATTGAATACACGAGTAAATTATTATATAAAACGTTAAAATAAATTTGAATTCAGATTAAATAGAAAATTAAAATATATGTGATTTCTATATCCCAATGCACGAAATCCGAATCCGAATAATGGCATATTAAAAATATTGGTAAATGCTAATTAAGGTTGAGTGGGTTTAATGCCGCACTACATACAACCACGCAGGTGGCATTTGGTGACGATTTGGGGTTCGTCCAACACTAACTATAATAATGACTCAACTGAGCTTTACTTTATAGACGATTACATGCAATCAACATTTCCTATAATATCCATAGAATAGTGTAGATTGAATGTAATTGGCAAGATATTCCGTGACGTAAAAGTCAGTTAGGAGGCATTGTTATAGGAGGTATTGATTCACCACTGTCTGCTATATGAGAAAACTGACATTAATCAAAACACGTATTATAAATGGTAACAAACGTGTTACACTTTCATCACTGAGCCAGGTATATAAACAAGGAGATATTTTACCTTAACTTGATATATGGATGTCTTCAAAAGCGAAGATGTATAGAATTACATTCACAAATATTTTACCTTATAAAATCGAAGGGGGAAAAAAAAACCTGCTTTAGCTTCAAACATACGCAACAAAAATACTATATACGGCTTTTTTTGTAATCCAAGCTATCGTGATAAATTTGAAATGCAAGCATCTAAACTGACATGATAAATTTTCCGTGCGGTCATTTTCTTCCAACTGTGCATTTCATTCATTAATATAAAGGAACGACCCATTTCTGTTGTGTGACATTGCGTTTTTCTCAGAAAGACACGACTGTCAACCTACATTTGCATAGGATTATGTGGGAGGGACGAAGTTTACAAGAAGAAAACAGAATTCAAGTGCGGACGACTTGATCCAGGGATATCAGTTACTTCGTTTTATTGCATGTGAAAATGAACTGATGATAGATTATTCGCATGTATCTTATTTTTTTATGAATAATATCTTTCTGCATGTAATCTGAAACGCTATTTCCATGCGCATGAATGTCTTTAAAAAAATAGTTCCCATATCATGTTGACATGCATGAAGATTTTGAGAAAATATGAACGACTGGGCAACACGTTTAAGAAGTAGGATGAAAAGATATACTTAATAAATCGAATTTGGCATATTTTAAAAAGAGCGGCTCTAACTAAATGACTCTTCTTACACTTATGCAATCAAATTCGTATGGAGTTGATTCGTTAAACATGTTAAACAAGAAAGAGAAATTAGGCGTTTCGCATGGAATATAAAGCACTTTCCAATTGTTCTTATCTATTACACGATTTAAATTTCAATGTATTTTTTTCTCCGTTCTGACACCTTAAGATATATTTTATTTTAATTACAGAAGGAGATATCTCACAAAAGAAAACTATAGTAGTTTCATATTTAAGGAGAAAACATTTCTTTCTTTCTTTTTTTTTTTTTTGTAGTCCTGTTTGTTGTCTAAATGTTGTCTAAATATTGCATACTAAAATATTAAGCTACAAAAAAAAAAAAAAAAAAAAAAAAAAAAAAAAAAACCCTCATAAAATAAATGAAAATTTGTTTAGAGTATTCCTTATATTTCATCATGTATCTGTGCTCTTTTGAACGACTTTGTAAATCGATTATTTATGATAAACGTACCTTCCACATTTTATAAAAGATTTTTATAAAAGATATACCTTCATGTACCTGAATAATGTATGTTAGTGCTTTATATGGTACAATAATGCTAAAATATCCTTAAAAAGTACTGGTCATAGACCGTAATGTATCAGAATCTCTTTTAACTGTACAATAGCTAAAAATACTACTCATCATTTTCTACATGATATATACTATAATAAGTTGGAATAACGTATGTCAATTCCAATACATTCTACAAATCTATATATACGTACTATATATGAGTAAACTCACTGATTCACTCACTGACTCAACACGGCTGTGGCGATCCTATGGGAGATAGAGTCACAATTTTTGGTGAGCAGGTTGATTTTAGGACCTTGAAGCTCACTAAGACGGGATTTTGTGAAATACCCCCATTCCCCACCCCGGGGGGGCAGAAGGCAAAAACCACCTTTATAAGCATAACTCGGCTCCAAATTGCTTCCCGGTGAAGAAATTGCAGATGGGCAGACTAGACTTGAATACAAAAAAATCATTTTCTGCGATTTTGGAATTTTGGATTTTTAAGGGGGGTAGGGGGTAAAAATGAGATTTTCTTCGGCGCATAAGGCAAAAACACATTTATAAGTATAACTTGACACCAAATTACTTCACAGTGAAGAAATTGCAGATGGGGAGACTAGACTTGAATACAAAAAAATCATTTTCTGCGATTTTGGAATTTTTGATTTTTAAGGGGTGTAGGGGGTGAAAATGATTTTCGGAGGTGCAGAAGGCAAAAACACCTTTATAAGCATAACTCGGCTACAAATTACTTCACGGTGAAGAAATTGCAGATGGGGAGACTAGACTTGAATACAAAAAAAATTATTCTCTGCGATTTTGGAATTTTGGATTTTTTAGGGGGAAAAGGGGTGAAAGTGATTTTCGGAGGCGCAGGAGGCAAAAACACCTTTATAAGCATAACTCGGCTCCAAAATACTTCATGATAAAAAAATTGCAGATGGGGAGACTAGACATAAGTACAATAAAATAATTTTCTGCGATTTTGGAATTTCGGATTTTTAAGGGGGAAAAGGGGGTAAAAAGGATTTTCGGGGGGAAATTTAGCAATATATGGATTTTCGAGTAAAATTCTAGCAGTAATAGCTCAAAGATTTAAAAAAAAAAAATCTCGAAACGTCTTCTTGAAGGTATTTGCAAAAACTCATTTTTGATTTTTTCCGATTTTCGACTTTAGGGAGGGGGGGGGGTGAGTTACGAGGGGGTAAATTCGACAACCCCCCTTATAGCGCTAAATTCGTCCGTGGAAATCTATAGGAGCTGAGGTCACAAATTTTAGTGTGGGGCTTATTTACGTGTATAAAACACCCATTGTAACGGGATTTTGTGAAAGCCCCCTTTTATCCCTTTGGGGGTGGGGTGGGGAATAAAAGAGTAAAATCACTGATTCACTGATTCAACACAGCCGTGGCAATTCTATGGGAGATACACTCGCAAATTTTGGTGAGCACGTTGGTTTTAGGACCCTGACGCCCATTAAGGAGGGATTTTGCGAAATATCACCCGCTCCCCCTGGGGGGCAGAAGGCACCCCCCCCTCCCTCTCATAAGCATAATTCGGCTCCAAATAGCTTCACGGTGAAGAAATTGCAGAGAGAGAGACTAGACTTGAGTGCAAAAAAAGCATTTTCTGAGATTTGAGTTTTGGATTTTTAAGGGGGGGGGGTAAAAACTGTTTTCGGGGGGCAAATTTAGCGAAATACGGGTTTTCGAGTAAAACTCTACCAATAATAGCTCAAATGTATAGAAAATCGCCAAGAGTCTTCTTGAGGATATTTCCAAAAACTTACTCTTGATTTTTTCCAATTTTCGATATTGGGGGGGGGGGGGGGAGTTATGAGGTGGCAAATTCGACCCCCTCTTTTAGCGCTAAATTCGTCCGTGGAAATTTATAGGAGCTAAGGCCACAAATTTTAGTGTGTGGCTTATTTACGTGTGTCCAACACCCATTGTAACGGGATTTTGCGAAAGCTCCCCCTTTCCCCCTAGGGGGTAGGGAGGAATAAAAACGTTTCGAAGCATAACTTTGCTTCAAATTATCTTAGTAAGATTAAATTTTATATGTGGGTTGTTTATGCGTTCCCAACACGCACTATAAAGGAAATTAACGAAATTTCTCCCTCTCCCCTTTTAAGGATGGGGAGGGAGAAAAAACACGCTTATAAGAGTTACTGTGCTCCAAATTATTCCAGGATACCGATTTTTTGATCTATAGATTGGTTATGCGTATTCAAGACACACACTGCAAAGGGATTTTGTAAAATTCCACCATATCCCCCTTGGGGTGGGGTAGAGGAAATCCTTTTTCCATGCACAACTCTGCTCTCAACTATCTTAGGCGATTTTTCATGCCTGGGCTGGTTATGCTTTCCCAACACGCATTATAAAGGGATTTCGTGAAATTAAATTTCCTCTTTCCTCCCTTTAAAGGCGGGGGGTGGAGGTGGGGGTGGGGCAAAAACACGTTTTAAAATGTAACTCTGCTCCAAATTATCTCAGGAAAGCGTTTTTTTTAATAAGTCGATTGGTTATGCATTCTCAACACACACAAACTACAAAGGGATTATTTTAAATTCGGTGTTATCACATCCTCCCCTTCTTTTGAGGGTTGGTGGGTAAAAAACATGTTTCCACACGTAACTTTGTTACAAATTATCATAGAATGGCAATTTTTGACATGTGGACTGCTTATGCGTATTCAACACACATGACAAAGTGATTTTGTGAAATTAAACTCTTTCGCCCCTTAGGGGGCGAGGGGGCAAAAGTAGTGTAAAAAGGAGAGTTCACCGCCACGGTGGAGGGACGGAGGGACGATGAGGGTCAGGGTGGAGGCGCGCCACCACCCTACACCCTCCGTCCCTCCACCGTGGCGGTCAACGTCTCCTTTTTACACTACTTAGTCATCATCTTGGACGAGGGGGTGTTGCCACCCGAAGAATAGAAACTTTTAGAGCGTTGCCACCGGAAGAATAGAAACTTTTAGAGCGTTGCCACCGGAAGAATAGAAACTTTGACTATCATCTTGGATGAGGTTTGGTGGTGCCATCTATAGGGAATTTTGAGGAGTTAGATTTATTTTCCTAAATTTCGGACTTAGTATTTTTTTCACAATTTTGGGGACTTCAAAATTTTTTCGAAGTTAGATTTATTTTCATAAATTTCGGAGACTTAGCATTTTTCACAATGCACAGGGAAGTTGATTGACTGAAACAAAGGTTGATGAGTACTATATAATTAAAAACAGGGTATAGACTTTAAAATTTAGATGCTGCCACCGGAAGAATAGAAACTTTTGGAGAGTTGTCATTTGAGGATTATAAATTGATTACAGAATTAAATAGAAACTTTCCTATGCATTTCAGGGAATTTTGACAAAATAAAACAAAGGGTTGATGTGTATTATAGAATTAAAAACAGGGTATAGACATTAAAATTTAGATGTTGCCATTGGAAGAGTATAAATAATTTCCGGTGGGACTTAACATTTATGACTGAATGAAACAATGAATGACTGAAGTTAATTAACATCAGTAACAATTTATGAGTATATTAGAAACTTAGCATTTTTAGAGATTAAAAATATATTGTGTTAAGATAATAAATAAGGAATTTAAATAGGAGTTCATACTTTTAGTGACATCATTACAAATTTATATTAGGAAATTTTTACAGAATTAAATAGAAATTTTCGTATTTTGTGGATTAACACATAGATTTAAAAGCAAAACAAATAATTTAACATTCATTAAAAATGTAAGACACTTAAAAATTCTAACTTTATTTTAACACTAAATAAGTTTCACTTTTTAAATTTATTTAGACTATCTTAGAAATAATATTATTACATTCGTTAAAAATTGAACCCACATGCACTTTAAAAATTACTATCATATAAATTAAACTAAATATAATAAAAATTATGTAAATTAAACTTTATATTCTCACTAAAAAAGTTTAACATTTCTTTAAACTCTATCTTACATTCGTTAAAAATTTAACAGAAGTTTTTAATCAGTTACTAAATTTTGTATACAGTTATGTTATATAAACTTATAATAAAAATTATATAAAACACATACTGTTATTTAAGCTCTAACTTTGAAATACTATTTTTACATTCTTTAAAAATTGAACACTCATACACTTTAAAAAATGACTATCATATAAATTAAACTAAATATAATAAAAATTATGTAAATTAAACTCTATCTTACATTCGTTAAAAATTTAACAGAAGTTTTTAATCAGTTAATAAATTTTGTATACAGTTATGTTATATAAACTAAATATGATAAAAATTATATAAAACACATACTGTTATTTAACCTCTAACTTTGAAATACTATTTTTACATTCTTTAAAAATTGAACACACATACACTTTAAAAAATGACTATCATATAAATGAAACTAAATATAATAAAAATTATATAAAACACGTACTGTTATTTATGCTATAACTAAACAAATACGATAAACAAAAGTTTCAAAATCAGTAAATGAGGATATATATATTATAAATTAAACTAAATATAATAAAAATTATATAAATTAAACTTTATATTCTCACTAAATAAGTTTCACAATTATTTTAACTCTAACTTACATTCGTTAAAAATTGAGCACATGCACTTTTAAAAATGACTATCATATAATAATATTAATCTAAAAAATTGCTTACAAAGAGATAAATTATAAATAAAGAAAAAAAATTACTATCATATAATAATATTAATCTAAAAAATGCATACAAAGATATATAGTAAAGTTATAAATTTAAAAAAAATACTATCATATAATAATATTAATTAAAAAAAAAAAAAAAAAAAAAAAAAAAAATTACTATTATATAATAATATAAATTAAAAAAATTACTTTCATATAAATTAAAAAAAAAAAAAAATGACTTTCATATAATAATATGAATTAAAAAAATGCATACAAAGATATACAGTAAAGTTATAAAATAAATAAATAAATAAAAAATAAAATAAATAAAAATAAAAATAAAATAAAAATGACTATCCTATAATAGTATTAATTTAAAAATACATACAATGTTTAAAATCAACAATTAAATTTTATATACATTATAATTAACTAAACTTTATGCTGTTACTATTCAATTTATCCTAACACAAAAATTTTATAAGTACATGAATATGTTATTTAAATTAAACATTATATTCTCACTAAGTAAGTTTAACATTTATTCGAGTTTAACGCTGTAATATAATTTAAACTATCTTGAATGAAACAGGTAAATACTTTTAAACTTGAACTAATAAAAATAAGTTCTTTTTATAAAATAATTGATATAAACTATAATAATAAAAAGGATTAGTTATATTTAAAAACTATCAGTTACTAAAAGTTATTTTATATTAAACATTTCGAAATAAATTGCATAAAAATTCAATGCATCATTTTAAATGAAAATAAACAGTTTCCTTAAAAAACAGATAATACGGAATATTCTATGAGTCAGTTATCACCTGCAACGGAAAACCCCTACAGCTGATGAATCATATGTTATATACGCTGGCGAGCCATACCTATTAGTAATCCACACTATCTCATATAAAGATTAAGTTAAAATCATTAAAACAATACAGCGAATAATTTGGAAAATGCAATAATTTTTTCACAAAGCATATCATACACTGAGTTTAAACGATTATCACCTATCACTTAAACGGTATTTAAATAAATAAATACATATAAAAGTAAGTTATAGTTAAAAAATAAAAATTTCGTTTGTGAAAGGAGTTTTATATATTGCAAAAATTAGTTTTATTCAAATAATTTCTAAACATACACAAGTTAAATGGAAACTTTTCTAGGTTTCATTTAAGCAATAATTTTCCATGTGTGAAAGTAGTTTTATTTATGCAAAATTTAGTTTTATATAAACAAAAAAATTTATAGTGTAACAATAAAAATAGTTTATAGTATAACAATAAAAAATTCCTTATAAGTAAATACCAATAAAAAATATTTTTTTTAAATTAATTTCTCTCTCTTCAATAAAACAATAAAAATTTCTTATATAACTTTCGTAAAGTTTTAATAAAATTTCTATTATAAACAAATTTTTTTATGATATAAACAAATAATTTTATTAGAATATACATATTAAGTTTATTAAATTATCAAATAGTAATAATAAATTATGAAACTTACTTAAAATTGATGAAATTTCCCTTAGCGAAATGCAACCTTCATTCACACACAAATGCGAGAAACTGTTTATCGCCACACGTTGACTCATACAGATAAGAATGTTGAATCATACCTTAGTAGAATGTTGTTAGAGTTCTGTGTTTTCAGAGTAATATAAAATAGTTTATAGAGATCATTTATTTAATATCAGTTGTAAACTACATTTAAATAATGCAATAAGAGTTGAACTCTGCAATTAACCTATTAAAATATTGAAATTTTTTTAATTTTTTTATTTAATTTTACTTTTTTTAATTATGCTAAGAAAATAATGAGATCAAAACAGAATTATTTTACGATAAGACATCCTTTTTCATTCAATAAAATGTAACTATAATTTTTAATGAAAGGTTTTAAAATCACTTAATAGGATAAAATTAAAAACAGAAATCTTATTATTTTTTCTAGTTATAAAACTAAGTAATAAACTATCTATAAATAATCATATAGCAAGCGAGATTTTTGTATAATAACTATATATTATTTTAATATATACATTACATCGCAGGGTAAAATTTTCAACTTATTTATACGGATTGAAGTAATAAAACTTAATCATTTGCATAACCGCTAAATTTTATAAGTTGGATATATGATTTAAAATACTAAACAATAATCCTTGTGAGAGGATTGGGATAACACTTTCACAGAAAGAAATTGTCCTTTACAATAAGATTTGCTTAGAATGTCTAAGTGAAAATAACTTACTGTGAGGTCAGTGAGTCATGCAGTTGTATTCGAATTTATTGTTTTTAGTTAATGAAACTTCTAATGAGTCAATTATTTTTACTAGCATATAAATGTAAATTTTTATATTATTCCTATATAGATAAAATTTTAAATAATTCATTAAGTGTTAAACTTTGCATTTAATCGATTAAATAAAGTTTTCCTAAAATATAAGTGTAATTTTTTAATGAATCGTTTTGAAATCACTTTAACTTTATAAGAAAAAACTAAAAAGAGGTTTTTAAATTACTTAATAGGATAAAATTAAAAATCTTATTGTTTTTAGCAATTATTTTATCTAGTTATAAACTATATATTATTTTAATATACGCCTTATAGTTAAGTCAGTTTTAGAGAAAACCAAGAAAAAATCCCAACGCGCAGGTTGATGAGTTGGAATATTCTATTATACTTAAAGAATCCAGGTACGGAAAAACCGAAATACAATACGCGGAAAAACAGGCGGGATTTTCGGTTAAAACTTCAAAGCAGTGGACGGTAAACATAACACACCGTGAAACAACCTACTCCCACGACAGCCAAACTAAGAATGAAGGGAAACGTTGAGTTGTAACACCTTATCTACTAGAGATATGGGGGAATTCCCCATGACTCACCCCTCGTTCGTTCATGTACAACATCTTACGAGAAACTTCGTGAAGGTTGACTTATCGGTGACGAGTTTGAATAATATGCATAACCGCTAAATTGTATAAATGAGAATCTTTTAATGTGAGTATTATAGTAATGATAAATTTATTTTATAATCGATAACTCATCAGCTTCACACCTTATATAAAACAATGGTATATTCAAAAGTGTTACCAAATTTTACTACACAATAAACATTCACATATGGATATTCCTAAGGTTTAAGACTTTGCGAGGATCCTATAAGCGAAATGCCTGTGAGTCTTTCTAAGGAATCCTAATCTGTATTTAAGCAGGTTTTAGAGAAAACCAAGAAATACTCCAGTCGACTAGGTTGATGAAATGGATTCGAATCCAACACTTCCCCTTTTACCATAGAATCGTTCACTAATCACAAGGTTAATGAGTCATGCAGTTGTATTAAAACTTATTGATTACATGTCTAAACTTATACCATTAAATATTTAACTGTTGGTTCTATAAGTGGATTGCTCTGTGTGTGAGTCTTTGTAACTTATAGTTAAGCGAGTTTTAGTGAAAACCAAGAAAAACTACAAACGGGTAGATTGTTAAGTTGAATTCGAACCTAACATTAAACATAGAATCGTTTGTTCTTCTAAAATCCTTGTAACAACATGTTTATGGACTTTATAAGAAAATGCTTAATATGGTTTGCATGCGTTAGCTATATTAAACACTTAATTTTTAACATACATTAAGGTTAGTGGATGAGTGACAGGTAATTCATTTAAAACAAAACTATAATAACGGTCGATTGAAACAAAGGGTTTGCAGTTTTAGAGAAAACCAAGAAAAAATCTCAACGGTAGGTTGATGAGTTGGAATATTCTATTATACTTAAAGAATCCAGGTACGGAAAAACTGAAATACAATACGCGGAAAAACAGGCGAGATTTTCGGCTAAAACTTCAAAGCAGTGCACGGTAAACATAACACACCGTAAAACAACCTACTCACACGACGGCCAAACTAAGAATGAAGGGAAACGTTGAGTTGTAACACCTTATCTACTAGAGATAAGGGGGAATTCCCGGAAAAGCTGAGTCACCCCCCGTGGATCTTACGAGAAAGTTCGTGAAGGATAACTCATCGGTGACGAGTTTGAATAATTTGCATAACCGCTAAATGGTATAAGCGAGAATCTTTTAATGTGAGTATTATAGTAATGATAAATTTATTTCATAATCGATAACTCATCAGGTTCACACCTTATATAAAACAATACTATATTTAAAAGTTTTACTGTACAATAAATATTCACATATGGATATTCATAAGGTTTAAGATCGATTAAATAAACGAGAATCCTATAAGCGAAATGCACGAGAGTCTTTCTAAGAAATCCTATTGCATATTTAAGCAGGTTTTAGAGAAAACCAAGAAATACTCCAATCGACTAGGTTGATCAAATGGATTCGAACCCAACACTTCCCCTTTTACCATAGAATCGTTAACAAATCGTAAGATTGATGACTCATACTAGAGTCATGCAGTTGTATTGAAACTTATTGATTACAACTCTAAACTTATACCATTAAATATTTAACTGTTGGTTCTATAAGTGGATTGCTCTGTGTGCGAGTCTTTGTAACTTATAGTTAAGCGAGTTTTAGTGAAAACCAAGGAAAACTACAAACGGGTTGATTGTTAAGTTGAATTCAAACCTAGCATTAAACATAGAATCGTTTGATCTTCTAAAATACTTGTAACAACATGTTTATGAACTTTATAAGAAAATGCTTAATAGGGTTTTCATGCGTTAGCTATATTAAACACTTAATTTTTAACATACATTAAGGTTAGTGGATGAGTGTCAGGTAATTCATTTAAAACAAAACTATAATAAGGGTCGATTAAAACAAAGGGTTTGTATGTTATAATTATAGGATAAAACGTTATGTGTTTCGAAAACCCTTCATCAAGATTGCAACAACCGTTTCGAATGATACTCTCCCTTCATCAGATAGACTTAAACTTTTATTTTCACAGTATGAAACAAGATGATAGAGGATTTACACTTATTGAAATCCCAACTTATAAATAATTCGACTTTCACTAAAAATGCAAGTCGCATATACACTTTGAAACAATCAATAAATTTTATATTATCACAATGCATTAAATAAGTTTCCCGTTTAACATTCAAGATGAATTTATTTTTGCATTAATTAAGAATTGAACACATATTAATTTTTAAAATGACTATTTTTTAAAAAGTTTTGAAACAGCTAATAAAATTTATAAGCTTTTACAATTAAATAAATTTAGCATATTAGGGAAGTTTTACATCACTCGGTAAAATTTTATATAAGCAATAAAAGTGATACACATTATAATTATAAACTCATAAAATAAATTTCACACTTAACATTTAAACTCTAACCAATCAATCTTAAAGTAATTTTTTATCTTTTGTACATAATCATAAACCTTTCGTTTCTATTGTAAAGTGAAGTATGACTCATGCTTTAATTAAAATCTCTAATCAAAATTATAAGAAAGTAAAGTTTAGGAAACACCTATGTATTATAAGCAAATTAATAAAGTATAAATATTCATGTTTTTCAGTTAAGTAAAAAAGTTATATAATTAGTTTTACAGAGTACTTAAAAAAATAATGTATAATTAAGTTTAAGATTTTTTTTTTTTTTCTATAGTATGTATATATAAATTTTTAGTTAGAAAGTTTTTATTAAAATACAATAATCAAAGTTTTGTACGATATTAATTTACATTGCATCTAAAACTTTAAATATATAGAAACAATTGTACATTTGGTTTTGTCTGAAGCATATATAAATAATAAAATCTTATTCAGTTTAGTTTTTAAAACACCCTAAAGATTTCAGACACACATATTTTTATCTTGTTTAAATAAAATTTTTAAAATGAAACAATATTAATGTTATAAAATAATACACTCAGCATGACTCACCGAGTGTGCTATTCCATCAAATTATTCCGCATACGTGTAATAACATGTCTGACTTAACTATATACTGAATTACCATTATTTCAGAAAAAGTTGGGACTTACCTTAAAACACATCCTACACCCTTGGCAGACTTGAAGAAAATGAATGATACGAGACATTCTTATCAGAGACGCCAGGTCACGAGGTTAGTGACGTCACGAATGATGTGATTGGCTACGCTCAGTCACGTGATCATGACGTCATCCTCTCATCAATGACGTCACCGATTGCTTATCTGCTACCACAACGCGCGGAAATGTCCAGTACGCAGTGAAAAATATTCAAAGTCTACGGGACATTACTCGAAACGATTCCATTGTCTTATACGGTAAATTGAAATATAACACGCGGAAAAAAGATCGACATATACCGGAGAAACTATGCATACTGTCCGATGAAACTAAGCCGCACAGCTAAGTAGATGCTACCAGGATGAGAGTCAAAATCCAACTGAATTCAAACAATATGACAAGGTCTATAAATCTCCCGTGTTGATTTGATGGTTTTGATGAATGGGTTTTCCCCCACACTTAAGCAGAATGGAGAAGTCATAGGTTTTCCCTCACCTATCTCTTAATTAAGTTTCTTAATTAAAATTATGCAAATTATATGTAAGTCTTTCAAATATCTCTTAATTATGTTTTCTAATTAAAATTATGTAAATTTTATGTAAATCTTTCATGTTTATCATATGCCCTCCTAGTTAAAGATTTAATAAACCTATCTTTTATACAACATAAATAAATTTAATAAGTGTAATCTGTTTAATGACTCATCAAACGATGACTCATCAAACGATGACTCATCAAACGATGACTCATCATAAACATGTCTGAACATGAATCTAGTTGAACACTAACATTTTATTGTATATGATTTTGTATTATTGCTTTTTATATTATTCAAACCAAAAGTTATTTTTATTATTATTGTTTACTTATGAGAAACTTAATTTGCATTCATTATGAATAAAAATTTAATTATTAACTAGAAAATCAGTTTACTTATAAAAAACTTAATTATTCATCAAGTAGTGTTGTTTACTTAATTTCCAACAACGTATATTTTGTGATCCATATAGTAATTATCGCTTATTCAGTAAAATATTAGTGTTCAAGTAGATTCATGTTCAGACATGTTTATGATGAGTCATCGTTTGATGAGTCATCGTTTGATGAGTCATTAAACAGATTATACTTATTAAATTTATTTATGTTGTATAAAAGATAGGTTTATTAAATCTTTAACTAGGAGGGCATATGATAAACATGAAAGATTTACATAAAATTTACATAATTTTAATTAGAAAACATAATTAAGAGATATTTGAAAGACTTACATATAATTTGCATAATTTTAATTAAGAAACTTAATTAAGAGATAGGTGAGGGAAAACCTATGACTTCTCCATTCTGCTTAAGTGTGGGGGGAAAACCCATTCATCAAAACCATCTAATCAACACGGGAGATTTATAGACCTTGTCATGTTGTTTGAATTCAGTTGGATTTTGACTCTCATCCTGGTAGCATCTACTTAGCTGTGCGGCTTAGTTTCATCGGGCACTATGCATAGTTTCTCCGGTATATGTCGATCTTTTTTCCGCGTGTTATATTTCAATTTACCGTATAAGACAATGGAATCGTTTCGAGTAATGTCCCGTAGACTTTGAATATTTTTCACTGCGTACTGGACATTTCCGCGCGTTGTGGTAGCAGATAAGCAATCGGTGACGTCATTGATGAGAGGATGACGTCATGATCACGTGACTGAGCGTAGCCAATCACATCATTCGTGACGTCACTAACCTCGTGACCTGGCGTCTCTGATAAGAATGTCTCGTATCATTCATTTTCTTCAAGTCTGCCAAGGGTGTAGGATGTGTTTTAAGGTAAGTCCCAACTTTTTCTGAAATAATGGTAATTCAGTATATAGTTAAGTCAGACATGTTATTACACGTATGCGGAATAATTTGATGGAATAGCACACTCGGTGAGTCATGCTGAGTGTATTATTTTATAACATTAATATTGTTTCATTTTAAAAATTTTATTTAAACAAGATAAAAATATGTGTGTCTGAAATCTTTAGGGTGTTTTAAAAACTAAACTGAATAAGATTTTATTATTTATATATGCTTCAGACAAAACCAAATGTACAATTGTTTCTATATATTTAAAGTTTTAGATGCAATGTAAATTAATATCGTACAAAACTTTGATTATTGTATTTTAATAAAAACTTTCTAACTAAAAATTTATATATACATACTATAGAAAAAAAAAAAAAATCTTAAACTTAATTATACATTATTTTTTTAAGTACTCTGTAAAACTAATTATATAACTTTTTTACTTAACTGAAAAACATGAATATTTATACTTTATTAATTTGCTTATAATACATAGGTGTTTCCTAAACTTTACTTTCTTATAATTTTGATTAGAGATTTTAATTAAAGCATGAGTCATACTTCACTTTACAATAGAAACGAAAGGTTTATGATTATGTACAAAAGATAAAAAATTACTTTAAGATTGATTGGTTAGAGTTTAAATGTTAAGTGTGAAATTTATTTTATGAGTTTATAATTATAATGTGTATCACTTTTATTGCTTATATAAAATTTTACCGAGTGATGTAAAACTTCCCTAATATGCTAAATTTATTTAATTGTAAAAGCTTATAAATTTTATTAGCTGTTTCAAAACTTTTTAAAAAATAGTCATTTTAAAAATTAATATGTGTTCAATTCTTAATTAATGCAAAAATAAATTCATCTTGAATGTTAAACGGGAAACTTATTTAATGCATTGTGATAATATAAAATTTATTGATTGTTTCAAAGTGTATATGCGACTTGCATTTTTAGTGAAAGTCGAATTATTTATAAGTTGGGATTTCAATAAGTGTAAATCCTCTATCATCTTGTTTCATACTGTGAAAATAAAAGTTTAAGTCTATCTGATGAAGGGAGAGTATCATTCGAAACGGTTGTTGCAATCTTGATGAAGGGTTTTCGAAACACATAACGTTTTATCCTATAATTATAACATACAAACCCTTTGTTTTAATCGACCCTTATTATAGTTTTGTTTTAAATGAATTACCTGACACTCATCCACTAACCTTAATGTATGTTAAAAATTAAGTGTTTAATATAGCTAACGCATGAAAACCCTATTAAGCATTTTCTTATAAAGTTCATAAACATGTTGTTACAAGTATTTTAGAAGATCAAACGATTCTATGTTTAATGCTAGGTTTGAATTCAACTTAACAATCAACCCGTTTGTAGTTTTCCTTGGTTTTCACTAAAACTCGCTTAACTATAAGTTACAAAGACTCGCACACAGAGCAATCCACTTATAGAACCAACAGTTAAATATTTAATGGTATAAGTTTAGAGTTGTAATCAATAAGTTTCAATACAACTGCATGACTCTAGTATGAGTCATCAATCTTACGATTTGTTAACGATTCTATGGTAAAAGGGGAAGTGTTGGGTTCGAATCCATTTGATCAACCTAGTCGATTGGAGTATTTCTTGGTTTTCTCTAAAACCTGCTTAAATATGCAATAGGATTTCTTAGAAAGACTCTCGTGCATTTCGCTTATAGGATTCTCGTTTATTTAATCGATCTTAAACCTTATGAATATCCATATGTGAATATTTATTGTACAGTAAAACTTTTAAATATAGTATTGTTTTATATAAGGTGTGAACCTGATGAGTTATCGATTATGAAATAAATTTATCATTACTATAATACTCACATTAAAAGATTCTCGCTTATACCATTTAGCGGTTATGCAAATTATTCAAACTCGTCACCGATGAGTTATCCTTCACGAACTTTCTCGTAAGATCCACGGGGGGTGACTCAGCTTTTCCGGGAATTCCCCCTTATCTCTAGTAGATAAGGTGTTACAACTCAACGTTTCCCTTCATTCTTAGTTTGGCCGTCGTGTGAGTAGGTTGTTTTACGGTGTGTTATGTTTACCGTGCACTGCTTTGAAGTTTTAGCCGAAAATCTCGCCTGTTTTTCCGCGTATTGTATTTCAGTTTTTCCGTACCTGGATTCTTTAAGTATAATAGAATATTCCAACTCATCAACCTACCGTTGAGATTTTTTCTTGGTTTTCTCTAAAACTGCAAACCCTTTGTTTCAATCGACCGTTATTATAGTTTTGTTTTAAATGAATTACCTGTCACTCATCCACTAACCTTAATGTATGTTAAAAATTAAGTGTTTAATATAGCTAACGCATGCAAACCATATTAAGCATTTTCTTATAAAGTCCATAAACATGTTGTTACAAGGATTTTAGAAGAACAAACGATTCTATGTTTAATGTTAGGTTCGAATTCAACTTAACAATCTACCCGTTTGTAGTTTTTCTTGGTTTTCACTAAAACTCGCTTAACTATAAGTTACAAAGACTCACACACAGAGCAATCCACTTATAGAACCAACAGTTAAATATTTAATGGTATAAGTTTAGACATGTAATCAATAAGTTTTAATACAACTGCATGACTCATTAACCTTGTGATTAGTGAACGATTCTATGGTAAAAGGGGAAGTGTTGGATTCGAATCCATTTCATCAACCTAGTCGACTGGAGTATTTCTTGGTTTTCTCTAAAACCTGCTTAAATACAGATTAGGATTCCTTAGAAAGACTCACAGGCATTTCGCTTATAGGATCCTCGCAAAGTCTTAAACCTTAGGAATATCCATATGTGAATGTTTATTGTGTAGTAAAATTTGGTAACACTTTTGAATATACCATTGTTTTATATAAGGTGTGAAGCTGATGAGTTATCGATTATAAAATAAATTTATCATTACTATAATACTCACATTAAAAGATTCTCATTTATACAATTTAGCGGTTATGCATATTATTCAAACTCGTCACCGATAAGTCAACCTTCACGAAGTTTCTCGTAAGATGTTGTACATGAACGAACGAGGGGTGAGTCATGGGGAATTCCCCCATATCTCTAGTAGATAAGGTGTTACAACTCAACGTTTCCCTTCATTCTTAGTTTGGCTGTCGTGGGAGTAGGTTGTTTCACGGTGTGTTATGTTTACCGTCCACTGCTTTGAAGTTTTAACCGAAAATCCCGCCTGTTTTTCCGCGTATTGTATTTCGGTTTTTCCGTACCTGGATTCTTTAAGTATAATAGAATATTCCAACTCATCAACCTGCGCGTTGGGATTTTTTCTTGGTTTTCTCTAAAACTGACTTAACTATAAGGCGTATATTAAAATAATATATAGTTTATAACTAGATAAAATAATTGCTAAAAACAATAAGATTTTTAATTTTATCCTATTAAGTAATTTAAAAACCTCTTTTTAGTTTTTTCTTATAAAGTTAAAGTGATTTCAAAACGATTCATTAAAAAATTACACTTATATTTTAGGAAAACTTTATTTAATCGATTAAATGCAAAGTTTAACACTTAATGAATTATTTAAAATTTTATCTATATAGGAATAATATAAAAATTTACATTTATATGCTAGTAAAAATAATTGACTCATTAGAAGTTTCATTAACTAAAAACAATAAATTCGAATACAACTGCATGACTCACTGACCTCACAGTAAGTTATTTTCACTTAGACATTCTAAGCAAATCTTATTGTAAAGGACAATTTCTTTCTGTGAAAGTGTTATCCCAATCCTCTCACAAGGATTATTGTTTAGTATTTTAAATCATATATCCAACTTATAAAATTTAGCGGTTATGCAAATGATTAAGTTTTATTACTTCAATCCGTATAAATAAGTTGAAAATTTTACCCTGCGATGTAATGTATATATTAAAATAATATATAGTTATTATACAAAAATCTCGCTTGCTATATGATTATTTATAGATAGTTTATTACTTAGTTTTATAACTAGAAAAAATAATAAGATTTCTGTTTTTAATTTTATCCTATTAAGTGATTTTAAAACCTTTCATTAAAAATTATAGTTACATTTTATTGAATGAAAAAGGATGTCTTATCGTAAAATAATTCTGTTTTGATCTCATTATTTTCTTAGCATAATTAAAAAAAGTAAAATTAAATAAAAAAATTAAAAAAATTTCAATATTTTAATAGGTTAATTGCAGAGTTCAACTCTTATTGCATTATTTAAATGTAGTTTACAACTGATATTAAATAAATGATCTCTATAAACTATTTTATATTACTCTGAAAACACAGAACTCTAACAACATTCTACTAAGGTATGATTCAACATTCTTATCTGTATGAGTCAACGTGTGGCGATAAACAGTTTCTCGCATTTGTGTGTGAATGAAGGTTGCATTTCGCTAAGGGAAATTTCATCAATTTTAAGTAAGTTTCATAATTTATTATTACTATTTGATAATTTAATAAACTTAATATGTATATTCTAATAAAATTATTTGTTTATATCATAAAAAAATTTGTTTATAATAGAAATTTTATTAAAACTTTACGAAAGTTATATAAGAAATTTTTATTGTTTTATTGAAGAGAGAGAAATTAATTTAAAAAAAATATTTTTTATTGGTATTTACTTATAAGGAATTTTTTATTGTTATACTATAAACTATTTTTATTGTTACACTATAAATTTTTTTGTTTATATAAAACTAAATTTTGCATAAATAAAACTACTTTCACACATGGAAAATTATTGCTTAAATGAAACCTAGAAAAGTTTCCATTTAACTTGTGTATGTTTAGAAATTATTTGAATAAAACTAATTTTTGCAATATATAAAACTCCTTTCACAAACGAAATTTTTATTTTTTAACTATAACTTACTTTTATATGTATTTATTTATTTAAATACCGTTTAAGTGATAGGTGATAATCGTTTAAACTCAGTGTATGATATGCTTTGTGAAAAAATTATTGCATTTTCCAAATTATTCGCTGTATTGTTTTAATGATTTTAACTTAATCTTTATATGAGATAGTGTGGATTACTAATAGGTATGGCTCGCCAGCGTATATAACATATGATTCATCAGCTGTAGGGGTTTTCCGTTGCAGGTGATAACTGACTCATAGAATATTCCGTATTATCTGTTTTTTAAGGAAACTGTTTATTTTCATTTAAAATGATGCATTGAATTTTTATGCAATTTATTTCGAAATGTTTAATATAAAATAACTTTTAGTAACTGATAGTTTTTAAATATAACTAATCCTTTTTATTATTATAGTTTATATCAATTATTTTATAAAAAGAACTTATTTTTATTAGTTCAAGTTTAAAAGTATTTACCTGTTTCATTCAAGATAGTTTAAATTATATTACAGCGTTAAACTCGAATAAATGTTAAACTTACTTAGTGAGAATATAATGTTTAATTTAAATAACATATTCATGTACTTATAAAATTTTTGTGTTAGGATAAATTGAATAGTAACAGCATAAAGTTTAGTTAATTATAATGTATATAAAATTTAATTGTTGATTTTAAACATTGTATGTATTTTTAAATTAATACTATTATAGGATAGTCATTTTTATTTTATTTTTATTTTTATTTATTTTATTTTTTATTTATTTATTTATTTTATAACTTTACTGTATATCTTTGTATGCATTTTTTTAATTCATATTATTATATGAAAGTCATTTTTTTTTTTTTTAATTTATATGAAAGTAATTTTTTTAATTTATATTATTATATAATAGTAATTTTTTTTTTTTTTTTTTTTTTTTTTTTTTAATTAATATTATTATATGATAGTATTTTTTTTAAATTTATAACTTTACTATATATCTTTGTATGCATTTTTTAGATTAATATTATTATATGATAGTAATTTTTTTTCTTTATTTATAATTTATCTCTTTGTAAGCAATTTTTTAGATTAATATTATTATATGATAGTCATTTTTAAAAGTGCATGTGCTCAATTTTTAACGAATGTAAGTTAGAGTTAAAATAATTGTGAAACTTATTTAGTGAGAATATAAAGTTTAATTTATATAATTTTTATTATATTTAGTTTAATTTATAATATATATATCCTCATTTACTGATTTTGAAACTTTTGTTTATCGTATTTGTTTAGTTATAGCATAAATAACAGTACGTGTTTTATATAATTTTTATTATATTTAGTTTCATTTATATGATAGTCATTTTTTAAAGTGTATGTGTGTTCAATTTTTAAAGAATGTAAAAATAGTATTTCAAAGTTAGAGGTTAAATAACAGTATGTGTTTTATATAATTTTTATCATATTTAGTTTATATAACATAACTGTATACAAAATTTATTAACTGATTAAAAACTTCTGTTAAATTTTTAACGAATGTAAGATAGAGTTTAATTTACATAATTTTTATTATATTTAGTTTAATTTATATGATAGTCATTTTTTAAAGTGTATGAGTGTTCAATTTTTAAAGAATGTAAAAATAGTATTTCAAAGTTAGAGCTTAAATAACAGTATGTGTTTTATATAATTTTTATTATATTAAGTTTATATAACATAACTGTATACAAAATTTAGTAACTGATTAAAAACTTCTGTTAAATTTTTAACGAATGTAAGATAGAGTTTAAAGAAATGTTAAACTTTTTTAGTGAGAATATAAAGTTTAATTTACATAATTTTTATTATATTTTGTTTAATTTATATGATAGTAATTTTTAAAGTGCATGTGGGTTCAATTTTTAACGAATGTAATAATATTATTTCTAAGATAGTCTAAATAAATTTAAAAAGTGAAACTTATTTAGTGTTAAAATAAAGTTAGAATTTTTAAGTGTCTTACATTTTTAATGAATGTTAAATTATTTGTTTTGCTTTTAAATCTATGTGTTAATCCACAAAATACGAAAATTTCTATTTAATTCTGTAAAAATTTCCTAATATAAATTTGTAATGATGTCACTAAAAGTATGAACTCCTATTTAAATTCCTTATTTATTATCTTAACACAATATATTTTTAATCTCTAAAAATGCTAAGTTTCTAATATACTCATAAATTGTTACTGATGTTAATTAACTTCAGTCATTCATTGTTTCATTCAGTCATAAATGTTAAGTCCCACCGGAAATTATTTATACTCTTCCAATGGCAACATCTAAATTTTAATGTCTATACCCTGTTTTTAATTCTATAATACACATCAACCCTTTGTTTTATTTTGTCAAAATTCCCTGAAATGCATAGGAAAGTTTTTATTTAATTCTGTAATCAATTTATAATCCTCAAATGACAACTCTCCAAAAGTTTCTATTCTTCCGGTGGCAGCATCTAAATTTTAAAGTCTATACCCTGTTTTTAATTATATAGTACTCATCAACCTTTGTTTCAGTCAATCAACTTCCCTGTGCATTGTGAAAAATGCTAAGTCTCCGAAATTTATGAAAATAAATCTAACTTCGAAAAAATTTTGAAGTCCCCAAAATTGTGAAAAAAATACTAAGTCCGAAATTTAGGAAAATAAATCTAACTCCTCAAAATTCCCTATAGATGGCACCACCAAACCTCATCCAAGATGATAGTCAAAGTTTCTATTCTTCCGGTGGCAACGCTCTAAAAGTTTCTATTCTTCCGGTGGCAACGCTCTAAAAGTTTCTATTCTTCGGGTGGCAACACCCCCTCGTCCAAGATGGTGACTAAGTAGTGTAAAAAGGAGACGTTGACCGCCACGGTGGAGGGACGGAGGGTGTAGGGTGGTGGCGCGCCTCCACCCTGACCCTCATCGTCCCTCCGTCCCTCCACCGTGGCGGTGAACTCTCCTTTTTACACTACTGGCAAAAACATGTAATCATGCGTAACTCTGCAGTAAATTATCTTAGGAAGGACCTTTTTTATGTGTGGGTCAGTTACATGTACCTAACTGATAATATAAAGTGTTTTTGCAAAATTTCCTCCCCCTTCTTTCCTAAAAAAACACAGAGGGTGGGGCTAAAAAACATGTTTTAAAGCATAACTCTGCCTCAAATAATCTCAGGATCTCAATTTTTTAATGTTTCGTTTATGTACGTGTATGCAACATGAGCTATAAATAGATTTTGTGAAATTACTCCTACACCCCCCCCCCCTCTTAGGGATGGGCGGGGCAAAAACACGTTTTCAAGCTTAAATGTGCTCCAAATTACCTTTGAATGGCAAATTTTGGTGTGTGGGTTTTGATTAAATGTACTTAACATGCACTTTGATGTGATTTTGCAAATCTTCTCACTTTATCCGCGAGGAAGGGGGAGTAAAATGCAGGCAAGGCGCTACCGAAGGCATTGTTTCTGCAAAATCGAAGTGTGGCGTGTGGGAAAACCGCTACCGAAGGTAGCCAGAACGTTAACTTAGATTTTGACTGATTTCACTGATTTTTTTTTTTTTTTTAATTATTATTTTGATATGGTATTTTGAGAAATCATTTCAATATAATGACCAGCGAAGCGGGCAAAGCCTGCTAGTATATGTATAAAATAATAATAACAATTTTTGGACAAACAAACGTCAATATTTTTAAATTTTCCAAGAAATGATTAAAGGAATGGTTAAAATTACACTACACACAAATACATTATGAGGATAAACTGAAAACAGTCAAACATTGTTTCATTGCAAAGAACAAAAAACCTATAATTAAATTGAAATTTCTTACCTATTCTTGTATTTATTATTATTATTCTAAGGCGAGTTAAATAGGCTCTTTGAAACCACAATACATCATTAAGGATTCCCTGAAACAACACATAAACCTTCAATAATAAAACTAACTTTATACTTGAGAAATATATATTCTTTTCCTTAATGGTCTTCAAATGTTTTTGTTTTTTGGTAGATTACAGGAGACTGTAAATTCCTTCCTACAATCATTGAGTTATTATCCTTCTAATGCTTATTTCGTTTTAAACATTGCAGTTTTCCTTATTGAATTTCAAAAGGAATAGCTGATAAATAAAAGTGCTCGAAAGAAGCGAACAGTGTTTTTCTGTCTAATATCGTTTTCTTCTGCAATCCTTTAACTTCGGAGGGGGGCTGGCGATATGATTTAAGTTTTAATTTTTTTTTTTTTGTTTTATGGATTACAGTATTTTACATCATATCTTCATATTAGCCAAATATATATATAATATATTTAAATAATGATAAATGATGACATGAAAGTGAAATGTAACAAACAACAAGAAAAACTTATTAAACAATGTTAATAAACAAGAAAATTAGTTAAAGTTAAACTCTATTTAAGCCAGAAAATTAAATTATGCTGTGTCAATCTCCTCAGCAGGTGGGAACACAGCTATTAATAACTATGTAGTACTAGCAGGTTTCAAAAGATATGCAGGCTAGCATACTCCAAATATATTTCAAACTGAATAGTAATAAAAAACTTAAAATTGTAAAACGGTATTTCTATTTCTTGAAACTTAAATATTGAAATTTAAAAGTCATAAAATTGTAAACAATTGTAAAAAAGTATTTCTATTTATTGAAATTGAATATTCAAATTTGAAAACCATATGTTACAGCCAACCGAAACCAAATAGCTGTTTATAAAAAGCATATATATATATATATATAATACTTTCTTTATCAAAATATAGAACAGAAAGTATTGTTTTTCGGACGAATTTTCTAAATTGTCTTTTTGATAAAATTACATTTTTTGAAATTTTCTACATCCGAAACGAAGTTTTTTGCAGTTTCTCTGCTTGTATGTCTATTATGAGCATAATTCAAAAACATATAATGGCAGGAAATCTAAATTTGGCATTCTAAATCTGAATCATACAGGGGTATTACTTGAAACTTTTATTGAAATTGGACAAATGTTTTGTGTACGTCGGCCAAAAAATTTCAAATGCATTATGTCTATAGTCAAAATTTCTCGTTTATAATTTTAACAACCCTGGATAGCTCTAAACACAACGAAATTAACACATATATTTTATAAGCACAAAAACTTGTTGCTTCATATCGAAAATGCTATGAAAAGCATTCATTCGTTTAATGGACCACACAAAAACGTTCGAATATATTACAGTTACAGTAGGAAATTGTTTGAAATATTGCATTTCAAGTTAATGCTTGTTTCTTATTAGGCAAAATTTAATTACACTATGAATGCATTTACAATTCACAGTAACTATACATTGCTACCAAAAATTAGTCCAATAAATTTCAAGGAATGGAATAATAAAACGTGGATTTTCTGAATAATTCAAGATAAATTTCTAATTTTAATAGCAACCATAAATGCTTATGGATGTAGCTATTTTATTAAAGCAGAGAGTTACATTATTCAGGATTTAAGAAAAACTATTCTAAGAACTATTTTCAACTATTTTAAAGTATTTTGTTATGGTAATTTGCGGTCCTACTTAACTTTCACCGTATAATATAATAACCTACCATTCTTGTGCTGCACAGTAAGACCACGTAATAATTAATAATAATAATAATAATGTGGGATGGCTGATTGGTGTGCGCTTTTAAAACAAAAATCTAATAATTCACTTAATTACTAATCATTTAAAATTTAATAGAAAATTAAAGTATTTTGTACAAATATTTACAGTATTGTAGTTTAAATTATTATTAAGTGGCCAACTATAACAGTCACATCTGTAAATGAAAGTTCACAGTTTTTGTTACAAGAGAGTTATTCATAAGTTCCGTTTTCGATTTGAGCACATTGGAAAAAATGCGCGGTCTAGTACATAACTCCGTCACAGCTAAAACTTGTCGTCTACAGCACGAGGTGCAGTCGTCGATGTGCACTCCTCGCCATCCATCCGTCGACTAGCTCTCTCTCTGAACGCTCTGAGCTCCTGTCTATGAAAACGTGTGTTCCGGAAGCGGCGTCCGTCTGACGTCACAGTTACATTCTTCCGGTAAGATTCTGCGCTCTCCGTCAATCGTAAAGGGAAACTCGGCAGTTTTGGAGTCAGCTGTTGCAGGAAGTAAGGGCCCGCTACTATAATAATAATAAAATGTATCGGAAGGCCAGTGTTGAAAAGTAATGTAATAATAAACTTTGTATAAGCACTATCAAATGAAAAAAAAACCAAAAATTGTTTTGGGTAGAAATAAAATCATGACCTTTCCACAGGCGAACAAAGTAGACGAGAGTGCAACAAACAAAGCGGTAACGAAAGCAGTGTGAGTACAACACCAGATTATCATGATTAACACCAAAGAAAAAAATAGTAAAAGTAAACAACAAAGTGTAAAATATATTGCTGTTTTAATAGTTAAAACTGATGATTTGGTCCCGCTGAAGTAGATTTCCTATCAAAGCTTATATTTACATTTAATATTCATAAATTTAACTATATTCTGTTTATTCAATAATATGTATATATATATATATATATATATATGAAAGGATAAAATAAGCAAGATTCTAAATTAATATTTAAATTAATATTAAATGATATCTTAATAGTATTAACTCAGAATAAATCTTAATTTTAAGAACAACTTTGTGAGAGTTCTTTTTTAGCGCCCCAGTAAAGTTAGTTTTTCAGCAAAGCACGTCGTAGCGCGGGAATCGCGATTAGAAGAAGTTTCATAATCAAAATTATGCAATAGTTGAAATTAGCGGCAATGCATTGCGAAATACGAAATCCTGGATATCCGGGTCACCCAATAAAAGAATGTGGGCTGGATTTTAGCTGACCTAATTATCCAATAAGCATTCATAAAAATAGTTTGGGTTCCCGCCGAAATATCCATATAAAAACGGAAGCACCCGAAAATCGGGGTCTTTTTTTTCCATGGAATCTTTTGATTAAATAGTTCACATCAATAACAAGTTTAAGTTAACGGTCCCAGGAGGGGATTGATTAGCGGTTCCGCCGTTAATGGAACGATCTCGGCTACGGATCTGTACAGCGTGCTCAAAATGATGTGACTGTTAATAAAGTGTAATATGACTGTCTTCAAATAAACGACTGCATCATCAATTGTGGAGTATTTCTTTGAGTGAACTCTCTTAATATGGAGTGACTGGAATTCATCATCCTACAAAAAGGAGATGTATTACATATATATAGGCAACGGTTCTTATGGTTTGGTTTTTGATGTATTTTTTACAGATTCGAAATATTTAAAATTGCGTTTTCTCAGTTTGCATATTTTCATGAATTCATGATCTTCAAAATGCTACAATTTCTACAGATAATTAAGAAAAGTCTTCATATTTTTTTGGATAGAATGTACTTAAAAGAATTAGGGCTAAACATTGCAATATCATTAAGAGAAAAAAAAAAATATTAAAAATAAAAATATAACAACAATCGTATATTTTTGCAGACTTTTACATAGACATACCCTTTTTCATTTTATTCTCAAAAACGAAATATTAAATTTAAAAATCCATCCCTAATTCTTTTAAACAGGTTCTATTAAATATCCCCAAAAAATTAGGTTTTTATTTAAATATCTGCAGAAGTTTTAGCATTTTGAAGATCATGAATTCATGAAAAATTAAAAACTGAGAAAATGAAATTTAAAGATTTCAAATCTGTAAAAAATATATTAAAAACCACAAGAATTGTTCCGTATATACATACATATATATATTACAGAAAAACCTAATATAATTCAATTTATAATTATTACATAGAAGTATAAGCTTTTATATGAAATTCTTCATAGGTGCCTAGCCCAAGGTGCCACGTTCTCTTAAAAAATGATGCGTTTCGAACATATTATGAAATGCTTCTGAATTCTATTACACATTATAGTATTTAATTTTGAATGCATTATTTGTGGGCTAAATTAAGACTTTTATAGGTTAAATTAAAAAAAAAAATCGTCATTATGACGTCGAATGGCGTCAGAGAGTCAAGACGTCAATTTAATTGTTGCCAAAAAAATTTACTAGTTCATTTTTTTTTTTTCCAACGGGAAAATAAATATATTTATCTAAACGTGAAGAATAAAAAATTATAAAAAAAATAAACTATGCATCTCACAAAAATTGATGTCATTATCACTTCAATTTTTTTTTTTTTTTACACATTGATGAAGTGCTAACATAGTGTTAACATTTACCATGCTAATATGTCAAAACTAAATGCAAAACTGGTGTACAAACGATAAATAGACAATAAGACTTCTTCACACACCATAAATTTTAAGCCAGCACAACCGGTTTCGAAAGGACGTAGCCTTCCTTCATCAGGTACAAAAAACACATGCTACTGCCTTGGAGGCAAAAGCAAGACTGAAAGCAGGGCAAAATCCAGAGGGAGGAGGAGCAACACAAACAACCAATAGGAAGCATCATGCAGGACCAATCAGAGAGGAACACACATGCACACACAAAAACAAGAAGGAAGGGAAGGAATAAACAATTAATTTAATTTAATTTTTTATTTATTTTTATTTTATTTTATTTTATTTATTTTATTTTATTTATTTATTTTTAATTAATATTAAACTAATAAGTAAATTTAATAAAATTTATTATTATTATTATTATTATTATTATTATTTATTTATTTAATTAGAATTATTTAATTATAACTATTATTATGTTATAAACATGATGAGGGAAATTATTTAATTGAATGAAAAAAAATTTTCCAGGCTGTAGACAGCAAAGTGGAATCAGATTTTTCATTGACAATTTTATCACGATTAAGGTAAATAGCTAAATTTTCCAAAAAATCTAGTTCGGAAACGCGTTTGGCATGAAAGATAATTTTGGCACTCTTAAAATTACAACTATGATGAAATTCCCAACTGTGCAATGAGTAAATAAAGTTTGAAAGTGCTTTATCGACGGAAACCGCATGATTTTTCTTTCTTGTTTTCTTTATTTAAATAGTATTTTTGAGTTTATGAATGAATGAACTACAGAAGAGTTCTTCAAAGTAACATAAATACTGAATTACAATTTATTTTGAAATAGTATTAGTTAAAAGCTTCTTCCGATTAGGCAGAGATAATAACTTTTTTTTTTTTTTTCTTTTTAAATTCTGCTACTATCTCAAGTGGCTGTCAAAGGTTTAAATCATTCAATAATAAGAAAGCCTGTTATTTTTGGATGTGAATGCTTTTAAGTACGACGATCAGATAAGAAGCTTCTTTTTAACTTTAAAGATCAAAATGATAAAAGAGATATCTAAATCTCCGTTGATACTTTTTTTTTTAGCCCTTTCAACTAAAGAAGATAAGGAGAGCTTGCCGAAATGATATTTAAGTAGAAGCTAATTATAAAAAAGTTATTTGTATAATGCATTAATTTTACAATTTTAAAGCAATTGTGTTTTAATTACATAATTTTTGTTCTTCTTCTTTTCTTCTGTGCACTTCTTTTCAAATTCCCATGAAATTTTAACATTTTTAAAAACTCTACAAATCTTGCTGATGATTTCTCTTTAACGCATTTTACGTTGGAATCTTGGAATTAACTGTCACAACCTTCCTGTATTATCGATAATTTAAATATTGTATTGTTCTATTTAATCTATTCCAGTATTTTTTTTTTAACCTTTTTATTTTCTTATTTCATCTGGCCATGCATATGCCTTTTCTGTATTACTGGACTTGTTTTTACTCTATAAAGGGACGTGCCAAAGAGAGTACAAGATAAGTGGCAGAGTGTAAAGCTGAAAAAAATATCCGCCTACAGCTGCTCTAATATCTGAAATGGTTGGGCGACAAAATACAATCAGCGGCAAAAGATTACGAGTAGACAATATAAAATATTTAACCAGTCACAATATTTGAATTGTGGGATGAAAAAATCCAAAATGGTATGTAATCACTTAATTAGACAAAGTAATATTTTTGTAGGCGAGAAGGAAGCTAGTGTGGACGCATTTTATATTTTCTCCCCAAAAATATATTAAATAGCATTTTGGCTGATAAATTTAAACTATTTGACGCTATAGTTTTTAAAATATGATTTTAGAAAAAAAGAATATATTTTCGTCCACACTAGCCCTGTGTTATGGGGCTATTTGAACAAACTAAATTTTTGATTGGGGAATGTAATATATTTCATAAAACTTTATGTAAAACCATGATAAAATCAAAGCTATCCAGAATAAATAAGTTTTTATATCTGATAAAAGTCTTTCTAAAATAAGGCCTTAATATTTGGTAAAAGGAAAGGTTGATTATGTTTCCTAGAAGAGCTGCTTTGTCAATTTTTTTTTCTTCTTTTTTATTTAAAAAAATTTCATTAATATATATTAGATCTATGTATGGATTCAATTCTGTCAACATAGTACACAACGCTGTTTTTTTTTTTTTTTTTTTTTAGAAACTTGACCAGGACAAAGTTATTCACGTGATGTGTTCATACTCGCCTCCTGCAATTCTTTGTACATTTAGACATTTAATTAAACCATGCAGATCAAAACTTACTATCAAAATATATATTAAATTTATAAAACACTGTAATCTATTATTTGAAAAATAGAAGTGAAGAGCCAAAGAAGCAAATCAGAAAACTTACTTTTCCAATTTCGCCCCCCAAAAAAATTTCTTTCATAAACTATTGCTGAACTAACAGTTGTGTTATGATGTAACTACTCATGAAAGTGAATAAAATTGCGACCAAACTTCAATAACTTACAGTGGAATTTTTAGACATAAATAGCAGAATTATTCAAGTTGTCCACATTAGCCCCCCTCTCCCCTACTTATTTTTTTCAAAATATTTCCCGTATGTAATAAATATATATGACGTTTTTTACTTCACATAGCAGAGCGGGTACATGCCTGTAGATCTTGAACACTTCTTACTTTGTGCAAACTTTGGGTCCAGTGTTTCTTACAGGTATCTCTTCATTGCACCATTCCCTCCCACGAAGAAAAGAATTTTAACCTAGGGGACAGTTTTTAGCTCAATTATTATTACTTTCTTCTATATTCAATAGACTAGCAGGCTACGCCTGTTTCGCTGGTCACTAAATTTAAATGAATTTTCAAAAGAATTGAATCACTACTTACTTTTTTATATCATATTTTGGGCTTTGTAACATAATTAAAAATTCCTTTTAAGGTCAAAAATTCAAAATAACATATTACAAATTAAATTAAATAAAATATTTCCTCCCTTTTGTACTCGTTTTGCAACAGTGCTCTATGGTCTTATGTGAATGATTCTCAAGAATGAATCAACAATTGTTTACAAATTTAACGGATTATGTATGGGAAATAAGTAGGCTGTAATTTAAAAACTGCAGTTCTTAGACCTTCAAAACTGATATTTTTAAAAAAGTTATTCATTATCCTTTAATATTAGACGCTTATTTTAAGATAAAAGCAATCGAATGATATCGCGTTGTGAAACTTTGCAACGTAATATCTTTAAATCTAATAACTTGATGTATATAGAGTCATCACAAAAAATGAACAGTTTTTAGAGCTCTATTAAAAAAGTGTAACATCTATACAGTATCTTTTAAAAAAATTATTCAGATTTTCCCAAAAAAAAAGGGCCGACCTTCATCAAAAGGAATTGAATGATATCGCGCTGTGAAACTTTGGAACGTAATATCTTTAAATCTAATAACTTGATATATACTGTGTCCGCACAAAAAATGAACAGTTTTTAAAGCTCTATTAAAAAAGTGTAACATCTATACAGTATCTTTAAAAAAAAATCTTCAGTTTTTCTTAAAAAAAAAAAAAGATGTCCGACTGTCATCAAAAGGAATTGAATGATTTCGTGCTGTGAAACTTTGCAACGTAATAGCTTTAAAGCTAATAACTTGATGTATATAGTGTCCTCAGACAAAATGAACAGCTTTTCTTTTAGAGCTCTTTTAAAAAAGCATAACATCTATTCAATATCTTAAAAAAAATCATCAGTTTTTACTAAAAAAATTGGCCGACTTTCATCCCCAAAGTGGTCGAATTTAGACCAATCAAAAATAGGAGTGGTCCGCCCGGATGTATTCCGCCGACAAACTTTTTGCTTTATTTATATAAAAGAAAGTATTGGATTCGTAAAAATTTTCGACCTCGGGTTTTCGATGGATTTACACTTTTTGAGAGGACTAGAACACGATTTGACCATTTTTAGAAAATGTCTGTTTGTCTGTGTGTGCGTGACAAAATTTTGTGGCAACTGCATCTCAGGAATTATTTCACAGAATATAGCAATTTTTGGTGAAAACCATCCACCATGTCACCCTGCTTTTTCTAACTTTTTAACATGGCAGTATAGGATAAAATTTCGTATAAATGTAGAGGTGTTGGGCAAAATAATGGAAATACTTTCATTTTTTTACGTTTTCACTGTTAAAAAACTCCAACTTTGCTGCCGGAAATTCTCTGTAATTTGAGAAAAAAGTCGCAAATTACGGAAAAATTACATTGACAAATCGCATTTTTCTGTAATTGTAAAGAATTTCTGGCAGCAAAGTTACATTTTTTTAACAGTGTGTGAAATATCTCAAAAAATACTTAATGTGTTGTTCTTGAATTTTGGGAGTAAGGAAACATGCCCTTTCTCATATTTTCCTGCAAAGATTTTATCACGAAGGCTTTTAGGAGGCGAACAACAAGTCCAATAAAATAAAAATATTTTTGATTACCCTGTATCTGGAAGTGCGTCCATTCACTTGCAAATTTTAGATGTGGTTATAAATGTTTTATTTTATACGTATGTAGAGTTTTGTGAGGTTTGTTCGAATATTTAAAGAGTTATAAATATGTAATTAAAAAATGCAAAATTTTTTCGCGAGTTTTTGCTTTATAACTCTGGAGGTTTTTTTTCGAAATGTCATGAAACTCTCAGAAGACATGACGACTATGCCTAAATCATAATACTATAGTTTTAAATAAATAAATTTAATATTTAAACAGATATGGACTGTTGTAGTAAATAATTTATTATTGTGCATGCGCGGACTGTAGCCCCCCCCCCCCAAAAAAAAAAAAAAAAAAAAAAAAAAAGATATAGTTCAATACTGAACAGTATAGGATACTTTATTAAAAAAAATCCAGTTCAATATCATGATAATTCATAGAGATATCGGTGATTAAATGAGCAGTTTTTCAGCTGTTTTCTAAAAAGCTTTTTACGATAAGGGGGTCATTCATGAATGAAAATTTACATCAGAAAAAAACTATGTTACCCAAGGAAACTTAAAACAATATTTGTGATTCATTATTCTTTTTTTCTCAGATATGTACTACATACCTATTAAAGAAAAAAAATTAATTGTTTGAAAAAAAAAAAAAAAAAAATTGAAACTTTTTTATGATAAACTTTTTTATTTGTGAATAACCTCTTATCGTAAAGACCTTTTTAGAAAACAGCTAAAAAACAGCTCATTTAATCATCGATATCTAAGAATTTTTCTGATATTCAACTGGATTTTTTTATAAGGTACTCTATACAGTTGAGTATTGAACTATATCAAAGTTTATTTTGCCACAGTCTGCGTATGCACAGTGGTAAATTATTTACTACAACCATCCATATCTCTTTGAATATTAAATATATTTGTTTTAAACTATAGTATAATATTGGGCATATGTCGTCATGTTTTCTGAAAGTTTCATGAAAAAAAAAAAAAAAAAATTTGAGTTATAAAGCAAAACTTGCGAATTTTGTTGTATTTTTCAATTAAATATTTATAACTCTTTAAGCATTCAAGTTAGCCTCACAAAACTCTACACACGTATAAAATATAACATTTATAACCACATTTAAAATTTGCAGGTGAATGGACACATTTCTAGATATAGAGTAATCACAAATATTTTTTATTTTATTGGATTTGTTGTTCACCCCTAAAAGCCTTCGTAACAAAATCTTTGCTGGAAAGTGAGAGGAAAGACATGTTTTCTTTATTCTCAAAATTCAAGAACATCCAGGGCCTGATTATCGCAGGGGCACTTGGGGCTCGTGCCCTGGGCACGAAACTTTTAAAGGGGCACAAAATTTTATTAAAAGTTAAGAGTATTTAAATTAAATTCTATAGATTTCCTCTAACTCAACTGTGTATCACATATGTGAATAAAATTTAAGTTAGAATTTGGTGTTTGGCTAACAAGAATAATCTTAACTATTATTAAGGATGAAAACCGAGAAAGAGTCATCTTTCATCCAAATTTGTTTAGTTAGCCCATTTGCCTATTAAAAATTGTGTTAATGTAGGAACCAATTCATGTGTGTGTGTGGGGGGGGGGGGGGGGGGGGGGAGTGCAGTATATCTTCTTGCTCCAACTCATTTCTATGCCCCTAATAATTTTTACACTTTCATTCATTCTAAGGGGGCACGAAAAATTGAAAGTGCCCTGGGCACAAAAATTCCTTAGTCGGGCCCTGAGAACAACACATTAAGTATTTTTCGAGATATTCTACAAAATGTAAAAAAATGAAAGTGTTTCCATTATTTTGTTCAATACCTGTACATAAAGAGAATTATTTTTTAATCACCATTATGAAATTTTAAAGAATTATTTATAATAGTGATAGTGAGCTGGAAAATGTTTTGTGTACGTAGGAGCATAACTTCCCCACTGGGAGGAATGCCCTCCCCCCCCCCTCCGGGCGGGGGCAAATTTTCAAAATGGGTATCTTTCAAAAGAGCTCGTCAATACCTTTAAAACGAATGGTTTAATCATCGATCTGAGATAATTTAAAATAAATTTATCAAATTTTTCCTTTTTAAACCCCTTTCCTCCCCCAAAAAATCACATTTTTAAAAGATGTAATTCAGAGATAAAACTGACTTTCTTTGGATATTTAGTGTTGTACGATTTCTCTAAGATGGAAATTGTCTGCATTCATCATGGAAGATAATTTTAATAAATTATCTTTAATGAGTGAATTTGTATAGGAAATTATGGAAGAAAGTCATGTGGTGCTGATTACAACATACTTGTTATTATTTTATTTTTAGTGCATTTCAAGTACAGATGATATATCAGATCTGGCAGCAATCCGATCACCTATTTCAGCTGTCGCATACTGTTTATGAGGGGTATTCAGTTATACTCACCCGGGGCAAGGTAGGGAAGATGGCAAAGCGTGGAGATCATAATCAGAAGATTACAGTTCGATCACCGTCATGTGCATTAATGGTGTCTTGTGCGCGTAAAATCTTTCGTGGCCGCAATGTTTTTCTTGTTCCATAAAATTAAGCCGAAATTCTCTTCCCCTGCACAAAGGATCAAAATTGTGATGGCATATCTTCCGATCCACTCCCTGGAGTAATCCAGACCGTTGCTAATAGCCTACTAGGAAGCTACAGTGTGGTGTTAATTAAGTTAATGCAACTGAATTATAGTCATACTGAACGTAACATTTTGCGGCTATTATTTTCTTCTTATTGTTCTTTATTTTTCTTTTTTCAACTTAAGTTTTTTTTCTGTGCATGATACTGCAAAATAAGTTAACATTATGAAGTAGAAATAGAAAAAAAAAAAAAAAACCTTCCTTTTAAACTTAAATTGTTGCTACAAAAGCATTATCTTCATTGCTCCCTAAAATAAACACGAAAGACATTTATTGTATGAGCATGTATTCTTAAAAATGAATTGCAACTTATTCTTAGAAGTACAAAGTAGTATGTTCAGCAAACACAGGTGAACATATTTACTTAATCATTCTAACTGAATAGCAACTAAAGTTCGACTTATACATTATTCTCATTCCGTCGTAAATTATTGCAATGATTTCAGTTGAAATGCGAGGAAAAAGTGCAAGTTTTTTTTTAATACTATCAAAGATGCTATTGGCATAAACCTAAAGGTTTCAAATCGGGAATTGTTTAAAAGGTAAGTTTATTTCACAGATGTTCTGATATTCCATTTGATATTGCTTTAGAAACTACAGAAAAAAAAAAGATTTTGTTTTTCTTCCAATTTTTAACATTTCCAAACAAAATTGAAAATTTAAGAAGCTCAGAAGCTGGTGACATCACTAGCCTCTTTTCCATTAAATATTTACTGGATATCATTAATATTTATTTTAATATCTACTGCCTATACTATCTTTCTACTGCAGAAAATCTAACAAAATTATCTTTCATTTTCTCAGAAACATATATCGTTTATAATAGAGTATGCTTAGCATTGGTGTGTTTTTCACAGGGTTACACAAAATTCTCCTATGCATTGTGAGATGGTGGAAATCCATCAAAGAGCATTTCCAGGCGTGTTAAGAGGGCCTTTTTACTATTCTAAATTTTTAGTAAATTCTATGAGACATATTCTTTTTTTCGGCAATACACAGATACTAAAGAAACCTATTTCATGCTTTTTCTTTAACATCAAACCTATAAATAAATCTTTTATCATATTTTTTTTTTCCCATAATTCAAATAAATTGTATTAATACCGTTATTGGATTGGGTAATGGGATTCTCAAAAGGATTGGGATATATTATAGTGAGAAGTATTTCTTAAAAGTATATTTATTATATATTTTTATACTAACGGATTTAACTTATATTATTCAATGGTACAAAAGCAAGTTTTCTAGACATTATACAATTAGCATTAATCATTTGCTTACAGGGCCACATAGCATTAATCAGAAGTATTTCAGTATATAAGTGGAAATTGCTCGAAGTGTATTTTCAGTTGTGTTTTAAATATTCAGTACTTGAAATAAAGATGAAATGTTGAAAATTAAACGATGAAAAGGTTAAGTACAATTGGAAAGGGTTTTATGATCAATGCAAACTGCACGAATTTTCGTTGATTAGATTATTTTTCTTCGCTAGACTTTAGTTACCATGTTTAAAGCGAAACAATGCATGAACAAGGAGCCATTAAATAATTTTAGGTCAAAAGAAGACACTTTTGTATTCTCAACAGAAGAATTTGAGGAGTTTACCAAAGATCCTCCTTTCATGATAACAAAATACAGCCAGTTTCTATTATTGTTCTGTGTTTGAACAGGCAAAAAGTTGTAATTTTAAAAGAACAGGTCACGTTAATTAAAATTGTTTCTACTTTTACATTTCAATTTCACAAAGACGACTTTATTATTTTGGTCTGAATAAACAAATTGGACAATTTTCCAACCCAAAAAGACAAAGGAGTGATGTTGAAAATGAAGAAAAGATAACTGATGTTTGCTGTAACGAGATAAAGATGTGTTTTGTTTACGATAGAAAAATTGCGAAAGTATGATCTTGCATTATTACTCAAACATCAGACACACATTTGGATACATAAATTACAAATTAGACATTATTATTATTATTATTATTATTATTATTTGATTTCTGATACGAAGTACAGGAGGTCTTATAATCGTATAAAAGAAACGTAGGATATATATCACAGAGCTCAGTTGCTGTTAGCCGTAAAATGCTAAAATTTTTCATTTAGAACTGTTTTATAATCTTTTGGACCGATTCAAAAGTTCGACATGTCTTCCTGACAAAAAGTAATAGAAAATTTTAATCGTTAAAAGTTGTATTAAATCAATATTGCATGTTCCATTATTTTGGACATACAATATTGATTTAACAACTTGGAATAGAGCATTTCTTCATCTTTCCAATATTTGCATAATCCAGTGTTAATAGAAGTTTAGACGTTTCTTGTTAACAAACTAATCCAAATGATTTGTACGTCTTCCAAGGAAATACTTTTTTTTACTATCTAACATGCTTTGAAACGGTTTGAGGTTGCGGGCTCAGGATAATTTGGTCGATGGTTCAAAAACCCAGTAAAATTGTAAATGTTTCGTTTAAATGTCTAAAGATCTTAGAATTGTCTTAATGTAACGCAACTGTTTCTTTGTTTATTATTAAGCTACCTTCTAGTTCGTTGTTTATTTTAAAGTACTTAATCGTAAACAATATTTCGCCTAAGTAATGGTCTGATTTTAAGGTAATAATTCCGTTCTAGTCCCACCAAATGCTTAATAACGTTCTTCGATTAGCAACAGAATTTCGTAGAATGATGAGACATATTTGCATTGATACAACGACTTTTACTTCCTTATACAAAGTATAAGAAAGTATTGTAATCTCGATTTGGGGACGAAATAGATTTTCTATCTCGTATATTTCAAAAACGAATGATCGAAGAATGTTGCAAATTTATATTTCGGAATGTCATGATTTCTAACTATAAACCTGTAAGTTTTGTTTTAATAAGAAATGCCGTTTTAGAGATATCTGTGACTTTACACGATTTTTTGTGGCGTCTGTATGTAGTACGTATGTGTGTGTGTGAGTGTGTATGTAGGTGTATGTGTATCTCTCCTAACTCAAAAACAATTGAACATAGAACGTTGTAAATTGGTAAGTGGGCTTGTTATAACATCTAGTTGTGCACCTTTCTTTTAATCTCTCTGTGACTTTCTGATTTGGAGATATTTATGAAAATTATATTTATAATGACCAAAAATACAAAGGTTTTGGCCAATATATATGACTACCGTCATAGAAATTTCAAAAGAAGCTAATGATAGAGCCCGTAATGATATATTGCTATAAAAGTTGTCGTTATTGTTCCGTGAAGAAAGTAATTCTTAAAGGCAAAAGGAGGTTCTAGTAGACGAATTCATTTTAATAAATGAATATTCAGCCAATAAATAGATCCCGCAATGATATTGTTATGAAATTTGTCGACATATTTGCGTGTAGAAAATACATAAGCAGGTTCTAGTGGACGATTGCATTTTATTTAATGAATATTCAGCTAGCAGAAAGAGCCCGTAACGATACTGTTATGAAAGTTGTCGACATTTTTGCATGTAGAAAGTAATTTTTAAAGACATAAGCAGGTTCTAGTCGACGAATGCACTTTATTTAATGAATATTCAGTCCGTAGATAGAGTCCATAATGATATTGTCATGAAAGTTTACGACATTTTTGCATATAGGATGTAATTATCAAAGATAAAAGCAGGTTCTAGTCGACGAATGCCCTTTATTTAATGAATATTCAGACTGTAGATAGAGCCCGAATTGATATTGTTATGAAAGTTGTCGACATTTCTACGTGTAGGAAGCAGTTCTTAAAGACATAAACAGGTTCTAGTCGATGAATGCACTTTATATATGAATATTCAGGAAACAGTTGAAAAAACCTCTTTTGTGCCACAAAAATCAATAATCAATGAATATTTTCGACACAATCCGATGAAATATTCATTCTTACTACAGAAATCAAATGAACATTGATAAATACATTACAAAGCAGAAATTTCGCTAATTCAGGAAAAATCGAAAATTTCGAAGTCTGAATGGAATTTGAATTCGTCGAGAGTAATGTCAGTGGTTTATTGAATTTTCGACATAGTTTTGCGCTAGAAATCAATAAATCATTACAAAAAATTCCAGAACTCGACTCCTATTGAAGTTTGACTTTTCAAACTTTGAGAATCCTGAACTGCCACTTTTCGCTAAATTTGAATGACTAATTTGACGCTAAGTCAACGTCCACCTTCGTAGAAATAAAAAACTAACATCTGTTTCCACTTTTGCTGTAATACCGCATAGAAAGTAGCAAGAAAAGGTATAGGCGATTTTTAATCTACAATCATCAATAATAACTCTTCTTCTCTTATAATCTATTAGTCATTTATAAACTTTTGAAGAATTTAGCTCTGCTATAAACTAATGAATCTTTTTGGAAAATACCAGAACTCTGTTGTTATTGAAGTTAGAGTTTTCAAACTTTCGACAAATTCAGTCGCTAAGTCTCTAAATTCGACTTCAAATCGCCAAAGCCGATGCAAGGCCAAAATCTGCGTTAGCTACAAGCTTGGCGGCTTGGCGAGATTAGCGATCAAATTTGGCGGCAAATATTGCTTCAAGATAGCCAGAATTAGTAAGCCCTTTCTCAATTTTAATTGAGTTAATTGTTTTGGTAAAAGGCATCGTTTCTTGTCACTTATTCTTGCCAAAGAGAACAAAAGTAGGCGATGTGTGCTCAAATGATTTCTATTGAACTCTAAGCTGTGCATATGCCAATGAGAGGTTCTGTAATAAGCCATGAAGTACTTATTATTCCTGAAAAAATTACTTGTCTCTGCGGTATACAGGGGACCATAATTAAACTTGGCCTATTCAGAGCACTAACTAAAACGCATATTGATTCGAAAATTTGTATATAGACATTTCAAAAGATGCGCTCTAGGTAGTTGAAAAAAAAAAAAAAAAAAAAAAATTAAATTTTCCCTCCGAGGGGACATAAAAAAAAATAAAAAAAAAAAAATCAAACAAGAATTACAGTCAAAATGCTTGAAAAGTTTTGTAATAAATAAATGTGGAATAAATGTGGTATATTTCAAGCCATATCGACATTTAAAGCTGTTATTTTTACATATTGCTAAGATTTTTTGTTACAAAATTTTACAGATTATCCGTTCATTTTCTACTCCGTGGCCAGGCCCGTTCCCCCGGTCTTAATCTGTGACATTTTGGTTATGGGGCCATTTAAAGAATTTGGTTTTTAGAATAAATGTTGTAATTTTGGCTAACTTGAAAGACCGTATGACGTTGCATGTTCATAGGATCACTGGCGACCAGCTGCGATCCGCTGCTGAACACACTATTCATCGGCTGCAGATTTTACAACTTAATGATGGGGCCCACATTGAACAATACAATCTCCATCGATAAACAATCTGCAACTTGTAATAAATAACAATAAAATTTGTAATAATATAAAGCAGTTTGTGTTAAATTTTGTAGCTTGTTCGTATTTTGGTGCATGTCTCCTCAGAGGGAAAATTTTTTAAAATTTTATTTAAAAAATTTTCTGCAGATTCCTAAAGCGTATCCTTTGAAATGTATGTATACAAATTTTCGACTCAATATTAATTTCACTTAGAGCTGCAGAGCGCTTTCAATAGGCCAAATTTAATTATGGTCACCCTGTATATAATCCTATTATCGTTACTTTTGTGGTTGGAGTAGCAGTTTTTTTTTTTTTTTTTTTTTTTTTTTTTACTTATTTTCAGGAATGTTCTTGGAGTGATATCTGTCTGTTTATTTAAGAATCCTCACACAAAATTGTGAATGTTTTCATAACAATATGTATATTCCAATGGGCGCATAAGGAAGTCTGTGGTGTCTACCTCAGGCATTTCATACTTCAGATTGGTTTATAAACCCGGTTTCTATTACATACAACAATCCACTTTAAAAATTGATTGATTTTGTAGCGTTTCAATAGAGATTCACAAGCAGAAATTCAGCCTATCGAAATTTTCACCTTTAACTCATGCATTACCCATTTATCGATATTTGCTAACTATTTTAAGTTAACGTAATCACATGGACAAGTTGTGTGGTTGATTCCAAGTATTTTATCGGTCTCTCGAGTTATTATGTGCTGATTGTATTCAACTAGCGTCCTCCAACAATCGTCAGAACGTGGTGCATCGCTAAAATGAAAATTGTTTCACGACACGTGCAATCATCAAAGGCATTTTCACCGTACACAACTTATAACGTCCTTTGCGTCATAGAATCTTTTTTGCCTTTTCGGAGAAAGAAAAAAGTATATTTTGAAAAAAATGTTAAATTTCGACCACTTTTTAGCTTAGCAAAGCTTAAAAAACACAATAAAATAAAACAAGATTTTTCAAAAGATGTTTATTTTATAAAACATTGTAAAATTTTACCCGTGTGAAAAAGGTAGCATTTTGTTTTTTAATGCAATGCCATCTAGACCAAAAACGGGACGAACTTTTGCATGAATCCAATAGTTGCATGTGAATCTCTACTTTTTGGTATTACATGACCTCCCGCTTTAGCGATATTCACAATAATTCAAATAATTATTTAAATAAAAAACTTTTTTTAATCTATCACGTTTTTAAAACGGACTAAAAAGTATAAAATAATTTATCCTATCCCCATACAGATATGTAGCCCCATACAGATTTCCTTAAAAATTTGTGACTGTGAATTTTTCATAGCTATGAAAATATTTGTAAGATTTAAAACGAAAAACGTGGGGTGCATATGCAATGCTTAATAGTAAGGAGTATAGGGAGTACTTGTCGTTGAGAAAATTCACACAACAGTTCATATCATTTGCAATGCAATAAAATTGTTACGGCTTAGGTGAATGATTCATGTATCAATCATCAATTAACTTGTCTATAATGTCTTGTTACCGTTTCTCATTTTATTCCTTTTGTGACTTCCCGTTTTTAAATTAAAATAAATCCCGTTTTTAAATTAAGATTTCATTTTTTGATAATAAAAAAAAAGTATGTAGTTTAAATGGCGTTTAAAGGGGTCATGTGATGTCGACATTATATTTTTCTTACATCATTATAAACAACTTTTAAAGTTACGCCTATTAAGTTACATATTTATCAATGTATGCATGGAAATCAGGATATTTCTTCCCAGAACGTTATTCGATTGTACCTTTATTATTATTATTATTATTATTATTATTATTATTATTTTTTTTTTTAAAAAAAGGTGTCATTAGAAAAATATTAATACTCTGAGTATTTCATTGAGCAATGATGGTATCCAATAATTGTGAAAATGTCAAGGGGGGATTTTTTTTTCTTACATTCAACAAAAACAAAATGATATTTTACTATTTTACACAGTTCAACCTACGACAGCGATAGTTTCCGACGATTCCTATTGAAAAATCAATCAAAAAGCACAGTTGTCCTATATATCACTGTCTTTAAACAGACTTTAGATTAGAGGTCTGCACGGGTCGGAACTTTCAGGCCCGGGCCCGACCCGGCCCGTTTATGTTTTCCCAGTGTATGGCCCGTCCCGGCCCGGACAGAAAACGATAAAATTAGGCCCGACCCGGTCCGGCCCGATTCAAAAATATGAAAAAAAAATGCATGCCTTTCTTTGGAAAAGATTTTTAGTATGTGTTTTGCAGAGGTTTTACATACAGAAGCAATAGAATCTTCTTTAACAAAACTGCTGAACTTTTACAAGATAATTATATATAAACAAAAGTTCATTATTACAGACGTACAGAAGGCACAAATGCAGACAGAAAGTCAAATCGAAAATATTAGCACTCATCAAACAATATAGGACGGTATTTAAAATGGTTATTACTACTAAAAATACCTGTTTAATCATTTCCTCTTATGTACCGTAATGTATACCAACCTTTCATGTGATCCGGTAAACAAAAATTATAATGGTAATCCAAACATATTCTATAGAAAAGAGGCTTTTGTACACGCTAAACATGATGCTACTTTTATTCAGTGCACTGGAGAATAGAAAAAGGAGTTTAGTGAAAAAGTTACAGCGGCAGCATTTTTATAGCCTTCATACCACCTAACCTCTACAAACCATAGGGCACAAAGCCTTATTACACAGTAACGCATCTAATTTCTTTTGTTTGAACATGTGCGCAAACTAGTACTGACATGCATACTATTTTGAATAGGAAACCATTTAATATTACTTGAAATAAAATATATTAATTTCGAGACATATTAAATATATTTGCGGAAAATCAGATCGCGAAGAGACAGACTGATAAGCAATTAAGTTGAAGTTACAGACATTTTTTACCAAAATAAAATTTTATGTGATACACCAGCCTGTAAAATTATGTGATATAAATGACTGAAGAAATATTTTATCATTTTCCTTTTTCGTTGATTAACAATGAAACCAGAAAAAGATTCGGGCTGACACGGTTCGGAAAATTTTCATTCAGGCCCGGCCCGGCCCGAGCTTGCAAAAAATATTTTAAGCCCGGACCCGGCCCGAGAACAGATTGAAAAATTCGGTCCGAACCCGGCCCGGGGAAGGGCCGGGCTCGGGCTCGGGCCGTGAGCCCAGCCCGTGCAGATCTCTATACTTTAGATCATACATCAAAAATGCGTACACAGTTCTTCCTTTGTACTTGCTCAAAGTTATTTAAATGTCCAAAATCAACTTTGAAAACACAGAATATATCAGAAAATCAAATACTTTTAGCATTGACATACTCTGGACGACGTTCAACATGGCAGGCACACTAAATCCAGTATATACCAATATACAGAATCATTCAGAACTGTTGTTTAAAAATATATCTGGAAGTCATGAACACTATAACAAGCAAGAATCATACAGGAATATATAATCGAATGCGTAACTTAGACGCGCAAGAGAGCACTAGAGGTAACTAGGAAAGCTGGACTGAATGAAAAGATGAAAAGTATATTTTGGATGTATGTGGAACGTAAGGAAGGATAAATCGCTAAACGAACAGAGAAATGGTTGATATTCACTTTGTTTACGGGGCAGCTAATTGCAATGCAACAGCCGCTAGGGATCAGTATCGACTCGGTTTCCCAACAGACGTATTCCTCATACTGTGTTCGGATGTCTGCATAATCGATTGAACGAAACTAGACATTTCCAAACACAAATGCACGACACTGTTGTTGACAGAACATTACGGACAAGTAACCTGGAAACAACTGTGCTACTAGAAGTAGGAAACGACTCCTGAATCAGTAATTGGAATATTGCAGCACACTTATATGTGTCACAATCCAGCGTCTGGCGTGTCTTAGACATAGACGAGTTTCCTCTTCATTACGTGCAACATGTGCTTGCTCTGTCCTCCAGTGATTACTAGTAGCGTGTGGACTTGGTATGTTGGTTTGTACAGAACTGTAGCGGTCCCCAGTTTTGTAGCCGACGTCTTCTTTACTGTCAAAGCGATGCTTACACTGGAAGGCACATGCGTTGTACGCAATATGTATGTGTGGGCGCATGAAAAATCCAAGAACCACACGGCCGTATGCTGCTCAACTTCGCGGCAGAATCAATATAAGGACCAGTTTGTTTGCGGTTAGAATATAGAATAATTGACTGCTATTTGCCTCCATTGACATTGGATAGAGAGATTTATAACACCTTTCTGTCTCAAGTCCTTCCGGAATTGCTGAGTGACATACCGCTTCATATGCAGCAGCGAATGTGGTTTCAACATGACGGAGCTCCAGCGGTCTACCGTATTGCCCGCTGCATTTCCGTCTTGATTGTTTGGCTGCGTTGAGCCCATCCCGTGAACACCTTGTTCCTTAAATATGTAGCCTCTTCTCTTGATTTTTTCTTTGGAATTACAAGGAAATTCTGGTGTATAAAACTCCTGTGGAATCGGAAATAAGTTTGTTGGCATGAATCGTTACTGCAGTTCGAGTTATAGCCGATACACGAGACATTTTTAGAAACTATCATCAATCGATGCTTTGTCGTTGAGAGGCGTGTGTTACAGCTGTAGAATTCAAATTCTATTACCTTCTTTAAAACATTATTTTAAACAAAACAAAAATTGTGTGAACTGGTGTTTGTGTAATCAAATACCATTATTTCTGATCTGTCTCCCATCTTTCAATCTCTGGTTTTGTGGACACGTAGCGCGTCTGGATTGCGTTTACGACCATACTGCTACATGTTTCTTGCTTGTTATCGTGTTATTAACCTACATGTAGATTTTTGAACAATAATTCTGAATCATCCTGTAATGCAAAGTGTTAAAAAAGAATATTTTTTTTTTAAAATCAGCTACATAGATCTGTGACTCATGTATTCTGTAGCAATAGCAAGCATAATACATGTTGGATAGTTATTACTTGATTCATATTTGAAGTATCAAACTTACTACGGTAACTGTACGGTTAAACTTCGCTTGCATTAAAATTGAGGCTAGGAATACCAATTTAATGCAAGTTTCTTGACTTGATTAATTAAGCTTAAGGGGCTCTACTTATCTTATCCGAAAGCCGAAGTCAGTGTTACTCTATGGGAAATTTTGCTCCGTTATAACTCATTAACTAATACATATTTTTTAATTCTGTTTTTTTACTGAGAAAATTCACAAATATTAAACGATTTATCGCTTTCTAAAAATTGATTTTTTAAATTATTAAGATTCCATTTTTAAGCTCAAAAACGCAAAATTTCACATTGTAAAATTTCGCATTTTCCAACCTCAAAATATTATAAAATATTTAATATTAAAAAAAAAAAAAAAAAAAAAAAAAAAAAAAAAAAATTAGAAAGCGATAAATTGATTAATAATTGTGAATTTTCGGAATGAGAAAACGGAATTAAAAAATATGTATGAGTTAAGGAGTCATAATGGGGCAAAATTCTCCATAGAACAACACTAACTTTGGCTTCCGGGGACGATAAGTTAGAGTCCTTTTAAAGATACCATTTTGTGCTGTCTGGGAAGATAATACTATACGTTTACGGATACGGGTCGTAAACAATAAAATCGTAAAATTCCGAAGAGGAGAACGGCTGAAGCTGCGCAGTCGCTGAAAGGCATATCTGATAAGAAGTAAAGATCCATTCTATCCTCCTCTCCTGTATAATTATAAATAGAGGAAAAGGTGTAAATATGGGCACCCTCTTTGTTTCTGTCTTATAGTTACTACTAATTTGAAAAATTCTAGGTTTTGACCTTCTTTGACAACTAAAACAAGTTTACTAAATGAGAGGAGGCAAAACAATGATTAATATCAATTATTTGAATGCGAAAGCGAAGATTTACAAAAAGCTTTTTAAAAAGCATTAGAAAATTGAGGTGTAAGTATGGGTCTTTTCCAAAAGAGTCACAAAAAATAGTTTACAATGTTTTAGAACATGATAAAACAATACAGAAAGTTAGAGAATTTATCTATTACTTTAAAAATATATACAGAATTTGCAGACGTAACTGGCTCTTTCAAACACGGCACAATCAAAGTGTACCCACATTTGGTACCTAACACTTTATACCATTCTTCTCCACGAGTGTGTTCAGAGAATATTCCATCACAAAAGATGCAAGTTGTTTTGCTCGAATTTAGTTAATCCCCATCATTGATATCCAGGCTGATATCATCATCGCTGTTCACAAGGAGAGAGTCACAGTAGTCTGATAAGTCCGATGATGAATCATATCGTTACGTGGATCGAATTTTCTTTCTTTGAAGTCCTTTGAACTTTTCACTCTTAGTCAGTTTCATATCTTACCGGACCCTGGGCGTTATCTTACCCCGAGAAAACTCAAAGATGTCTTTTTGATAGTACTTTTGTCAAGCGAGTTAAACAATTGATCCTTGTATGGGGATCAAATAATGATGATGGACACAGCTGCTTTGTGTCTCCAAGTAGTGGTTCTATTCTTAATGTTGAGAATAGGAGATATATCGAACGGAGAAATTGCATTTGAGGTTCTCGGGGCCCATCTTTACACCAACCCCACCTAAGATATATGGCCTCTATCACATGAAACCGAAAGGCGTTCTTCTAAAAGTAGATTATGATTTTTGCTTTCCGGATATCATTGTAAAATTATTTTTAATTAAACATAAGAACATGAAAAGAAAACGATTTCAGATATCTGTTAAAAATCTGCAGTCCAGCACAAACACCAATTCGCACAATAACTCACACTTCATCTACACTACATGAAAGTGTGCTGGAGTGAAGGTTACAAACATTCCAAGAGGCCAGGGGTCGTGTGACCAGACAGAACGGAGCCATGGGAAGCCGTCTGAATGACAACTGCTTTGTGTGAAAGAATTTTATATTTTCTAAAGAAGCGGTGACATCAATAGTTTTCGATTTCACGCATGGCTTTTGTTGCTACCGACATTTCTCTGAGTTTCGGGTAGACGACCATTGGTGGAAAATGATATCACAGGCAAAGTGATGTCACGATCAACGAATCAGTGCTTCATGTGGGGTATCCCCCCCTCCGAAGTGTGCTCGGGGGTGAGAGACACTCAAATGGGCAGAGAGACTTGGTGCTTAAAACGTGTAGCATGTTTTTTTCTAGGATGCTCGGAGGCGAGCATTTTGTAATACTTTTTTATTTCTTTGTAGTACAACCTTTTTTTTTTAAAGTTTTACTGATTGTTAAGTTGAATAAAAATGGCAAAAATCATCACCGCTGGACTCATGCCTTGCCTTGCGTATTCCGTTCTTCGAGGTGTACTCCCAAAAATCACCACAAAAGAATGGTTCTAACTGCTTTCTGCTATCTTATATCATGGCCCCCTGCGATTCAATCGCAAATCACAGGAAGTCAGGCTTATATCAACAAGTGACGCCATCTACAATTCTTGTCGTCAGCCTTCAGTCCCTTCCATAGCCACTTGTGAAGGGGTGCCCATATTTACAAATGTGGCCGTTTTTACACCTTCTCCTCTGTACGAAACGTATGGTAAAGTGATTAAAAAAAAATAAAAAAAAATTTGTTTACATTTTGTAAATTTGTTAAAAATATTGTCTATATTGTCGCAACACAAGTTTTTTTTTTTTTTTTTTTTTTTTTTATTTACTTGAATTAGAAATTTAATTTAAAACAACAGAAGAACTCCAACAAAACCTATTTTGTAGTTTTAATCAAGTTCCTTTTTTTGGAGGTATATAGGCTTTTTTTGTGTTTTTATAGGTTTTGTTTCTGTAAGCGAAGTTATATATAGGATAATTGAATATTGTTCAAGAAACTCGGATGTTTGTACAATGAACCATAATGCATAAAAATTCTTTTAGGTGCCTCTGTAAAAGAACTATAATATAAGAACTATTTTCTTTTGCATATCTATGAAAGAACTGTAAGAATTCGCCCATAAATGTTTATGTAGTTTTTGCGATGATGATCTTTAATTATCCAATTTTGTCTTAATTAAATGCAGTGTTTAGATGCTAGCGCAATTCAAATAATTTGAGTTCATAATAGGTCGTATGGAATTAGAATCCTTCTTTATATCCATGTCGAAAAAATATTAGCTGTGCACTCGTGAACATCAGTTCAGTTTGTGCGATGGTGACCTGTAACATACCTATGAAATTTGACCTCAATTAAACAATGCATTCAGACGCTGTCAAGCTAACATGCACACATACATGCACATACTTGCATAGATCTCTTCAGGCATACACATACATCAACATTTTATAGTCTGATTTTTTAATAATTGCAATTTTTTTTCTTTTCATAAAATGTATTCGGAAAGTAAAAAAGCGCTTAGTCTAGGCTACATTTTATACTACATTTGGATAAGTTAGTTTCGATTTCAGATCAGACGGCATGGATCTTAAAAAATTGGCTTACCAAATATTGACTTTTTTTTGTATAAATTTTCTCCCAAAATTTGAATAAATACCTTTAATCTGCACTGTTTAAAGATTTTTTATTTATTTATTTATTTTTCTTTTCTTTTTCTTCACGAAACTGATAGAATTTCGAAAATTTATGTCGAAATGAAATGAATCCTAATTATTATTTATCTTACACCTTTTTACTTTCTCATACCCATATATATGGCAGAGAAAGTATTGTTTTGGGGTCAGATTTTCGACAGTGAGTTTTCGTTTAATTTACACCTTTTGAGGTTCCGTGAACATGAAAAACAGACTTTAAGCGGTTAGTCTATCTGTGTGTCTGTGTGAGTATATTATCACCATATCTCACGAACAAGTAGCAGGAAGTCCAAACTCGGTATTTCATATCTGTATCATATAGGGATGCTACACTAAACTTTTTTCGAGATCAAGCAAATGGTTCGTGCTGTACAAGGACATTCGAGAGAATTCAAATGCATTACGTTTATGGGGAAAGTTTCTGGTAAGTACAGTATAACACCTCTAGGCTGCCCTAAATAAAATGGAATGAAGATATTATTTATATGCATTAAAGCATGTTTTTGTGTAGATTGTAGCATGGAAATCATTCATCATTCCTTTACAGGGGTACTCAAAGTATTTGGATATTTTGGAGCTATTCTTGAAAATTATTAGAAGTTTATCTCACTTTGTGTTAGGTATTTTTCATACAAACTAAATTTAAATACACAGTGTGATGCGAGTATAGTTTACAGAAAATACACAGGTCTATCCAGAATTAAACTAAACGTTCTTTTCTGTGGAATGTAATTGATAGAAGTACTTTGCTACATTGTATTATGTGGACGAACACTGCTCAGGAAGGAAAATAAATTTTTCATATCCATACTATAAATAAAGTATATTTATATGTTCTATTTTTAACTCTGCTTTTTTTGTATAATGTCACATTTTGAGGATCCCTGAACATGAAAGTCCAATTTGTAGCGGTTGATCTGTATGCATATCTATAAGCATAACTTAAAAACAAATAACTACAGGAAATTCAAATTTGGTACTTAAAAGTTCGTGTTAGGTTGCCACTTGAAAATTTTTATCAATATTGGCAAGTCTGAAGGCTATTTAATAACAGCCTTGATTTTTTTTTTTTTTCAAGTATACGTATAGATACTAAAATTGAACGGGGAATTGAGGGGGACAGTAGCCCCCCTCGCAGAGAATTATGTATGAAATTGTTCCTAAACCTATTTTAGATTATTTTTAAAGTAAATTGAACTTTATTATCTTACTTTATTGGTCTTACCCCTTAATATGCAGTCGATCTTTACAGTATTGAAATGCAAGGTAAGAGAAAGTTCTGTGAGTGACACACCAGATTATTTTTCATCATTTAAATTTTTTTTCGTATTGGTTTATAATTATAAAATGCTTGTGTATAAATTGTTCATTAAAACATATACTTTCTTTTTTCTTATTTTTGCCCGCTTTTTTATCTCACAGTTACTCTTTTTCCTCTTTTCACCTCATCATCCTTGAATTAAATCACCCGCATCCGTTGAATATATAAATTTTATTTGTTATTTGTCTACTCTTACACAAATTATATAGCATTTTGTCAATTTTTAAATGTACTCAAAGGGTTTATGAATACAATATCTTACTATTTTACGAAAAACACTCTTTAGTTCCACGTACTTATAGGTATAGGGCGTGGAAATAGTTTTACATGTTTTCAATATGTAGAATCCGGAAATTTCAGAATCGATGTAGTGTCCTGTTTGTAGGTTTCGTATAGGTTAGGAATGAACAAACTTTCAGTGGTGAGGGCCACTCATATAGTTAATTAACAGCTGATTGGATATATGGAGAGTCGTTACCAAGGTTCACATATCTGTTTAATAAACCTGTGTTTACATCTCGCACCTCAGGCATCAAGTAAAAAATCGCAATTTTGAGGTTATGTCATTAAAAATTTTGTATAAAGTGCCCCAGCTTGCAAGAAAAGCGTCAAATTCTACCTCGCAATTTCTTAAAAATCTTAAGATAGTTGTATCAGTTTTATTGTAGGTCAATTAATCTTAATGATTTATCGTTATTACTTTCTTCTATATTCAATAGAAGAAAGTATTGGATTCGTAAAAATTTTCGACCTCGGGTTTTTGATGGATTTACACGTTTTGAGAGCCGTAGAACACGATTTGACCCTTTTTATAAAATGTCTGTCTGTCTGTGTGTGTGTGACAAAATTTTGTGGCAACTGTATCTCAGGAACTACAGCACAGAATTTCATACAAATTTGTATGTAGTTGCACCTTGACATAAATTAGTGCTTATCAACTTTTGGTAAAAATTGTCTCACAGTTTGCGTTGCCATCCCCCTTTTTCTAAATTTTTAACATAGTGATATAGGACAAAATTTTGTATAAATGTGCATAAAGAGAATTATTTTTTAGTAATCATTATGAAATTTACAAGAATTATTTATAATAGAGATAGTCAACTGGGAAATTTTTTTTGTATGTGTAGGAGCCTCGCCCCCCCACCCCACCCCCCTGAGGGGGGGGGAAGGTCTCCTCTCGAGGTGAGTAAATTTTCATGATGGGTATCTTTCGAAAGGTCCCGTCAATACCTTTAAAACGAATGGTTGAACTATATATCTGTGATAATTTAAAACAAAGTTATCGATTTTTTTTTTACTTTTAACGAAAAAAACTTAGAAAATAAACCATACTTTTTTTTTTTTTAACGAAATTTAACCAAACTTGGTATTTAGTTGGCCCCTGACATAAACTGGAGCTGATTAGATTTGGGGATCAATTGCTCAACAGGTGGCGCTGTGAGTGTATTTTTTCTAAATTTTTAACATGGCATTGGCAGTATAGGACAAAATTTCGTATAAATGTACATATTGAGAATTATTCTTAACCTGTGATTGTAAAATTAATATGAATTATTGATAATAGTATTAGTTAATTTGGAAAAAAAAATTGTGCATGTGGGGGCATCGCTTCCCTCCCCCCCCCCTAAAAAAATTTGGAAAAAAATAGTACTTTTTTTTTAATATTGTTACTGAGTGAATTTGTATAGGAAAACATAGAAGAAAGTCTTGTGGTGGCCACAACATACTAGTTTTTAAGTTAATTTTCTCAAATACTGCATTTTGAGTTTTCCCACTTTTCTTGCCGGGATGCGATATATCTGCGTAGTTGTTATTAAATTCACAATTTACAATAAGGAAATTAAATACGATTTTCCATAAAATTATATTTCTAGTTGAATATTAAGTAGAAGTAATTCATTAATTAAAATGCAGGAAAGCAAATAAAATTAATGTTTAAAACACTTTTCGGAGGGCCACAAATTAACCCCTCGAGGGCTACATTTTACAAACGTGTTTGTGTACCACTATTCTAGACATTATCTGAAAAATGAATAATAGTAAAGGGTATGGAGAAGTTTTTAAATATAATTTATGGTACTAGCGTGAACATTATTTTTTAATATCAACATTTTAGTTAAAATTTCGTAAACATTTTCAACCTACGTTTTTGACATTTTTGCATATTTTTTGAGAAATGAAGAACCCAAATATCAAAAAATCTATAGAGTACATCTCTATGTTAGTTAGTTCGTTAGCTGGTCTGTGTAGATATTATTACAAGAAGGAATGATTGTAAAGTAGTCACTTCAGTTTTAATATATCATTTATGATAATGGCATGAATATTATTGAATAACAACATTCTACTTTGAAAATTTCGTAAGTTATTGGAAAATACAATTTTTTCAAATATGGCAGAAATTTCGAATAAATTTACATTCTGATGATAATTTTTACTTCCGTCAGTACGAAATTTAAAAGTTTTATTTATTTATTTATTTTTAATACTAATAAATAACCAATATCAACGTTTTATTTGAGTTGGGGTATTGTGCCCTATTCCGAGCAGGAGAATATTCGAATGGAATATTGTTACACGAATATAAATGTAATACCTAAAATCAGCTTCACTACTTTAAATTAGCATCATATTAATTTTTCCACTCTGTTTTATGATGCGAATAAAATTAATTACGTATGTCTACAAAAATAATGCTGGCAAAATTTAATTTGAGAATTTTAACTGATACATATGATTTTTTGTGTGTTGAAACCGAAACGGAAGAGAGTTTTTCTCTATCACGTATAGACTTTTGTCAATACAGATTCTGTACCTACATATTTCCTTCATTTTCGGTAGTTTCTAGTATATTTACTTGACTAATTATAATTCATCATGGACACATACTACAAAAGTTACCATATACAGCTGAAACTCGAAAATCCGGATATCTCTAAAATCCGGACATTTTTTCAGTTTCAGCTTTATTTTTAAAATAAGATTTTGCTGTACCTCGTTTCCACATTTCGTGTGAAACAAAATTTAAAATCATGTTTATTGAACACTGAATACATAAATATAGTCATAATTTTACATATTTTTATACTGCTTGATTTTTAATTAAAGCATTTATTTTTTAAAAAACAGGTGAATTGAAAACGGAATAAAAAAAAAGAAAAAAATAGTAACACAGCTTTAAATTGCTGAATTGTTAAAAAAAAAAAAAAAAAAAAAAATCAATATGAAAATTACTTTAGTTTCTGTAGTTTTTATTTGAGTATTTTTTTTAAAGAATAAATAGCTTATTAGCTCTTATTTAGCAGGCATAGTTGCCTATAACATTTTAGTTTAATGTGTTTATATTTTAATTCTAAACTATTAATTATTTTATTCTAAATTAAATTCACCAATTTGATCATCGTTTATTTTCACTAGCATAAAAAATGCATTTTGTATGTAATTATAATATCATAAAAATTAACTTTTAATAAATTTCTAAAATCCGGAAAATTCCAAAATCCGAAAACGCCGCGGTTTCGCCGATTTCGGATTTTCGAGGTTCAACTGTAATTATATTCATGGAAGAATCACGGTAGAATTAGTAAACACCGTGTATTGGCAAAAATCTATACGTGATAGAGAAAAACTGGTTTTAGTTTCGGTTTCAGCACACCAAAAAACATAAAGATCATCCAAAAAATTATTTAATCAAAATTTTAGATATTGATGTATGTTATCGATTTATGAAATCTGAAAATACAATGTAATCTCTCGTTTTAGAGGTATCCTCAAATACTGAAAATGTTTCGTCATTATATGCCTTCTTGTTTTCGAAAACAGAACTTAGTCGTACACTGTAAAAAATATTTGTTAAAAGTACAGGAAAAATCTGGCAGCGAGGGTGCCAGTATTTCTCTGTCAAAGATAAAGAACAAAACTGTACTTCTAACAAAAAACCTGTTTGGTTTACACGATTTCTGCGTAAAATATATGTCAGTGATACAATTTTGCAGTTTTATACTGTATATTTGACGGAGAAATACTGGCACCCCAGCTGCCAGATTTTCCCTGTACTTTTACAGGTTTATTTTTTGCAGTGTAGAACCTATGTAATGATATTGATACTATGCATAAAACGTCTTTTTTTTTTATTAAAACTGTTGTTGGGGTGAACTTACATATAAAAAAGCATAATAATAATGTATTCCCTCTTTATAATATAATTTGGTGAGTTTCGCGACCAATTTTTTTTAAAAAATAGTAGTTAACATCTGGAAGCTCTATTTCAATTTCACACAGAATTAACTAGCTGTTTTTGGTATAATCAAGGGATTTATTTCTCACTACTAATCTTCGCCAAAGAGTATAAAAGGAGACTACTTGCACTGGAGTGAATTTGAACTCTGAACTGTGCGTTTGTCATCGAGAGACTGCGTAACAAACTGTTGAATGTTGTTTCTGAACAAACATATTCCGGGTCTTCGGTGTATATAATAATGTTTCTGTGACTTTTGAGGTAGAAGTTAATAGCTTTATTGGATTGTTTGAATAATATTCGTCTAATAAAGTACATTTTTATACTATAATCTGCCTCTTTATTTACGAACAGTTTACCACAGATTAAAATGTCAACGTTTTTGTGACAGTATGTATAGTTTAATGGGCGTACAAGGAAATGATGCAGTTCTACATCTGATTTTTTTCGTTTGATGAAAGTTCGAGCTAAATTGTTTGTTACTATAAATTATTGCAGTGTTTTTCTAAATTATTAAGGAGGTATTTAAGTTTTTGTTCATTAATTAAAACTAGTTTTTTGAAGAATATTTAAGCAACCAATACACAAAATGTGTAGGGAATACTAATACTACTAATAATAAACTTAGAAAATAGATTACATTAATCTAAGAACAATTTTCATTCATTTTTTAGTCATCATACCTACGTTGTTTAAGATCGTCGATTCTTGGAACGCCTTTATACGACAAGAACCATTAATATTTTCTCGTAAAAAAAAAAAAAAAAAAAAAAATTGCATATTCATGAGTGCGTTTTCGCTCACATATTTTCTGTAGACACCATCTTACCGCATACAATACAGGAAAAGGAGGAAGTAAGAAAGAGTGTAAACAAAAGGGTGGGTCACTTAAAACACAGCGGTAGGGCGTTTAAAGGTGACGCCGCAGAATGAAATGGATGAGTTTCTATTATTTTTTAAGACATTCATTTCATTTCATTTTTTTTTTTCTTTTTAGCAAGCTTGTTTGAGATGTTGGCGGGAACTTGTTCAAGGAGTTGAATGGATATATATACCTTGAAATTTCCGACATGTTTACAAATATTTATGCAGTGGTTGCAAGATCAAGTATGTGTTGTATGGGATTTGGGGTCATGACTTTTAGAACGAGAACTAATTTAATGGCCGATGCATTGTAGTTCAATAATGGTTTTGCTAACAAGTATTTTCGAATAAAATGTGTAATGAAAATAAAGATAACAACGTTGTTAAAGAGGCGTAATTTTTTTAACAGTTTTATATAGGCTGAATTAAAAGAATAAAAGGAGTGACACTGATGTATTCCATTGTCTGTCATAATATTTTTCTTGGCTGACAAGCAGTATATAAAATTATATTTTTATTAATTTGATGGAACAGACTTGTTTGAATCTCTCATTAGATTAGTTAGTATGTATAATCTATTTTAACTGACAATAAAGAAATAAAAATTAAGCTGTATTTAGTGATTAACTAATTAATTAAAAAAAAAGGGGGGATAATCTAGATTAAATATACGTTTTAAAGTATTAAAATTTCTTACTAAAGGTATATTTAAAAAAGAAATGCTTAAGACTTCACTCTAAAAAAGAATCTGTAAAAATGCAGAATTTCCTTAACATAAACGCATCGAAACTAGTTTTTTAAAATCAATTAAGTCTGGAATACTTCACATCGTGCAGCAAATCTGTGGCGAACTTAAATCCTGTGTACATGTTAAAATAAAAAGTGCTTTATAGAGGATTAAATTTATGAAATATTCGGGTAATGTTTATATGATTCAACAGAAAATTTAAAAGCGTGGTATATGATTTTTTTTTTTTTATCTTATTAAATTTTTTTTTATTTTTTCAGGACTCGTGCTCATTTATTTACATCGAACTGTAAGAAATTACACCACAGTAAGAAAAAATTGCATCAAATTTGTTTTACAGCCCATTGTAAAAGTACTACATAAAGAATATGCAGTACTACTTTTACCAGCACACTATATTGTAATCGTCTGCAGAATTTAGTCAGTTTCTCGAGTAAAAAAAAAAGTAGGTTTTGGCAAACGGTCAATGTGTATGTATGCGTATATGTATGTGTGTGAAGAAACTTCCGAATGTCTTATTTTCTATGACTAATAAAGACAGAACAGAGAAACTTCAGAATTGAGATAAGTCTGGTGTATGATGATTTTTTTCAACTTTTGGTGAAAATTACAAATCTGGAAGTGGGACATTGGAAACTGGAAGTAGGTACCGTAAGTCAGTATCTATATAACAGTTCTAACGATTTTCTTCAAAGTTGCTGTTAGTACCCAGGAGAAAGTTCAAGAAAATTGATAGGCTCCTATATAAACAGATCAATTTCAGGTCTTGCAAAAATGTTCCTTTAAAAAACAGATGCAAAGATTTTCTTCAGAATGACCATACTAACTATATTTTAGATAACCTTTCGTATGTAATTGTCGTTTTCCGGTTAACAGATGATTTTGTCAAGTTTTGGAGAAAATTGGAAGTGCGACCGAAAATCGATATTTCAAAAACGGCTCCAACGATTTCCTTGAAAATTGCTACAAAATCCCCTTTTTAAATATCCTTTCGCATGTATTACTTGGTTAGTACTGGAAAATGGGCAGTCATCCTTATTAGGTTTGTCAGTTATAGATCTCAGAAATTAATGCTTTAAAAGACAGCTCTACCGATTTTTTTTTTTTTATTTTTTTATTTTTATTTTTTTTAAATACTCGCTCTGTAAACACTGTTTTATATGTCTTTACACATATATCAGTTTTCTCTTACAGGAAAATTGTTACGTGTCTAATTTGTTAGGTCATTTTTTTTGTCTCCCGGACATTTTATCTCCAAAAAGTGCATCTGCATATAGTAATACGTGCAATGGTAGATAATGAAACTCTTGTGGTTTTCACACACCAGATTTTTTTTTCTTTACTTTCTTCTATATTCAATAGACGAAAATATTTGTTTCGTGAAAATTTTCGACCTCAGGCTGTCAATGGATTTACACGTTTTGAGATGTGTAGAACATGATTCGACCATTTTTAGAAAATGTCTGTGTGTGTGAGAGACAAAAATTTTTTGTTGACTGTATTTCATGAAATATTGCACAGAATTTTATGCAAATTGACATGTGGTTGTACCTTGACATAGGTTAGTGTCTATAAACGTTTACTGAAAATAGTCTAACAGGTGGCGTCGCCATTTCGCTTTATCTAAACTTTTAACATGGCGGTATATAAGAAAATTTCCTATATATCTGCATATCTGCACAATAAGAATTATTTTAACGAATAATTATGAAATTAAAAGCAACTATCTACAATAGCAACAGTAAACCAGGAAAAATATTTTGTGGGAGCAACGCCTAATTCCAAATTTTCTATATGGGTATCTTTCAAAAGAACTCGTCAACAGCTTTAAAACGAATTGTTGAACCATTGATCTGTAATAATTTCAAAGTTATCGATTTTTTTTTCTTTTTTTTTTTTTTTTAATTTTACAAAAATAAATAATTAAATAAATAAATAAAATACATAAAATAAAACCTCATTTTTTAAAGATATTATTAGAACATAAAATCGACTTTCATTTGACATTTAGTCCGATATTCATTGGACATACAGTCGGCAGCAAAAGTATCCGAGCACTAGCCAATAATTCCGATATCAAAAAGTACGTTTAAAATTTTTTTGTTAAATAAAGCCTTGTCGAATCATGTTCTTAGACTGACTAAAGACATGGCTCAACAAGGATTTATTTAACAAAGCAGTATTAAGCGTACTTTTCTTAGACAGGAACTATTGCTAGTGCTCGGATGCTTTTGCTGCCGACTGTACGTCTATGACAAAAAAAAAAAAAAAAAAAAAAAAAAAAATGTCTGCATTCATCAGAGAAATTAATTTTAATAAATAATAATTTTATTAAACTATTTGTCCTGAGTTAATTTGTACAGGGCAATGCAGAAGAAAGTTTTGTGAAGACCACAGCATACTGGTTTTGCATTATTTTTTAAAACAATTTACAAAGGTGTTTGAAATGCATGATCACAAATATTTTAATGCAATTAAAAACTGTTATGAATTTATGAAAATTATTATTATTCTCTTGCAAATGCCTCAGACGAAACGGGAAAAAGGTTGCTTTTCAAACACGGGTAGTCTCCTTGCTGGGAAACAACATATACAGGCAGAGTTTCGTACTATGACTACCACTGGAATCGCCTCCTAGGAGTGTCTCGGCTACGAACATCGCGAGAAAGAATAAAAATAACATCACAGGAAAAAATGTGAAATAATTCTTTTTTTAAATAAAATTTCAATATTATATATCGATAATTCGATGATACTTCAAAACTATAGTTTCATTGATTACACTACGCTGAAAAAAAAAAAGAGACTTTTTTCGAGTCCTGGTACCATTTCTGCTGACTCTTATGTAAAATGACCTCCTGAATCCGAATATGACACCCATTTTGCCCAATCACCCACCGTTTTCTCGGGACGTCCCGTCTTCCCCAATTTTTTATCACTGTTCAATAATTTTATGGCTATGAATTCGATTTGGAGAATGAAAAAGAATTATTTTAAAATTAAAAAACTAAAAAACATAATGTATAATAAGTAATAAAAATAATTGATTAATTAAATCTTATAAATGTAATTTTTATTTTCAGTGGCAAATCCGTACCTCCCCCCCCCCCCCCTTAAATTTTCCCTTTGGTGAAAATTTTCATGTTTTAGAACTTTTTCCCTTTATAAGCCTTCAGAAGATATCTAACAGTTAAAATAATCCTTTCCTGCCCTTATGAATGTAAATGGGCGTCATATTCGGATTCAGGATGTCATTTTACATAAGAGTATGCAAAAATGTTGTTGTGGGCGATTTTCATGCAGAACAGTGTTATTAATAAAAAAAAATTATAATTATGTATTATGTGTTATAGGAATTTATATTATAGAAAATACTGTTTAATTTATGCATTAAATATATGGTTTCATCGTATCATTACTCCGTATATTAGGGGAGAAAAAAAAAAAAAAACGAAATCTTATTACAGCTCCGAATTCAACCATTATGAAGTAGGTCATTAAAAGCTGACAAGTTCACTAAATGTCCTTGAATCGGGTTTTGTTGTTAATGTTTGTACAATTTTCCAAAAATTATTTATAAAACTGTTTTATGGCATTACATGCATTTATTTTAAGAAAATTTGAAATGTATGCTTGTATTGAGATGAGGACAACACAGAATTATATGTCATATACAATTGTTCATAAACCTATTTTGAATTGTTTTTAACATAGGTTCATATATAGTACTTTAAAAGGATATTTTTATCCCTTAATCTGTAATCGGTTTCTAAAGTTTTGGAATACAGGGTAAGAAAAAGTCGTGTGAGAGCTGTGACGAAGAATGTAGATGGTCGTTGGTTATTGAAGCTTTACTTTAAAAACAGTTTCAGAATTCTTCCGAAGTGTACCGACAATAACGCGGTGATCAGCAATCCAGGCAATCAGCATGTATAGTTACGCTCATCAGTGCCTGACTGTCACGCTTTAGGCTAAAGAGAAAGGCTTGAGAGATTTCCTTGGACTCTGTCTCCTAATTTTCATACTTTAGTTAATTTTAAAAAATCTAATTGTCCGATCGATAAGCTGTTTAATCCGACGGATTCAGAAAAATTGTTCCTTTTATTTTGGAACCTTATTTGTAACGAATTTTTGATTAGATTTTTTTAAATTAATTGAAATATGAAAATAACACCTTTAAAATAAACATTTAAATTTTTAATTGTTGCTTTTTTTTTTCTTTTTCCGCAGCATATATATATATATATATATATATATATATATACATAATATTAAATTTGCTCATACATAGGAAAAATATGATGTCTATAAAATAATACTTTGAAATTTTAAAGTTAACGAAGAGATAAATAAAGTGCGAAAATTTCACACGGGTTTGCCAGGAAATGGATTATTTGAAGTGAGAAATTAATAAAATGAAAAGGTAATTTCTCAACGGGCGCCTTAGTCGCCCTACAACTAACTAGTTTTGTAGAAAATCACGAGAAATTTTATTAAACATTTTATTTGATAAATTACTCTCGTATAGGTGACCATTTTGCAAAGTTTTTATTATTGGATAATTATAACTGAAGGTATTTTTAATAACATAAAAGTGGGAGCCCAAAAAGTTGACTTCACCGCTTAGTTGTTGATGATGAAGTGACGCTCCGATTTATTCATTAATTTCACCAAAGCTCTAATCGAAACGAAATTCAAAATAGTAGAGAAAAAAGGGTTGTAATTGTGTTACGTATAAACACATACAATTTTTGAAAAGGTTACCAGATAATTATAATTAAAACGGTCCTCAATAACAACCAACCCTCGCCATGGGAAGGCGGACATTTTAAGCAAAATTAATGTACCATATTGTGAGACAATAATGCATACATGGAGACTAACAGCATTTATTTGCAAAATGAAAAGAAACCGAATTAGAAAAAGTCATGCTATTGTAGATCTACATTAAGTTAAAGAAAGAATAATACATGACCAAAGGTTTCGATAGAGTTGCAATTAGCAAAAGATACATATGTCTGAAGAGGGAGGATGTAAAAATTTAAAGAACATACTGAGATTACCAGATAATTATAATTCAAACGGCCCTCAATAACAGCCAACCCTCGACATGGGAAGGCGGAAGTAGAGGTCTGCACGTGCCGGGCTTACGGCCCGAGCCCGAGCCCGACCCGGCCCTCGGGCCGGGTTCGAATTTTTAAATTTGTTCTCGGGCCGGACCGGGCTCGGGCTTAAAAATTTTTTTCAGGCTCGGGCTCAGTTTTTTTGTATATACTCGGGCCGGGCCGGGCCTGAATGAAATTTTCTCCGGGCCGTGTCGGGCCGAATTTCTTTCTGGTTTCCTCGTTAATCAATGAAAAAGGAAAATGATAAAAATATTTTTTCAGTCATTTATTTTACATAATTTTACTGGCTGGTATGTCGCATAAAGTTCAATTTTTAAAAAAATGTCTGTAACTACAATTTAATTGTCTATCAGTCTGTCTGTTCAAAATCTGATTTTTCGCAAATATTTTTAGCATGCTTCGAAATTAATATCTTTTATTTAAAGCAATATTAGATGGTTTCCTATTCAAAATAGTATGCATGTCACTACCAGTTTGCGTGCATGTACATAACAAAATAAATTAGATACGTTACTGTATGTAAGGCTTTTTTTCCTCAAACCACATACTAAAAATCTTTTTCATAAAAAGGCATGCATTTTTTTTGTTGTTGTTTGTTTGTTATTTTACATATTTTTGAATCGGGCTGGGTCGGGCCTGATTTTATCGGTTTTTGTCCGGGCCGGGCCGGGAAATACACGGTTAAAAAATAAACGGGCTGGGCCGGGTAAGCAAAGTTTCCGTACGGGCCGGGCCGGGCCCGGGCCTCAAAATTTCGGCCCGTGCAGACCTCTAGGCGGAAGTTTTAAGCAAAATTAATGTATCATATTGTGAGACAAGAATGCGTACGTGGCAACCAACTGCATTTATTTGCAAGATGAAAAGAAACCTAATCAGAAAAAGTCATAACATGCTATTGTAGATCTGCATTACGTTAAAGAAAGAATAATACGTGATCAAAGGTTTCGATAGAGTTGCAATTAGCAAAAGATACATATGTGGGAAGAGGGAGGATGTAAAAATTCAAAGAATATACTGTATGTGAATTTAAGTTGCAATTTAGAGGTCACAAAAATGTGTTCGTTACTTTAAAATGTTTTGATGTATATATATATATATATATATATATATATGGTAATATATTTTTAAGAATATGTGATAATCGACATCACATGTGACACAACATATTATTATGTTTTTATTATTATAAATAGACATTTGTTACAATTGAACTAAATATTACAGTCATTACTTTTATTTTTCTGTAAAAGCAGAATTGGAAAACTATTAAAAATTAATTGGGGGTTGCTTTTGAAATTCGAATTATAAGCACAAACTTCACTATTCATTCATTAAAAAGTCCCTGATGCTTGGCAGGATTCGTTCGCCCAATTGAAATACAATAATTTGTGCTTTACAGGTGTTATAAAAGAATGTTGCCATGGGTTATAGAAATGAACAATTTTACTTTCTTGTTTAATCGTTCAAACAAGAAATGAGAAATATAAATCCCCAACATTGTAACTGGAATTTTCAGTGAAGGAAACTTTCAGAAATAGAAATAAAATTTTGAGAAGTTGATATATATATACATATATATATATATATTACGTTTGAATTTATTTCCGCATGATAACAACAACAGCTTGAAAGAGTCCATAAATTCTTATTAGCGTGACACTTTCACACAATGGAAGAGGTCTTTCACAACATTCCTCTGAAATAAATTACGGCTCTCTGTGTTTGTCTCGTAACAATTAAATCAAGTTACAAAGAAATCTTGTGACAGTGTGTAAACTACCCTTTATGTCACACAATTCTGTCACCTTCCTAGCATTATCAGTGCATTGTCCTGCAAGAAAAAAGTGACAAATTGAAGATCAGTCGGAGATATAACGGATAAATAAACAATAGATAAGGAAGATATACACAAACTGTGTCTTGAGGGGGAAAAAATCGTATAGTTTTTTTTTTTCTTTCTATCTTTTAAAAAATGAAAGTTTTTCAAAATAAACAAAAAGGATTTTATTTTGAAGACGTTTCCAAAACTTAAACTGAAATTGTTTTTACCTTTTGTACTGTATTGGTTTTGCTTCATATAAAAAGAAATTTAACCACCTTTAAACTTTGAAAAGTATTTAAAGGCTGCAGATAAATAATCTTAAAAAAATCATTTTATACATAAAGATATGAAATATATACATATGCACAAAAATATAACTTGAATATTTTAGCTTTATTTGAGACTAGTATTATGATACCTGTATTATGATGTTTGAGACCAATATTATGATATTAAGCTTTATTTGAGACTAATATTATGATAATAAAAGCAAAATTCTAGAACAGGTTGATATTCAATTTATAAGCTATTTATTTTACAAAGAATACCAGCGCAGTTCTCTAAATATGTCTTAATTTTAATTTGCGTAATATGTCTAACATGCCCAACTTAAAATCTAGACTTGATACAGCACTTTTTTGTAGATGTATTTACAAAATTTAATTACCTAGACAATTTCTCTTTATGTGCATTTTAGAAATTTTATAACAAGATTTCTGAGGACTTGGATAGTTATATTATATCTTCTACTATTTTCAAAGTTAAGTATTTCTTACATTTGAACTTTTAACATATGTATTTGATTATGGGAATTTGTGCTTTTGTTTCGTTGTTATGCAGCAATTTAATTGGAAATTTCTGCAGAGTGTCTATTTTTATTAAATAAATAAATGAATATGTGTATATATATATTATTTATTTAAAAATAATGTACATTACAGAATATATAATAATAATGATAATAATAATAATAATAATAATAATGATAATAATAATAATAATAATTATTATTATTTATTTATTTTTATTTTTTCCTGTTTTGACTTGAAAATAACAACAAACTTTACCACAGTACCTTATTTTTCACTTAACCCTAAAGGTATTCAGTTCCATATGTGGAACACCGACTTTAATCGTTCCTATAGCTACAAAACTATCAGTAGCGACATCTCTTGACATCTTGATAGAAGCTACTGACATTTAGCAATGTAGTAATATGAATCTTTACTTAAAGATGTTCGTGTTTTTGTTATAGTGCACTTAGTGTGAAATTTGAATGAAAGTGATACGTTAGTCGTTTGTCTGAATTCAAAAATAAAAAAAGAATAGTTATTGAACACTTTTGACTCGAAAAAAAAAAAATACTGTGTGTTATAACGAAGTGTATATTTTACATAAGTTAGTTTTACATAAGTTAGTTTTATTTACATAAGTAAGTTTTATTTATTTATTTATTTTTTTAATTGCAATAGTAAACGTATTAGTAAATCATATTTTTATGTATGTTCCACATACGGTACGTTGAGCTAAAAAGTTTATTTTTCCGTAAAATATGGTTTTAGTTTTATTTTTATTAGTTTTCCCTATCTTCTAATCACTAATTACAATCTATATATTTTGTCGCGCACTTAAAAAAAAAAAAAAAAAAAAAAAAAAAATGAGCCTCGTAGGGTTAAATTGATTTAAAATGTTTACAATTATTGATTAGTTAAATTTATTATAAACTTGTTATTTTTATTTATTTATTTATTTTTTGCTGCCTCTAATTTGTTTAAAAGTTTTAGACATAATTTGGCGGTTTATTACGTGGGACCATGAAACTAAAAAAGAACAAATTAAGCAGTTTCAGAACTGTAATTCAGAATTGTACTTTTCACTCTCAGAAACCAATAAAAGGTTAAAAATTTTTTCTTATCCATAAAGATTATTCAGAGACAAAACACATTTCTATTCTATTAAGACACAAACCGTGATCTGAAAGTTGATATAGAAACGTGTGGGAAACTTAATCACAATAAATTATTTAAGATTGGAATACGATTTCTTTCAGAGCATTTAAATGTTCTATTTGACCTATGTGAGCCCATATCAGTAAATTCTCTTTTACACGGGCTGACCATTTTTATTGTTTCTTCAGGCGCGAAAGAAAACAAACAAATAAATAAAATGAGGTCAAATGTTGAGATATTTTAAATATTTTGAATTGGGATTGGAATGTGCTATCATCATGTGTTCTGAAAATAATATTTCGATACCAATAAAAGAAAATATTTATTTGTGCACGATGAGACGTACAGAAAAACAGTGGCACGTACAGTTCTGATTTTTTTTTTTTTTTTTTTTTCTAGACAAAGAAATGCATGCTGTTTTTTTTTTTTTTTTTTTTTTTTTTCCAACATATCTTTAGATTTTTGATATTCCTATTAGATTTAAAAAAATTTCATGTTTTATTCGATTTTTTTTTTTTTTTTTTTTTTTTTTTTTTTTACTTTTTTTTCTGGACATATTTCTTTGAGTTGCAATTTCAAGCTGCTGCCAATAAAAATAAAATGGTCACAACCTTTTATTTTCTTTATTTTTTTAAACATAAATGGAAACACTTTTTTACACGTGAAATAAAAAAGAAATGAAAAGTTAAACCTGCATCAATAAAAATTTCTGCTAAAACTCACCTCATTATAATTTTAAAATATTTATTTTGACTATTTACTTTTACAATTATTTTTTTCAGTTACTTAAACAGTTTTATCATTTCATTTTTTTTTAATTTTACCGTCCGAAAAATAATGTAGGTACAGCTTTAGTATAAGACATTCTTGGCGACTATTAATAAGATATGCCATGTGATAAATTAAAATGGCTATCGAAATTACGTAAGTAAAGAAACGTCCGAACTATTTCGATTTCATATTTCAAATTTCACCGAGGGGTCTTATATTAAAGCAGCTCCCTAATGTAAATGCACATTTAGTTTATATCAAATTAACCGTGTTTCTAACCAACACAATGAAACTCAAATAATTAAATGTTACTTACCTTTCGTTAATGGCTTTATATTAGAGTGTTTGACCATGGTTTTGATTTGTTAAAAATAGTCGCCAATCAAAGTATGTTTAGAATAAATTTCTAGAAGTAATTAAGGTCATTTAATAATCTATCTATATAATTGCTGAAACGTCAATGGAGGCCCTCTGTTAAGACTCAAAAAGGTTTTGTGTTCTGTCTGTGTGTTTGTTTATTCGTTTGTCTGTCTACCGCGTGATAGCGGCCGCAAAAATAACGCTATTGACTTGAAGTTTGGTACACATGTTCATGAGCCCTACGGAATCAGCTGTATAGTTTTGGGTGTGTATTCCATTTCCATTTCGTGTACAGGGACACACCAAAGTTTTTCTTATCATTACGGCCTAGGGGAAGAATTTATATGTACCTTCATAAAGACCACAAAACTCACGCTATTGATTTGCAATTTGGTACACATATTTATGAGCCACACGGAATTTTAGCTGTATAGTTTTGGGTGTGTATTTCATTTGTAGTTCCTGTATATAAGGACACATCAAAATTTTTCTTATCATTACGGCCTATGGGCAGAATTTGAATAAACCGCAATAGCGGCCGCAAAAATCCTCAAATTGACTTACAAATTGGTACACACGTTCAGGCTCTGTATAGAAATAGCTGTAAAATTCATTTATTCCCGAAACATCAGTGGAGGCCCTCTGTTAAGACTCAAAACGGTCTTGGGTTCTGTCTGTGTGTTTGTTTGTTTGTCATTCGCGCGATAACGGCCGCAAAAAACAGGCTATTAACTTGCAATTTGGTACACATATTCATGAGCCCAACGGAGTTATCTGTATAGCTTTAGGTGTGTATTCTATTTGTAGTTCGTGTACAGGGACACACCAAAGTTTTTCTTGTCATTATAACATATGGGAAGTACCGCGACAGCCACCGCAAAAATCAAGCTATTCACTTGCAATTTTTGACGAAACTTTAGTGGAGAACCTGTGTTGAGACTCAAAAAGATTTTGGATTCCGTCTGTTTGTCTGTCTGTCTGTCACGCGATAGCAGACGCAAAAAACACGCTATTGACTTGAAATTTCGTACACATGAGCCCCACGGAACCAGCTGTATAGTTTTGAGTAAGTATTTCATTTGTAGTTCGTGTACAGGGACACGCCAAAGTTTTTCTTACCATTACGGCCTATGGAAAAAAATTGTATGTACTTCGACAGCGGCCGCAAAATTCACGCTATACTTGCAATTTGGTACACATATTTATGAATCCAATAGAATTAGCTGTATAGCTTTAGGTGGGTATTCCATTTATAGTTCGTGTACAGGGACAAGTCAAAGTTTTTCTTATCATTACGGCTTATGGGAAGAATTTCTATGTACCGTGGTAGCGGCCGCAAAACTCGCACGCTATTGACTTGCAATTTGGTACACATATTTATGAGCCACATGGAATTTTAGCTGTATAGTTTCGGGTGTGTATTTCATTTGTAGTTTGTGTATAGGGACCCACCAAAATTTTTCTTATCATTACGGCCTATGGACAGAATTTGTATATACCGCAATAGCGGCCGCAAAAATCCTATTGACTTACAAATTGGTACACACGTTCATGCTCTGTATAGAAATAGCTGTAAAAAGTTTTATGTCTATATTTTTTATGGATTGTGTACAGGGACACGTCAGAATTCTTATCATTACGGCATATGGGGTGAATTTCGTTTAAACGCATTTTGACATAATTAATTTGCAATCAACAACATCAAATCAGCGTACATTATTGAGATGCCCAAACTTTTGTTTTGTGCAGAAAATATATGCTCTAAGGTTTACTAATTAATGTACAGAACAATGCAAAAGTGTTCTGACAATGCAACGTAATCAGACAAATTATGCCAAATTTCGAACAATTATTCATGAAAAACGTAGAATAAGCTGGACAGTTTTTACTTCTGTATGCAGTGTTTATGGTTCATTTACGGAGACACATAAAAGAGTTACGTAACAGTAGACTCTATGAACAAATTTTTATTTAAGCGCACTTTAATGAGTTTATGCTGCATTCAACGTAATGGAATTAACATACATTATAAAGATGCTTAAAAGCATGTTTACTCTAAAAAAAGGATATGTATAGACTAAATAATTTATTTACGGGGCCCCACAAAAGAATTCTGATGACGTACTGTAATCATCCAAATAATGTCAAATTATGTTGAAATATTAATTAATTAAATAGGTGTATTATTTTTTAGTGTCTATAATTACTGTGGCTCCTTTTCTGGGATACATAAAAGAATTTCGTACTATTACGGCTATAGTGAGTATTTATTAAAAGTGTATTTTAACATGCTTACCCTTCCTTAAATACAATGAAATTTTATTAGAATTTTAAAAGAATGTTTTTCATTGGAGAAGTGTGTGAATAGATTTGGTAATTCATTTACAGGGATACACAAAATAATTCTGATATGTTATGTAATCATTTTGCATGAAATTTGGTATAAGTATTTATGAATTACAGGGAATTAATACAAGACAATCAGTTATTAGGAATACACACACACACACACATATATACATATATATATATATATATATATATATATATATATAGACAGATCTTTATAGGAGAAAAGATAGAGGGGTGTGGTTGAGAGTGGCGGCAGCCCTCCTCAGAAACGTTTCTGCTTATGTACAAATCAATCGAATCAATACCTATTTATATATTATGTAATAAGGAATAAATAAAAACGACCTGTTGAATAATGTGTGATGCAAATAAGAAGTTGAGGCTCCTGCTCTGAAGATCCACCTAGTTTAATAATCTCTCTATATAAAACGTAAAGGCGATTCTTTGAACAGTTTGTAATAGCAAATTATTGCAATATTTTACTTTATTTTGGTCATAAATAAAAGTTTTGTATGTATGCGTGCCAAATTTACTTTTGTGACCAGAATTAAGCTATTAATTAGTTGTAATTAACAATTAAGTTATTGGTAATTATGTCATTATTTTAATGATTATGCGATTATTAACTACAATTTTTTGTGCGCAGTTACACTGCGCATGTCATTCTTGTTTTGGCAGCAGTTTTCCTCGTAACTGTCGTAAACACAAACGAGATAAATAAAGTAGAGTGATAAATGGTAACCCTGGCATGGTCCAACATGAGTCATGTGAGATGAACCATCTATGCATTGTTTCCCTTGGTAATAGCTTATTTTCAATCAATTTCTATGGCAACGGTTTGGAGATTACCCTTGGCGAAAATCATAACCGCCAATGTTTTTGTTTACTTATCTAGTTTAACATTTTCATGTTCTAAATAATTTTAGCTTTTATTTTACTTCTTTTTTATTTCGTGAAGTCGAAATTTAACCGACAAAATATTTAAAAATAGTTGATAAATTACTATTTGTTGTTAAATTTAGTTTTTTTTTTTTTTTTTTTTTTTTAAAGTTTAACTTTTCTTTATAAACACTTTTAAACTTTGATGAGAAATGATGAAGAAAAAAGTCTTTTATTTTTTATTATAATGTGAAATATGTGAAAAATTACTTAAGACAGTTTCGGTTATAGGACTGTCGTGTTACCTAATAATAATGATAATTTTCCGAACTGAAATTTCAAGTGCCAAAATAGCGATAAAGAACCAAACGTAGCAATCTATTGGTTCATGTCACATGATTCATGTTGAACCACGGAAAGCTAATTCTTTATCCACTGAATTAGCACTCTAATTTATTTATCTCGTTGGTAAAGACAGACTCTGCCCTCCGTGGCGGAGTGGTAATGTCACCATCGCCTTCCAGAGTAGGAGAGTGGGTTCGATTCCGGCGGAGGCTGCGGGTGGTTTTTTTCCCCCAATTCTTCGTATTGTAATTTTGTCAAGATTCTGTCTGTCCTCAAATCGACGAAGATTTAATAGCGGACATCTAGTCAAACATACAAGTCTGATGTATATATTATGAATAAACAAACAAACAAATAAGCTAGTGACAAGTTAAAAAGACCTCCCCCCCCCCCCTTACGAAATATTAAGAATAATTACGAAGTTGCTAATGCGTTAGTCCTGGTTTCTGAAACGGAAAAGAGAATCTCTATGTTGAATGTTTGATATGGAGAAAATTTTCTTCGAATTTTGTGCTAACAATATGGCAAACCCGTTATATAATCATGGAATACTTCTCAAATTTACATTCTCATTACATGATTTCGTCTAGAAAATTTAATAAAATAAGATTTTTTTTTTTTTTTTTTCGAAATTCTATTAAGGAACAAAAAATTTATGTCTTAACAACTTATGTTTTATCAATTATTTTCTTTCAGACAATAATATATATCATGCCTCCGAGAAAACAAATTTAATTTTCAAGGTTTTGTTACAATCATTTAAATAAGTTTGAAACTTATTAAAATCCATTTATAAAAATCAAGAAATTTTATATTCATCATTTTTAAATTGTTTAAACGTGACTAAGATTTCAACTGGACACGTTTCAATCAGTTAATTATCAACACCAGTTAACTTCCGTAAAGTCATTACATGTTGCATTGATTTTTTTCGAACAATTTTGTGTAATTTTCCACAGAACTTTTGTGAAAGTCATTTTTAGAGTATATAAAGTGAGAAACGTGACATTATTATTGAAAAAGCATGTCTGTTTAATATCGTAAAAGCGTGTCCTTTTACTTTCATAAAAGACTCCGCGAATTCGTTCATTCGTAGTTTGTTCATTAACATATATTTTCGTTAATGTTGTTTCCCTAACGTTATTTAAGTAAAACATAAAAAAAAAGTAACTAAATAAATTATATATCGTGAAATATTCATTAAGCAGTAAGTTTCGTTAAAAAATGACACAAAGTATCGATTTATCATTAACTCCTTCTGGTACGATTTAATCGTGAATGAATGAAATGAAATGAAAATCGTATAATTAGAACCACTGGTATGTTATACAGGATTCCAAAAAAAAAAAAAAATAAAAAAATAAAAAAATAATAATAATAATAATAATTAAGATATAAGATGGTCTATGACAGGGTGTATTTTTTAAGCCTATTTTAATACGTTTATGCTACACAAAATATAAAGAAAATAATGTTAACATTCATATGGACAAAATACTTTTCTATGAAATATGGTCTTAGCATGAATGACTTGTTTATACAGAAAAACATAAAATTAATTAGATACATTATGTGACACAAGGATATTAAAGAAGATTGGTCGAAATGCAATTTGGTTTGTGATATGAATTTTTATTTTAATTATTAATTGTTATTCATTACGTAGAATAAGTATGCAAATTTTAGGCATTATACAAGGCAGCGCAAAATAACTCTATTTTACGTTTTCTCTGTAAAAAAAAATTTGTGAAGATAGTTTTTGGGAGATTTCTTTCCCCATTGCCAAAACAAAAATACATTTTAAAGTTTCATAACCAACGTAAAGTAGGTTGAACGTTAAACGATGTACTTGATATGAAAATTTTTAGACAAGATTAAACAAAATCAGTGCATTTTAAGCTTTTTCTTTAAAAGTAAAGCTCTAAAAATATTTTTTAGATGTTTCCTAAGTAAGGAAAAACAAGATAAATTTTAAGATTTCATTACTAAAGTAAATTATATTCAATGTTAAACGATTCGCAATTTTTAGACAAGGCCATAACCACGTAAAATCAATGTATTTTATGCTTTCTGTTTAAAAGTAAAGCTGTGAAAATAGCTTTTGGGCGATTGATTCCCCCATAATGAAAAACAAAGTACATATTAAGGCTTTCTCACCAAAGTAAAATATATTGAACGTTAAACGATGTAACTGATATGCAATTTTTGGACAGTATATAAGGCCACACCTAATTAATCTAATTTATGCAGTCTTTTTAAAAGTAAAGCTGTAAGGATATTTTTGGAAGATGACTTCCTAAATATTTAAAAAGAAAATGCATTTTAAGGTTTTATCACTAAAGTAAAATACATTGAACGTTAAACAATATAAGTGATTTTAAATTTTTAAACAAGACTAAAATTTTATGCTTTTTGTTTAAAAATAGGTTTCAAAGACAGATTTGAAAGAATTATTCCTTAATAATAGTAATAATAATACGTTTTAAGATGTCATCACCGAAGTAAAAAATATAGAAAGTTGAACGATGTAACTGATATGCAGTTTTTAGACAGTATATAAAACCACACAAAATTAATACAATTTATGCATTTTCTTAAAAAGGAAAACTGTGAAGATAGTTTTGGAGAAATTTTGTAGATCATAAACAAAAACGATGTAAATTTTAATGTTTTATCAACAAAGTCAAATAGATTAATCGTTAAACGATATAACTGATATGCAACGACAATACATAAGGTCACACAGCGGAAATTTATTTTATGTTCTCTCTTTAAAAGTAAAGCTGTAGAAATAGTTTTTAGTTAGTTTCTTTCTCTAAAGTAAAAATCAAGATATATTTTAAACATTCACAACCAAAGTAAAATGTATTGTCGGAAATTTTTCATAATGTTAGAAAACTGTAAAATTTTACGTTTTCGTTTTGTATAAAGTAACTATAACGTAAATTGATTTTGCATGTATATTTATGCAAGAGTAAAAAAGTGACATGAGTTTTAAAATTAATATTTACATCAAAAATTGATGTAGACAAATCCTTTTGTTTAACTTTTAAAGGCTATTGATTTCAATCAGCTATAAAAGCATCATAACTATTTGTTGTGTGGAATAAAAATGCATAAAAACTTTTCAGTATTACGAGTTATAGAACAAAATGATCGATGAAGAATTTAATTTTGTATATTGACACGTACAAAAAACAAGCCCATATTATAGCCACTGAGCTAAAGAACAACTGGAGGAAATGCTAGACCGGTTTTCGCGTGCCATTTTTTGGAGGTTTGTCTTCCGAGCGTTGCATGGCAAAAAGCATTATTTCAATTTATATTTCAAAGTAAAATTGTGTAAAGGTTGTCTGTTCGAACAACCATATGCTAAACATGACATTACAGTTTTAAACTTTAATTATTTAAAAATTATAATAGTAATAGACGACCCGACAAATGTTGCTTGCCATGCAAGGCAGGTGAACGATTGCTGAAAAACTGGCACGCACGAACACTGTGTAAAAGTATTTGTAGGAGCTTGATGTTTGGTTCGTCGAGGTACGTGTAGGTGTGGGGAAAATGTTCCAGATAAACAGTCACCGATCTCGCTAACAATTGCAGTATTTAATATTACTTTTTACACACTTATATATACAAAGATGTATTTGAAGATTAAAGCAACTTTTCTCGCACTCTCATAGTGCACAAAACAATAATAAATGATTTGAGCTAGAGGACGGCAGGACACACTTCCTCCGACTCTTCAAAACCAGCTCCCACACATTCACTGATGCTTCTCTCAGCATCCCCCTTGACCCCTTTTAGGGTTGCAATGACATCGCTTCCCCTCCACAGGGGATACCATAAAGGTGTGGGACTCGCCGGCATTACACCTCCTCCCCAAGATTGTGTCTCAGCGGCCGTCTGATGACACTATCTGAGAAATAAAAGGATGCCGGAGACTCACACTCCACAATATTATTTACATCACACACTACTAAATAACAGTACATAAATTAATATTGATAACAAAACCACAATTAAATAATGAAATTAGCATTTAAAATAATAGAATAAAATTAAAAGAAACTCATAAAAAAATGTTATACAGACTGGATTGAATAAATTCCTTTTCGACGTTCTTTCTCTGAAACAAATAAAATAGTTGTAAAATCACAAACAGAAAGTTTTAATTCAAAATTGTCTCTATAGAGTTAAAGTCCAATGAATTGTTCATTCAAAGTTTATTTAGAGTTTAATAAGAGTCTAACTTGTTCATAAATACACAATTAACTCTAAATAGTTAACCAATGTCTAAATTCGCACTTTCAATAAACACGTTGAGACATATAAAAGCTTAAGTTCCATTTTTTTTCCAGTGAAAACACAATGTCATTTCGAACGAAATTAATTTCTTGACAACACACACACAATTACACGCTTTTAGCTCCTTCGAAGACACTATTAACTGTTTCGAGTGATTTCTTTGATCACTGGGATATTCAGTGACATCCTCGGGGTATGCCAAGTCAGGTTCCAGATAATTTATCATCATCGCGTTCACAATTTTATTTCTTTCACCGTTGGTGATTTTGAAATCAGGGGATTTTCCCTGTTGGGGCAACAAATTTATCGATTTGTTTCTTTCTGTATGATCCACATGATCGACATTACGGCTGAGTTTCATATTTTCACATTCTTGCATAAGTGAGTTGTAATTATAATTTTTCCTGAATTTGTTGTCTTTCTCGAAAACTCGATTGGCTGTCGAGATTCTTGGGTAAACTTCTCCTTGTTTATTCGCCTGTATCAAGTTTAAGTTTTTATCAATTAACTTGATTTCATCAGATTGTGAGCATGGTCGTGCTGTTTCACCAGAACCGGTCCCACCAGCGTATAGAATCACCTGATCGTCCGCTTTAAAATTCCTAGAAGACGAACGTCTAATTTCGCCAGCCCAAGGTAATGATTTCAAATTACCAAACGACCAATTAAATTCCCCATTAGTCATCCCACAATCATTAACAATTACATTCGGAATCCCCGTACGCATAAAAATATCGGATAAAGCACTATAAATTGTCTTGGTCATTAACGTTTTAAATTCGATAGCTCCCAGCCACCGCCCATGCTGTTCCCCTAAACATAATTCAGCGCACGCGACATCTCTCAAACGCACTTCAGAATGCCTCATCCCAGGCCAAGCGAAACTATCCCGAACTCTCCCTTTAGTTTCGTTTTTGCATACGACCGCTTTTTGAGCTAAGTTCAATCTTTCCTCTTCCTCTCCCCTAGGTTGCAACAACAACGTTTTATCCAGCGCTTTTCTACCCCTCTGAACTTTCACTCCCTCGATAACGCTAGTTTCTTCTCGCTTTTCGAAATCCGTACACTGCATCTCGAATTTCAGATGGTCAGTTTTGACCCTCTCTTCAATACAAAGCGTACTTTCCCCATCGGCTTCCATTCCCCTCTCCGCGAAAACTGAAACCTCTCTTTCTCTACTTTCAGGAGATCCCCCTTCTACAAACTGAACGCTCTGTCTGCTCTCTCTCTCTTTTTCATCCCTTTCTTTAGACTGCTCCCTCAACGAATTCCATATCCTAGGTGGGAGTAAGCAGGGAACGCAAAATTTTCGAGTCACCGCCGCGAGAATTTCTTGAGGTCCGTCAACGGATGTTCCGCTTGTTCTGAGAGAGACGGGGAGTTTACATAATTTAGCTTCGGTCTGTTCGCCAAACGCTGATGTGAGAATTATCTTTCCTTGCTCTTTAAGTTCTATATCTGGTAGCGCCACAGGGTTAAAAATTGCAAAATTCGTGCCAGAATGTTTTATTGCTTTCACTTTCCGTCCCTCAACCATTATTTCAATGTGCTCTAAAGGTTCAATCGCGAGTTGGGGAATTTAAAAATTCAGTTTTGACCATAGCGGTAAATATTTCGCTATTATTTTGCTCCGATTTAATATTTTCACTATTAAAACTTTGTTTACGTTTATCACAGTCTCGCTGTAAGTGGGAATTAGATCCGCAGGAATAACAAGATTTGGTTCTAGGTTTATAAGCATAACTCGACTGGTTTTTAGGTGTACGCAAATGAGGAGGTATGTATCTTTGCTCTTTTCCCATATCTAATGATTCTACCGTATCGCGTTGTTTTGCATTCTCTGAAAAATTTTGTTTGTGTATTGACTTGCCTCGGGACGTATCAAAGTTATCGCAATCCTTGCTCATTTCTATAGATCTAAACCAATTGTCACCCTGTCGTATGCCTATATGCGTTTGCGTTTCTGGATCTAAAGTAGAAAATAACTTATCTGCTACCATCAGATCACGCAAGGTGTCAAAATCATCACATTTTCTTAGTCGGAGGTAATAATCGAACGTCGTTTTAAGACGAGATGCAAACTGCATGTGCGTCTCGCCCACCTGCCTTTTAGCTGTATTAAAATGTTCCAAACAATTTGGCGCTGTTGGTTCGAATTCTCGTAACACGAGTGTTTTTATTTTTTCATAATCTTGGATCTCTTCATCGTTAATGTAAACTAAAATATTGGCAGCTTTTTCGCCTAATAAATTTAACAAAATTTCGGCTTGAATACTTTCGTCTACATTTTTCGTTTTAAATGCGCGTTCCAGAGTTGTGAAGAACAAATACCACAACTCTGGTTTTGACGGACAAGGAATCGTTAGCGACCTTATCGTTTTAATTACCTGATCTAAATTATCCCTATCACTACGCTGGACAGGTTCCGGCCTAGGGCTTGAGCCTTGAGCTCTAGCAAACTCCAATGCTCTGGCATGCTCATCCTTTTGTTTACGATCTTCTACGGTAGTAATAATAAATTCTTTTACAAAATTAGGTGACGTTTTAAATTCGTCCGATTTTAAGATCTTTTCTTTAAGATCTTTTATTTTTAGTTCTAAAGTGGTGCTGACACCTATTTCTTCTGCTGCCGTTATTAGATCTTCTTTTTTAAGACCTTTCACATTAAATATTTCCGCCATGCTGACGAATTAGCTTATCGTGACTTTAAAATTTCGGATTTTAAACAATTATTTTCCATATATCTTTCAATGGCTTCTTAAACAGGCACTTTGCATACTTCTTTTCCCCCAAAACATAAACAAGATAAGAATCTTCTTACCTCGATCCTGACGGGTGCGACAGTGTAGGAGCTTGATGTTTGGTTTGTCGAGGTACGTGTAGGTGTGGGGAAAATGTTCCAGATAAACAGTCACCGATCTCGCTAACAATTGCAGTATTTAATATTACTTTTTACACACTTATATATACAAAGATGTATTTGAAGATTAAAGCAACTTTTCTCGCACTCTCATAGTGCACAAAACAATAATAAATGATTTGAGCTAGAGGATGGCAGGACACACTTCCTCCGACTCTTCAAAACCAGCTCACACACATTCACTGATGCTTCTCTCAGCATCCCTCTTAACCCCTTTTAGGGTTGCAATGACATCGCTTCCCCTCCACAGGGGATACCATAAAGGTGTGGGACTCGCCGGCATTACAGTATTGGAAGCATTTGCTCCAGTTGTTCTTCAGCTCAGTGATTATAGCATATGAAAGTAAAATTATGTATCACTTATAAATTATGAAATATTTTTCCATTTTTTTTTTTTTTTTTTTAGTGGTACAAATAGCCACTGTTTTCAATGTTATTAAAATTTGTAAGAGACAGATTTCGATTTTTGTTATTTTTATTTTGTTTTATTATTCATTTTGTTTTATTAATTTCTAAACATTGTTCTTAATGGCTGCTTTGTATTTTTTAACCAGACAAAAATCTTTTATGAGGTTTGAATTTATGAATTATAGGTACACTAAATTAGACCTTTTTAATATATATATCTCCGTTTGATTTAGAAAATAGTAGGTAGTAGTAATTTACCGTTGCATGGTTCAAGAAATTTTATAATTAAGATATAAAGTGATTACGTTCACTGATGAAGAATATTTGCTGTCGAAAAGATGAAATCATTACGTTGGCAACTGCAGGATAAGCTGTAAAAATGTCAAAACAGCGCCGGACATTCCAAAGCTGGAGAGAAAAAAATGATATTACTCTTTTGGCGTTTAATTTTATTTATACCAAGTTCAAAGTTTAAGATAGAGAATGGTAATCGTTTCGAATATTTTTATGTAATTTTTTGAAAAGGGGACCAGTACTTCAGTGGCCATTGTTAGTGAATATTGGTATGATTTCGCCAAGATTTTAGTTGCTGGGAAATAACCAGCTAAGCAAATATTTTGTCTAGCTGATGATGAAAATTATGCGACAAGAGGGCACTTGAGTTATATTTTGATGTAAAATTAAAAGAAGCCGAATTAATTATTATCTGGTTTCACAAAATAAAAGGAAAAAAATGAGTCAAAATATATCATTTATCGAGCGAAAAGAATTTTCATTGCGTTAGAATTGTTAAATGAATACTCAGAATCGATGAAAGATTTTGTTTCAGTTACATTGAAAAAGATATGATAGGGAACATATAAAAATTAGAAAAAGTATATTGCAAATTTATTATTTATAAGTTAAAAATAGTTATATCGTTATATTTTAAATAGTTGTTTAAGATTAAATAATTTTATTTGTAATTTTATTTATTTAGAGAATTTACGTATTTTTTAAAGCGAAAACAAATTTTGTAATATGTTATAATCTACATCACACGTTCGTTTAGTTAAAGATATTCCTAAATTTCAATAACGATAATCTATCTCAAGCTATTTACTTATTTTCGATATTTGAGAAAATTCAAAAGAATGAAATTTATAGATGTAATTAGTGCATAAAAATTATAAGTGTGAGAACTATAAATGTAATTCATGCAGAAAAAACGGGAATTTCAAACGCACATTTTTTTTTTTTTTTTTTTTTTTTTTAATTTAATTATTATTATTAATCATTTTCAACATTTTAATCAGATGAAAATTTTATGTATAATTAATTTTTCCAAAATTCATAAAATTTTATTTATTTGAAAGATGTGCCTACTTTCGTAATACGGCGAAACCTCTCTAAGCTACCCACTGTGCCAGAGAAACTTAGCCTTTTAATAGTGGTCTTCAGAAAATCTTAAATCAAGCATCAAAATCTATAAATTAAATGGTTTTAACTATGCAAATTAGTATTATTACCATGTTTTTATTAACTTCTATTCTTGTTTGTTTGTGTGTTTGTTTGTCCGGTACAAATCTTGCAATCTATTTTTAACTAACTTCCCTACTAGTAGACATTTGAAACTTCCACAGTAGCTTAGAACCCGGTGATAACACAATACTTCGAAGTCAAATTTTCAAATAGTTTTCTTTTAATTAATTAAAATATGAAAATGATATGCTCCTACTAGCAATAAAACGAGTCATTAAAATATTAGTTATAATTTAATTGTTGCCAAAAAAAAAAAAATTACGAGTTAATTTTCTTTCGACATAAAAATAAATACATTTAACTAAACGTGAACGTTAAAAAATTGTAAAAAGTTAAATTATGCATCTGGCAAAAATTGACGTTATTATCATTTTAAAGATTTTCTACACATTGATAAAGTGCTAATGTAGTTCATGATGCAAATATATGTTATTCGGAAAGGATTAATATTTTATTTTTAAAGCCAACTTTTTTTTTTAATTCAAATTTCCCGTAACTCTTTAACCAATCACATTAGAACGTCCATCTTTGGAATATCGATAATAAGGATTTTCTCGCCAAAAAAGTCGTCAAGGGCAAAAAGTCATCAAATTTGGCGCCAAATCCATTACCTGCTTATTGGAGCTTTTTAATGCGTTTTAAAGGGAAGATTAAGCTATTTTAATGCGAAAAAGAGGTATTTTCTGGATATGCAGAAAATTGGCATTTTATCAACTTTACAACTCTTTGAAAGAATTGATACAAAAATAAATACAATTATTTACAATTTCGTAACAGTACGCATTGATAAAGTGTTAATGTAGTTAGTTCTATAGCTATTATTCAACAGAAAATTTAAAAACATGGTTGATAAAAAGTTTTTTATCTTATAATTATTTATTCATATAGATTTCTAACAAGTATTAATATTAATTTGTTTGAATTAAAAAAAAATTTTAGCAATAATTTTGTTTTCCAATAACGTTTCTTATGTATCGGAATTATAATTGTTTAGCTTAGCATCATTCCTGAGTGGAGAAGACCTATTTTAATCCAGCATAAAATTTCATTAAACTTTTCTGCGAGAAGGAACGGATTTTAGCTTTTAGTTTTAAATCTTAGCTAGGATTAAAAATTGAAAGCTAGAACTTTTATTTTGCCAATTAAAATCATTTATTTAGAAGCCACCTTTTTTAAGTAACTAGCTAAATAATGGTATGAGACAAATATCCCTTTTCCAAGCTAGAACTCCATCTCTATGGATTAACATCCAGAAATATGAACTCGTTACTTACTTCTTTTCTCTGAACACAGGTTGGCATTACATACTTAATAATTTAACCTCACTTGTACAAGATGGACAGCTGTCAGTTTAAGTCAGGGAGAAAATAAAATTATCAGCTCTTCCAAAATATGACCCCTAAGAGTATAATGACCAGACGTCTTCACCCTTTGTCCCCAAAAGACTAGAACACATTTGAGGACGCCGGTTATAAAATTATTAATCTTTTACTATAATAATTTATTTTAGGTATAATAAATAAGCTAAAATAAGTGCTTTCGGGTGCTTCATACATAAAAATTAATAAAATTTTACATTTTAAGGTGATTTATTTATTTTGTTCCTCGAAATTCGGGGACACCGCCAAATTTGTTCTCAAATTCAATAAAAAAATCCGGTCGCCCTGCCCAAGAGAGGTACACAAATTGAACATGGTTCTTAAATAGAGGTAAATTAGTATTAACTCCAATACGGGAAATTTGGGATTGGGAAAAACTTGTCTTAATGGAAGGTAGCCCTTAAAACGGATAGATTTTTAAAAAGGTTACACTGTACTTTATTTCCATTTTTTGAAAACTTAAATTCTTATATTTGTTAACAGCCATTAAAATATATTATTTAAAACTTATGAAAATTGGTTACAAACGCAAGAAAATTTGAATGGGCGTTGTCACACGACTAAAAATTAGTCTGAACCTTTTAAATTATTTAACTATTTGAATTAATTTGACTTCTATAAAACCATTTCATACTATAATGATATTTAAAGTGTTTTATACTGTTGTTACTTCTATGAAAATCACTTTAGAATATATAAATAGTGAAACGTGACGTTATTATTAAAAAGCGTGTTCTTTTAATATCGTAAAAGGTTTTTTAAAAAAAGTCATCTTCCGGGAAAATTATTCATGAGCGCTTTTATATTTATGGTAATGTTTTACGGGCTGTCAAGTCGTTTAAATGCTATGTCAATATTAAACAACGCAACAGTTTGCATAAAAAATAAATGTATTTCAAAAGCAGTTAGGTTTACGGTAAATTACCGGCAAATCCCGAAATAAATGTTATAGTTGGAAATTTCAAACAGGCAATTTGACAGTTAAACTACCATTTTAACACCTTCCAAAATAAAGGTGAAAAAAAAATTGTTTATAATCGTTTGTCTGCCTGTTAGCTCACATTTTATTAAAGATTTTTAAAATGCCTTAAGGAGACAGCATAATTTAAAATGGTATGAAAAAAGAAAAAAAAAAATGAATTTGAGATTTTTACGCATTTAACCCTTTATTTATCAGATTATGAAAAAAGAAATGTTACTGAAATGTAGTTTATTTACTTTGCAGCAAATTTAAAAATATGAGCAAAAAACATTGCACATAACTTCTCATCATAATAATTAGCGTAAATATAATGAGGTTGATACTTTAATGTACCGCTGATACATAGCTTTTAAAAACAGATTCTTGACCAGCATAAAAATAAATATATGTTTTTTTTATTTCGTAAAAAAATAATAAGAAGAATTCCTGTATTTGACACTGTACTGACGCCCTTTAATTTATCATACATATATTGATAATACTTTTTATTTTACTTTAATTGACATAGTCACATGACATCACAAAATTCTTAAAGTTAGTGTTGCAAAAATTTTGTCAGTATTTATATTTTTTAACAATATACCCAATATTCCAATTCAACAATTGAATGAACACCTGTAACAATACTTTAATAACCAACAATTGTTTAATAAACAACAATATTTATGTATATGTTACCGTTAAAGTATATAAATCAGTTATTTCATAGAATAACTAGGTATTTCATGAAATAACTAGGCAGGTCAGTTAAAGTATGTAATAGATAAAAAATTTCATAATTTACCTAGTTATTTTATGAAATAACTAGTTATTCTATGAAATAACTAATCACAGACAGTTAAAGTATAAAATAAACAATTTCAAAATTATTTTATAAATTAATTGATCATAAATTCATGTATGCAAATCGTACAGACGTTCGCAATACTGGCTGTTGCAGTACAAAATTGCGCATAAGTTTCATCCTCATGCATTTTGAGATAGGGGTATCCAGTGATGTTTTTTATTTGGTTTTTCATGTACGAAAAGCGTACAGACGTGCGTGATACTGGCTGCTGCAGTACAACGCTTTGCGTATATGAAAAAAAAAAAAAAAAAAAAAAAAACCATCACTGGATACCCCTATCTCAAAATGCAGGATTCTGAAACATATGCACAATTTTGTACTGCAGCAGCCAGTATTTCGCACGTCTGTACGCTTTGCGTACATGAAAACAAAAAATAAAGCATCACTCGGTACCCCTATCTCAAAATGCATGAATCTGAAAAGTATGTACAATTTTGTACTGCAGCAGGCAGTATTTCCAACGTCTGTACGCTTTGCGTACATGAAAACAAAAAATAAAGCATCACTGGGTACCCCTATCTCAAAATGCATGAATCTGAATAGTATGTACAATTTTGTACTGCAGCAGCCAACATTTCGAGCGTCTGTACGCTTTGCGTACATGGAAACAAAAAATAAAGCATCACTGGATACCCCTATCTCAAAATGCACGATTCTGAAAAATATGCACAATTTTGTACTGCAGCAGCCAGTATTTCGAACGTCTGTACACTTTGCGTACATGAAAAAAATTCACTGTGGGTACTCCTATCTCAAAGTGCATGTGTTCGAAAAATATGCAAATTTTTTTGCTGCAGCACTGCTAAAATAACCGGTAAATGTGGTAAATATTAAATAATTAATCGCATCCCCCAAAATTTAACGAGAATTATGCATAATCATTTCATACTTTAACGATCAAGTAATCGTTATTCTATAGAATACCTAGTTAAAACGTAGAATTCAATAATATAATATACTTTAACTGACTTGTCTAGTTATTTCATGAAATACCTAGTTATTCTATGAAATAACGGATTTCATGCTTTAACGGTAACATATATATATTTTATAACAATGAAAAGCTTTACTTTTTAACAATTTTCTTCAGTCTAATTACTGACCCTCATCTGAGAACGACGTATGTTCTGTTCTTATGTGTTCTTTTCTTGAGTTACTTTGCTCAAAACTTTCTTAAGAGGCTTATTTTCAAACTTTTCGAGTATCATCCTATAGATAATGCTCGTGAAAGTTATGCATGTCCAGTGACTTTGACCTTTGCTGGACATTGTACGTTAAAGAGTAATGGTAATCCAAAACATCATAATTTAGTTTCACATAAAGTCAGCCACCGCAAGCATCCAAAGCTGGATATAAAAAAGCTGCCTACAGTTGACCCTAATATTTCACTGCTTGATATTGTTTCTGACGAACCTCCATTTCCAATCGAAGTGGATTCAGTTCTTTCTCAGGCAGTGGACACATCCGATGAAAATGAAACAGTTTCTGTTTCACTGTCTGATATTGTTACTGACGAGCCTCCGATTCCAATCGAAGTGGAATCAGTTCTTTCTCAGGCAGTGGACACCGTTAATGAAAACCATCCAGTTTCTATTTCCCTGCAGCTTCATAAGAAAAAGAAATTCCGAAAAGTGAGAAAAATTTTAAAAATATGTTGCTGTATTCGTAGTGTAAAAAACTACACTCCATTGGGATGCTTGCTTGCAGTAAGCATGGGGGCCTGCATAAACAAAACTTCTCTGGCAGTAGGCAAGGGGACCTGCTTTATCAAAACTCCCCATGAGAAACGATGCATAGCGACCTCTACGTGATGTTTCTCTGGTACGCTAACAGTCATGCTTATTTAATTCAAAACATAAGGTTTAATGCGCGCGCGTGAGTATGCGTGTGTGTTATAGTTATTATTAAAATATATACCCAGCTTCCATCTACAGTGAATCTCCACAAGTAAAATAAAAAATTTCAAAATCGTCTTTTTTTTTTTTTTTTTTTTTTTTTTTTAAATAACATACTTGGTATTCTAATATCATAAATTTTAAAACAAAATTAAAATTACATATTATATTTCTACACGTAATAATAATAATAACAATTAAGTAAAGTAAAATGTAAATTTAAAAATAATGAAATCCTTTATTTCAATAAAATTCCATTGCAATTTACTTTTTACTTGTTTATGCTCAATAGTCCACGTCAAAAAAGTTCAAAACTCTATAAAACAGACGCATTTACAAATGAGCAAGTTCTATAAAAGTAGTACGTATAAGAAATAATAAAATCTTATTACAGTTTAATATTAGATAGTAGTTTTAATTTCGGACTTATTTTGAAATTTTGAGAAAATTGTTTGATTAACTTCCGTTCAAAGCCGTTAGTATGAACAACATAGTTGAAGTAACATCTTCTATTGAAGCGTTGACCACAAGAGAATTTGGAGAACTGATTTAGCGCCATCACCGGTATGCACAATAACATAGTGCTATTATGGATTTAGCGCTGCGTCGAATTATAATCCTAACTATGTGAATGAAATAAAATGAAATATTTACTTATCTCTTTATATTACGAGCATCAGATGAGTTAAGCATCATTAGCACAGCATACGTGTATTTTATTTCGATCTAATTATATTTATGCAGCGGAATAATTTATTAATTTTTTTTTTTTTTTTTTAAGTTAAAAGACTATTAATTATTCTTTTATTGTTTGATTTTTTTTTTTTTTTTTTTTTAATATCTCCTTAGTTTGTGAATGAAATCTTTTCCTTCGTAAGATTTAACTTATTCTTCTTCAATCTCAGTTTTTTCTTCTGAAATGAGAGAATGCTGCACTCAGTTAAATTGTTTATGTTATCTTATGAGTCTTTAACTTCTAGTAGTGTTTGTTGATAAATAGGTTTTTCACCATTAAAAAAAAAAAAAAAAAAAAAAAAAAAAAAAAAAGCCATTATTTTAGAAATCTTATGTTTTCCATTTTCAAATACTCACAGTGATTGATTTATTATGACACAAATCGATGTTCATTTTTATAAAGGCAAATCTTAAAAAAGTAAAAATTCCGTCAAAGACATAATTTAGTTTAGTACGGAGGACTATTAATTTCAATCTATAAAATTTTTATTTTTATTTTTATTTTTTTATTTTTTATTTATTTTTTATCTCATTTTTGACCGTAAAAATGGGCCACATACTTTTAAAAATGACTGAAATGAATTAAAATGAAGTGTTGCCACTTCATTGTGTACATTATCAACTTATTTTTCATTTTAAGGAATTTTAAACTTAAAATGGGATTTTCATTTAATATCTTTTGAACGAATTATCTCATTAAACTAAAAAATACGGAGCTGATTAAATTTTGTCCAAATTAATGTGTGTACCAATTTTCATAGCGATCAGTTTGTACTTTGTATAGCGAAATAAAACCTGATATACTTTATATGGTATATGCTTGATTCAAAGTAGGCTACTGCAAATTTACACCATGCTAAAATCTCTGATTGAAAACAAACAGCAAAAATTTATGAGAGTATTTTCTATGTCAAAGTTTTGAACTAAAGCCCGAGGTTTATCTTTAAATTTAATTATTTTATCAATATCTCAATATAAAACTTGTAACAAAGTAACAAAGGTTAACTACCTTCCTTTCTAAGAGATGGTGATATTTGTCATTCTGGTAATGCAACGCAAAAGCTATTTAGCAGGTTGTAGAATTCTGGTAGAATAACAAAGAGCTATTTAGCAAGTTGTTACAATGAGATTCGTTTTGACTTGCTGTCAAGTCAGAAATGTCTGAAATGCTCTCGCGATGTAGCTGTATGCAAAAGTTTTATGAATTTTAAGTTGTACATATGTAAATAATGTTTTTTTTCTTTTTATGTTAATTAATATATTTGGAAAGCTAAGAACTTTGTGTTTTAAGAGTGCCCTTCGAATGGTCATTGCCCATCTCTCTCTTTTTTTTTTTTTTTTTTTTTTTTAATAAATAAAGAAAAAATTTCATTTTTCTAGTTTTAAAATTTTCTACTAATGTTAAAATAAATATATCGCATCTATAGGTCTTCGTGGTAATTAACACATTGATGAGTCGTTCATTATGAAAATAAACTCTTTAATAATCAACAATCATAAATGAAACAAGCACGCATTACTTAGCGCGCGGCGTACTACTCACTGACATTGACATACTACGGGACCTTTCTCCCGGCAAGGCTGAAAACAGAATGTTCTGTGAGTTGAAGTTGAAGTACATATTTGTAAGTGAAAGTTGGAGTACATATTTGTAAGTGAAAGTTGAAGTACATATTTGTAAGTGAAAGTAGAAGTATATATTCTGAAAGTGAAACTAGAAATACATATTCTAAAAGTGAAAGTAGCAGTTGTTGTACATAAATTATAGATGTCGCTACGATCACTACAGGAGTATCCCCCCAGTGAACAAGGAGAACGATAAAAATTTACAAAATACTAATACAAATATAATTATGTATATAAAATAATAATAATACAATGCTAATACAATAGAATATTGATGCTAATACACTTAAAATATATATGTACACAAATGCAATAACAGAATGAAATATATGAAAAAGTATTGCTGAGAACAGAATTATTTAAAATATATATACATACATACACATGTGCACATGAAAAGTTATATTACAGTAAATAAACAAGGAATAAGTGCAATATATAAAAGCATTAATGATAATATAAACAAATACAAGATTTGCAGTGATATTAAAAATAATCTGTTACTAAATGCTTTGGAAAATGAACTTTACGACCAGATCTAGTTGTGATTATTTTCTGCTGTTGTGAATTTTCTTGTGCCGCAGAAATATTAGATCTAAGTTCATTTAAGTCGGAATGGGTGTTGTTATGACAATCAGGTGGTGAAGGTGAAGATAAGTTGGCGTTATCTGACAACAGAAATGCAGGCTTTAACCTGTCTATGGATACTACTGTAGGTTTACCATTAACTTTAATAACAAAATTTTTATTATTTCTTTTAATTACAGTATGAGGTCCTGTGTAAGGAGGAGTTAATGGTGGTTGAATACTATCTATGCGCAAAAATACATGAGTACATGTCTGCAAGGATGGATTTATGTAAACATTAGAAGTACCATGACTAAGGGGATTAATGGGAGAAAGTTTTCTCATGGATTCACAGAGTTGTGAGACATATGTTAAGTCAGGTGATGTTTTGTAATTATCTATTGTGAAAAAATCAGATGGAAGTCGAAGTGTAGTACCATAGACTAGTTCAGCACTACTCGCCATAATGTCATTTTTAATTGCAGTTCGAAGACCTAATAAGACAATTGGCAGTGCTTCAGTCCATTTCATATTGTCATGAGTTTTTAATGCAGTTTTGAGCCAGCGATGAAATCTTTCACAAATTCCGTTTGATATTGGATGGTACGCTGTTGTGCGTGTACGCGTGGTTCCAAGAATATTTGTTAATTGACGGATAAGTGTGGATTCGAAGTTTCGACCTTGGTCTGTTGTGATGGTAACCGGACATCCGAAACGCGAAATCCAACCATTTACAAGTGATTTAGCTGTTGTTAGAGCTGTCATGTCAGATGTTGGGATTACTTCGGGCCATCGAGTGAAACGATCGACAATGGTCATGCAACATTGATAACCGAGGAAGTGGACCAATGAAATCGATATGTATGTGTGAAAATCTTGCATCTGGAAGGGCAAAAGTTCCAAGTGGAGCTTTTGTATGCCGATGTATTTTGCAACGTTGACATTTATCACATGACTGGACGGAATTTTTAATGAATTTTTTCATGTTTGGCCAATAATATCGCTTAGTTATTATTTTAGTTGTGGTAGAAATTCCGGGATGAGAAAGATTATGAATATGATTAAATATGTTAGATCGAAAAGATTCTGGAATGAAAGGACGTGGTATGTTTGTTGACATGTCACAGTATAATGTTACATCCTCCAAAGAAAAATAATGCTTTTGAATATTACATGTATTGTCAGTAGAATTTAAAATGTTTTTTAATTCAGGATCCTCGAGTTGTGAAAGAGATATTTGTTTGAAATCTAAAATTTCTGTTGAAATTGAATCAATTTCAATTCTAGATAAGGCATCAGCAATGGAGTTTTCTGTACCATCAATATGACGTATATCTGTCGAAAATTGAGAAATAAAGTCGAGATGGCGCAATTGACGAGGAGAGCATTTATCTGGCTTTTGCTTAAAGGCATAAATTAGAGGTTTTTGGTCAGTGTAGATGGAAAAATCTCTACCTTCAAGCATGTGCCGAAAACGTTTAATTGAAGTATATATAGCTAAAAGTTCGCGGTCGTAAGTGGACCAAGTGCGCTGACTTTTAGTAAGTTTTACAGATAAAAATGCTATTGGTTCCCATGAAGAATTATTATATTGCATGAGCGTACTGCCGACAGCAAAATCCGAGGCGTCACACAATAAACGTAAACGAGCACCAGGAATGGGATGTTTTAACAAGGTGGCATCCGCGAGTGCCGTTTTAGCGGTGGAAAAGGCAGTTTCTGCTTCGACAGACCAGTCAAGAGGTGCCTCAGATGTTTTTGAACGTGAAGATTTTTTTTTATTTTTATGGCCTTCCAAAAGTTTTACTAGGGGTGCTAAAATGTGGGCAGCTTTCGGTATAAATCTTCGATAAAAATTGTACATGCCAAGAAAGCGCCGCAATTGGGTAATAGTTGTAGGTCGGGGAAATTTGTTTATTGCTTCAACTCTGTCAGGGAGGGGTAAAAGTCCTTCGGCAGAGATATTATATCCGAGAAATTTTATATTAAGTACACCTAGAGTACACTTAGAGGGTTTAATAGTAAGACCATAGTGACTTAATCGTTCAAAAAGGGCTCTGAGATGTTTAAAATGCTCTTGTTTATCTTTGGATGCAATAAGAATATCATCAACAAATGCGTAAACACCATCTAAACCTCGAGTCACTTCATCAATGAATCTTTGAAAAGTACTAGACGCATTGCATAGACCAAATTGCATCCGAGTGCTCTCGAAGAGTCCGAAAGGTGTACAAATTGCAGTTTTATGGATGTCTTCGGGAGCAATCGGAATTTGATGATAAGCTTTAACTAAATCAATGTGAGAAAATATTGTTGTCCCATGAAGCTCGCTAGTAAAATCAACGATATTAGGGATTGGATACTTGTCCTTTTTGGTTTGAGCATTAAGAGCTCGATAGTCACCAACAGGACGCCAATCATCGCTTCCTTTTTTAGGGACCATATGCAAAGGGGAAGCATAATTACTTTTGGATGGGCGAATATGGCCTAAATCCAACATATGCTGAAATTCTAATTTTGCAATTTTTAAACGATCGGGAGCAAGCCGACGTGGTTTAGCAAAAACGGGAAAGCCAAATGTTTCAATATGATGCTTTACAGAATGTTTAATAATTTGGTCTGCACATGGAGGTTTAGTAATACTAGGAAATTCATTTAACAATTGAGAGAAATTATTATCATTAAATACAGATTTTATAGAATAAATATGAGCAATCTTAATCGTACCATTAGACTTTAATTTTGTATTAGCGTCGATTAATCGACGATTTCTAAGATCTGGCTGTAAGTTAAAATAGTGTAAAAAATCTGCACCAATTATAGCTGTAGACACATTGCATACATAAAAAGGATAATTAAAAGTTTTTCTTAAACCTAAATTGAGTGATAAAAGTTTTTGTTTATATACATTAATAGAAGTGCCGTTAGCAGCTTTGAAAGTTTGTATTGGAGTGCTTACCTTTTCAACTGTGGCAGCTGGTATAATAGAACAATCACTACCAGTATCGATGAGAAAATTAACATTAGACCGACGATCTCGCACAAAAAGGCGACGAGAACTATTAGTATACCAGGCGTATGTCGCCGCTACTCCTGGGGTGTGTTGTTTTCCTGAAAGGTGCACGGTGGTGAACATTTATTGGCTTTAGAGCCAAATTTTTTATGATACCAGCATATGGCATCGTTCTTTAGAGACGGGCTCCTTGGTCGAAAAAACCGACGACTACGAGAAATACTTCTCGAACGTCTTAGCGATGCTACTTCTTTACGCAGAAGTTTAATCTCTTTCAGCAGTTCTGAGTCATTGTTGCAGGAAGCGTTCGAAATGGAACTAGTCTCTATTGCACTCACCTGTGCAGGTGTGATGTCCAGAATTTTGTCAGCTATTTCAGCAGCTTTTTGGGAAGTGAGAGGAGTTATAGACGCCAAAATTGATTGCACGTTGGAAGGCAGTTGTTGCAGGAAAAGTTCAAGTAGCAGGGCATCTGTGACATTATGATTCTCTGCACGCCGTTGCATAAGACGAAGCAGGTCAGAGGGCTTCCGATCTCCCAGTTGTTCTCCTGTAAGCAACCGTCTAATTTCTTGAGATTTACTCTCTCCACACCGAGATATCACTTCATCTTTTAGTTTTCCGTAGGGGTCATTACTGTCAGGGGAAATAATTATGTCTCGGACAGTCATTGCAATATCTGGCGGAAGATTTGCTACACAGTAATTATATTTAGTTTTGGATTCCGTTATGGCCTTTGGAGTAGCTAATTCAAACGTAGATTCAATCATAGTAAACCACAACGAGGGGTCTGCTGGAATAAAGTTAGGAATTTTGACCGCAGAAACATCACTCATAGTGAATCCGTAGCAGAAGAGATTCAAAACAGAAGCAATAAAAAGTTAGGATTGGTTTCGATTTGAAACCGAAACTTTAGCTGCACGTAAACATTACACAGAAGGATGAAAGTTTTCTAAGTCCAAAGTCACCATTTATAGGTCTTCGTGGTAATTAACACATTGATGAGTCGTTCATTATGAAAATAAACTCTTTAATAATCAACAATCATAAATGAAACAAGCACGCATTACTTAGCGCGCGGCGTACTACTCACTGACATTGACATACTACGGGACCTTTCTCCCGGCAAGGCTGAAAACAGAATGTTCTGTGAGTTGAAGTTGAAGTACATATTTGTAAGTGAAAGTTGGAGTACATATTTGTAAGTGAAAGTTGAAGTACATATTTGTAAGTGAAAGTAGAAGTATATATTCTGAAAGTGAAACAAGAAATACATATTCTAAAAGTGAAAGTAGCAGTTGTTGTACATAAATTATAGATGTCGCTACGATCACTACACATCCAATAAGAAAAATGACACAACTCAAAAATGCAGTATTAGACGAAAATTTAATTAAAGATCCGATAGAACATTAACTAGTCCACGGTTAAACTGAGACAACTGCCTCTCGATGAAGATGTGACGTTTTTCGCAATTTAAACACATGTTTCAATGACATAGACTCAAATTTGCCATTTTTAAACTTATGTGTCACTTTTCTTGACGGGGTGCAACAGGGGAGGGGGGAGAGTATTGTAAAGTGTTTAAACCATAGATAATAGTAATATACATAGATCTATCATCCCCATGTTAACGTGCAAAGATTTTTGATGCCGAAAAAGTTTTTGGCATCAGCCATGATGAGAGAGTATAAAACTCGAAAACAACAATGGAATAGAATGTTGATATCATAGATATAGTAATAAGACATGGTTGATATATATTGAAAATGCCGAAGTACTGCGCGGCTTTTAATTGTAGAAATAAATTTATGAAAGGAAGTGGAATAAGTTTTCATAAGTAAGTTAAATTTAACTAATTTATGAAAAATATGATTCTTTATAATCAGTTGCTTTGTTATTATTATGGTTTAAATACTGTTTTGATTTTTAATGGAATACTTTTTTTAAAATTTTAATATTTTTTAAGTTTTTATATTAGTAAGTAATATCGAATTTTCAATATTCTTTTAAATGTAGTTAGCAGTGGCAGAGGTAAAACCCGCTTGTTTTAATATATTATAACTAGTATTACCACAAGACTTTCTTCTCTATTTAATCCTATACAAATTTATTCAATACAAATTATTTATTAAGTTATAATTTATTAAAGATATTTTCCATGATGAATGCAGACGATTTTTTTCTTAAAGTAGTATAATAATAAATGCTGAAAAAAATCATTTTTGTGCAGACATGAAAAGATATACAGTCGAATCTTGTTAACGTGAATCTCAAGGGGGATCAAAAATCTGTTCATCTTATCAGTAGTTCATGCTATCAGTAACTGATCGTCATATAACTAAAGTAATCTTCATTTTGACGGGGATTGTGGTAACAGTTCATGTTAAAAGTAATTCACGTTAACGAGGTTCGACTGTATATATATATATATATATATATATGTCAATTACGTGTCACGATGTTTGTCCGGGGTAAACTCCTAAACTAAGGAACCGATTTTAATGAAATTTTGCACACTGTGTGCAGTTTGGTCCAACTTGAGAGATAGGATAGTTTTTATCTCAATTTATTGTCACAATATTGTTTTATTGCAATTATTTGTTAATTATAGACCTTTATTAAAGTTGCTCCAAAATATCTGTGAGTTCCATTAATTTAATTGTTGCCAAAAAAAAAAAAAAAAAAAAAAAAATACGAGTTCATTTTCTTTCGACATAAAAATAAATACATTTATTCAAACGTGAACGTTAAAAAATTATAAAAAGTTAAATTATGCATCTCACGAAAATTGACGTCATAATCAATTTAAAGATTTTATACACATTGATAAAGTGCTAATGTAGTTCTATCATAGATATCTGTATATATATAAAAATTACGTGTCACGATGTTTGTCCGCGATAAACTCCTAAACTAATGAACCGATTTTAATGAAATTTTGCACACTGTGTGCAGTTTGGTCCAACTTGAGAGATAGGATAGTTTTTATCTCAGTTTATTGTCACAATATTGTTTTATTGCAATTATTTGTTAATTATAGACCTTTGTTAAAGTTGCTCAAAAATATCTGTGAGTTCCATAAGTTTAATTGTTGCCAAAAAGAAAAAATACGAGTTCATTTTCTTTCGACATAAAAGTAAATACTTTTAATCAAACGTGAACGTTAAAAAAGTATAAAAAGTTAAATTATTCATCTCACGAAAATTGACGTCATAATCAATTTAAAGATTTTATTCGCATTGATAAAGTATGTAGTTATACACAAGCGAAGTGTGACGTCACTGACCGCCTGTGAAATCAAGAAAAAGATTTCTTAAGTTAATCACCCATTGTATTTTTTATAAAAAATTATTAAAAAACGAGGAAAATTATTTCCGGATTTTAATCCCCATATTTTTGTATAGATATGTATTATTTATCATGTGCATACGTTAGATTGAGTTATTTTGCTGTCAAATTGACAAAATTTTAATTTTAAATTTCAAAGCTCTGTCGTCCTTGGAGTTTTTCGTATTTGGCGATCAAAAACGTAACACGAAAATATACAAGCTAGATGTATATTTTCGTAATATGTATTGTGCGAAATATTGTTTCATATTATTCATTACTCTCTTAATATAAGTTGTTAAAATAACCATGATTTTTGAAAGGAATTAAATGTGTGCGCCAGATAATTTGGCGATATTATTTTTTTTCCGCCAAGGATGATAGATATGAAATTTATTCCGCTGCAATTTGTTAATATCTTATGTCAGTTACATTATGTATATGATATAATTTATTTCACGTGACACATGTGTTAAAAATTTATTTACGACATAACCTTGCTTTTTCAATTTTTGTTGCATTATTCTAATCTGTATCACTTCGTTTTCTTTAAGAAATTTGTGATCTATACATAACGTTCTAAATAAAAAGTAATTATTTCAATATTTTAAAACTTATTTGAAAGTCTGTTTTATTTAACATTAAATTTTAAAAGTTAATTTAAAACTTATTTAAAAGTCTGGAAGAGTTTAAATCTGTTTATTTGTTTTGTAACGCTAATCTATATGATCGATGTTCGAAAATTTAGTTAATTATTTCTCTTATTTTTCTTTACTTTTTCTTTAATAACTTACCAATTTAACGTTCCTGATTAAATTTGTGATTTATATATGTATTTTGCATTAAATTTTGACTCATATTTATTGCTGAAAATGCGATCGTAAAATCTTGCAATTTTCTTATCTTAATCCTCCTTTCCTTCTAGATTAACTTGAATTTGCTATTAAAATTTTAACATACTCAGAATCTTCTCACCACTTCGTTAAAATATATTAATCTTTTCAGTAATATATTAATCAGTATATCCCCACAACGATATTTGGCGATTTTTTGTTGGCGATTATGGCTAAATCATAAATCTATAAATCATAAATGATAATCTAAATCATAAATCAAAAACATAAAATAATAAATCCAAAATAAACAACATATAGGCTGCCATATTATATCACAAACAGTCCAGAGCGACATCGTTATCGTTCAAAACGGTGCCAAAGAAAAATCGCCAAATTAAGCTGTGGGGATATACTGAAGTTATAATTATCCGAATATAATTACTGAAGTTATATTATAAGTTATAGTTGTGGGTAACAACTATAGTATTTCCCCACAACTGGATTTGGCGATTATGGCTAAATCATAAATCTAAAATAAAAGCATGCAGGTTAACATATTTCATTGCAAATAATCCAGAACGACTTCGTTATCGTTCAAAAAGGCACAAAAAAAAAAAAAAAAAAAAAAAAGAAAGAAAAAAAAAAAATCGCCAAATCCAGTTGTGGGGAAATACTATACACTGTTAAAAAAATGCAGAAAAAATACAGAAATTCTCTGTAATTTCAGAAAAAAAGTCGTAAAATACGTTTTGTCTACGTAATTTTTCCGTAATTTACTCCTTTTTTTTCTGAAATTACAGAGAATTTCTGTATTTTTTCTACATTTTTTTAACAGTGATACCTTATCAAATTATCAACGTATTACTTAGCCGCAGCAACGCGTGGCCGGGTCTGCTAGTACATTATATATAACATTAAAAATAAAAGAAATCGGTAGCTTCGTTTTAAATTAATACAGATGTATGGTTCAACCATTCGTTTTAGAAATATTGACGAGTTCTTTCTAAAATATCCACATTGAAAATTTACGCAGGCCCCGGGGGAAGAGCACTTCCTTCCCAGGAGAAAAGCAATGCTCCTACATGCACACATTTTTTTGTTTCAAGTTTATTACTACTATTATCAATAATTCATATAAATTTTACATTCATGCGTTAAAAATAACTCACATTATATACATTTATATGAAATTTTGTCCTATACTGTCATGTTAAGTACTTAGAAAAGGAAAAAAAAAAAAAAAAAATAGGATGGCAGCGCCACCTGTTGAGCGATTGATTCCCAAATCTAATCAGCACCAGTTTAGGTCAAGATCCAACTGAATACAAGTTTGGTCGAATTTCGTTCATATTAGGGGCTATAAATCGAAATTGCTAGAATTACATTTTTAGTTGTGTTAAGCGTTTCTTACAGTTTCGAACAAGGTTTAAGAAAACATTATGACATTAATTAGTTTTTCTGCCTGTCTGCTTGCCCACCTGTCCGTGCTCTAACTGCAGTAAATAATTTCAAACTATCTTCAAAATGGTATATATGTTATTCAATAATACTACGGCATTATCTATATTGAAAATACTATAAACAGCACGACTGGTTTATATATTAGAATACTCAAAAAAGATGAGGATATGTCCAATCGCTTTATCTCTCTAAAGAACACTTAATCTCAAACTTTTATAAAAACCGTTACATCCATTTCCGAGTAAACCTAATTTCTATTATATGTTGCGACTGGCCGTTAAAGGGTTAACGCGAATTTTCCTGAAGATGAGGATATGTCCAATCGCTTTATCTCTCTAAAGAACACTTAATCTCAAACTTTTATAAAAATCGTTATATCCATTTCCGAGTAAACCTAATTTCTATTATATGTTGTGACTGGCCGTTAAAGGGTTAACGCAAATTTTCCTGAAGATGAGTATACGTCCATTCGCTTTATCTCTCAAAAGAACACTTAATCTCAAACTTTTATAAAAATCGTTATATCCATTTCTGAGTAAACCTAATTTCTATTATATGTTGCGACAGGCCGTTAAAGGGTTAACACAAATTTTTCTGAAGATGAGGATATGTCCAAACGTTTTAGTTCTTAAAAAAAAAAAAAAAGACACTTAACTCCAAACTTTAAACAAAATCGTTATATCCATTTCTGATTAAACTCAATTTCTACTACATGTTACGATTGGCAGTTAAAGGGTTAACACTAATTTTCTTGATGCTAAGGATGTTCCAATTATTTTAGGTCTCTAAAAAGCACTTATCCCAAACTTTTATTAATATCTTTATAACCATTTCCGAGTAAACATAAATTTCTACTCTATACAGTCGGTAACAAAAGTGTCCGACTGCATTGCGATTGGCAATTAAAGGGTTAACTCTAATATCTCAAAAGATGAGGATAAGTCCAATAGTTTTTTCGACCATAAAAACTTCTAACCAGACAGAAATAGTAGACAGAAACGATAAATTTCTTTAAATGTCGTTATTCCATACAATAAAAAAAAAAAAAAAAAAAAAAGGAAGAAGAAGAAAAGAAAAAGAAAAGAAGAAGAAAAGAGAGAAAGAAAAATGAGTATCTGGAGTTTTTTCATTCATCTTTAGTACATAAATTAATCATAAATTTTATTTGCTAAATTATCTGTGTGTATTCCCGTGTATATTCAGTCGGGGAAAGACATCCACAAGAGAGTAAAATGGCCGTCTTTTCCCGAAAAAAAAAGGCATCACTTTTTCGGCCTCGCTGATCAATCTATGTCTTATTACTATATCTATAGTTTAAACTAGTACTAAAAATTAATCCAGATCCGAACTTAACATTTACGTGTCATTCTCAAAACATTTCTTAACTTTTCAAATGTCGTTAATTTAAAATAGAGCAAATGTGTGTAACTGCAATATACGGCTTTCTGAAACCGAACTAATCAATATTAATATCTTTAATTTATAACATTGTGTTCATAACGATCAATAAATATGCAAAATAAATTTTATCTGAATAGATCGGTTATTTCTTAATAATAAATAAATATTTATGATATGATTAGTTGGATATGGGTATGTGGGTTACTACAACCTACGGCTTTCTAAAACTAAACAAATCATCATTAACAACTTTAGTTTACAATGTTCTGGACATAAGGATCAGTTAATTTGCAGACTAATGCATATTTCTTTGCAATACATATATCTTGGTTATTTCTTAATAATAAGTGAAACAATAAAGTATCTCCACGTAACTATAATGAATCAAATAAATTTCAGCTCTTTAATGATTACTCTTTTAAATCATTATTAATCCTTGAGCTAGAAAATTTTATATCAATATTTTACTTACAGATTTATTATGAAAAATCGATTGTCACGCTGATAAAAGTAAATTTATGTTCATTTACAAAATCTGATCAGGCTTATCTACATTTAATGGAAATTAGAATTATTCAATTAAAGAAGCTCATTACCCATTTTAATATCGATATTCCATAAAGACTGTGTTCAGTTTATGGGAAAAATCAATCTTCGTAATGATTTTTTAGTTCTTTGCTTGGCAAAAATAATTGATGTAAATACCATTGGCATCAATTTAATAAAATATGAAATTAAAATTGCCATAAAACCTGAAATAAATAAATAAATAAATAAGAAATGAATATGGTAACGTTGCTAATGAACACAATTTCATACTTTAAGATAAAAATATTTTATTTTATTTTATTTATTTATTAGACATTTTGTATATTTAAATCAATTAAAAAATATTTTTTTTCCCTTCTTGCCCATCAAGTTAAATAAGATATTTAAAATAAAATTGTGAAAAATTGTGCGAAAGAAATGGAACAGGATTATTATAGGAACACCTTGGCGAAATTTGAAATTTGGCACCGAAGTAGTTCAGAAGTTTTTCACCAAAGTCTTTACTTACGAGAGTGTGATAGCTATTTTAATTCATTGGCAAACTGAAAATAAATAAAAGTAAAAAAATAAATGTAAAATCGCCAAGGGGGTCCTATATTAAAGCTGTACCAAAGAAATTTTGAGAAACATATAAAGTAACCGTTGCTAAGGAAAGTAGAACTGTTACCACATGTCTTTATATGAAAGAATATTAAAAAAGAAAAAAAAAATCCTGTCGTACATTAAATTCTGTTTCTTACAGAATTTTATAACTATTTCTTAGAAAACAAAAATAGGCTTCGCTTTTATTTTATCTTATAATTTTGTCTAACATAATATTAGCACACTAGTATAAAAAATATTAGGACGTAATTTCGTTATAGACTTGTGTTGTGATAAATTTCAAACACCAGGAAATCACTTAGGAATAACTGGAATCCAGAGGAATCTTCTTTATTTTTACCAATTACAGTAGGTCACAGTACAAAATATTTTTAAATGCATTTAAAATAGTGTAATATGTTTTCCATATTGTACTAAATTTAAGTACACTATGTGATACGTATGCAATTTAAAGACATGGCTTACCAAAATTAAGCGTAAATATTTTTTCTATTGACTGTAATGAATGAATGTGCTTTATTAAATTTTACCAGTTCAGGAAAACTGCTCAGTCATGATAATTACTGTCACATACCGATACAGTAGACAAAGTATTTTTCAGGCCTTTTTAATACGAAAACCAGATTTTTAGAAGTTGATAAGAGTATGTCTTTTACCAACATAACTGAAAATAAATAATTACAGGAAATTCAAATTTAGCATTTTGAAATTCACATCATCTGAAAAGTTTGACAAAGATTGTTAAATTTCAAGGAACAGTATGTGTGTGCAAGTTTTCTGAATAATTTGAGAAAAAAAAATAATTTAATTTTTTTTTTTTTTTTTAGTTACGACAGGACTATTTCTTTCAATCTGGCATTTTGCATCGTTACCAATTTATAGTGTTCCACTTCGAAAATGTCTGAAAATATCCAGTTTTACCATTTAAATTCTTACTCTATCTTAAAATATTTTGTAAAATCTTTCATATACATATGTATTTTTTTCACTTCCCATCGGTGAGGATCAAACTCACAACCTTCGGGTTCGTAGTTCTGTACTCTAGCCACATAGCGAACGTCTCTTAGCTAAATGTTCCCTGATTATTTAGACTAGTGTTTTCAATTTTTTTTTTTTTTTTCCCCACTTTCCATCGGCGAGAATCGAACTCACAACCTTCGGGTTCGTAGTTGTGTACTCTGAACACAGAGCCGACGAATCTCGGCTGAATATTTCTTGATTATTTAGTGTTTTCATATATATATATATATACTAGCAGGCTACGCCCGCTTCGCTGGTCACTATTTTTAAAGGAATCACAATAATTAACGAATTCTCAAAATTGCATTAATTTTTTATCATGTTGTTAAAAAGAGAAAAAAAAATTCTGATCGGGAAAAATGTCGCACCGGGTCCCCACTGCCTTCGGCAGCGTAGACCCGTGCGCTGCGCTCGCGTATCCCTTCACCATCCTTTTGACTTCTCAAATTCCATGTTATTACTCATAAACTTTCATTCTTAAGAAAAGGAATTAAAAAAATATATCATTTAGCATCGTGCAAAAACTCACACTGGGACCCCACTGCATTAGGCAGCGCAGATCCATGCGCGCGCACGTGTGAGGATATACGTGCGCTGTGCACGAAAATTCCTTCTCAACTCAAACTTTTATTATTAAGAAAATAAAATTAAAAATTATCATCGGGTAAAAACTCGCACCGGATCGCAAACGCATGCGCGCTGCGCGCGCACGTGTTAGGATAACGTGCGGCGCGCGCACATATTCTGAAATCAAACCTTTATTCTAAAGAAAAAGAAAATTTAAAAAATCACTTTTCATCAGGTAAAAAGTCGCACCGGGTCCCCACTGCCTTCGGCAGCGCAGTCTCTTGTCGCTGCGTGCGCCTATTCCTACCCCACTCCTCTAGCCCCTCCTAATTAACCTACATATACCAATTTTGAACGGTTTAACTCAATTAGCTGTGATGGAAAAGAAAACCTAATCAGGACACTTTAAAATCGTAAATCAGGTGAAATCTCGAATTCCACTTTCGATAATATAAAAGAACTTTAAAATATCTTTCGAATGATGTATTAAAAATAATTTAATCATAATTAGAATTTGAAATATTGAAATTTAAAAATATTACAGCGCCATCTGGCGGTAGAAATTTCTGTACTCTATTGTTCCATTCCAGATCAACAAAGCTTTCAAATGGTGTATTACTTATGAAATTATTTTAATTAGTAGCTGAGATACAAAAGAAAACCTAATCAGGACACCTCAAAACGTGTAAATGGGGTGAAATCTCGTATTCCACTTTCGATAATATAAAAGTACTTTAAAATATCTTTCGAATGATGTATTAAAAATAATTTAAAAATAATTAGAATTTGAAATATTGAAATTTTTAAATATTACAGAGCCATCTGGCGGTAGAAATGTCTGTAATCTTTTGTTCCATTCCAGATCAACAAAGCTTTCAAATGATGTATTACTTAAGAAATTATTTTAATTAGTAGCTGAAATACAAAAGATAACTGATTCAGGAAACCTCAAAACGTGTAAATCAGGTGAAATCTCGAATCCCACTTTCGATAATATAAAAGCACTTTAAAATATCTTTCGAATGATGTATTAAAAATAATTTAATTGGAATTTGAAATATTGAAATTTTAAAATATCTGGCGGTAGAAATTTCTGTAATCTACTGTTCAATTCTAAATCAACAAAACTTTCAAATAATGTATTACTTATTAAATTATTTTAATTAGTAGCTGAGATACAAAAGAAAACCTAATCAGGACACCTTAAAACGTGTAAATCACGTGAAATCTCGAATTCCACTACTTACGGTAGTCGGTTAATGGAAGGTGACAGAAATTTGTGGCGACTACTCTTGAAATTCAATTCAAATAAGTTTCAAAATGACATATTACTTATTAAATTATGCTAATTAGAAGCTGAGATACAAAAATGATATAAACACTATTATAAAACGATTTATGTCTGACTTTTTCGTGGTTTTCTCCGTAACTTGCGTAATTCCAGTCTAAATACTGTTAAAAATCCATAGTATAAAATGTGAAAGGAGTATCAGAATTCGAAACTCTGCAAAATATAAAAGAATAAAGGCGTTCTGGGTTTTTCGTTGTTTTCTCCAAAACAACCGTTCCTTTTCTACGTTTTTGCCCCTTCCCCCCTTTCCGTCCCTTCTAATAATTTTACACTTGAAAATATCCGCAATCGATTTATCTTTCCTTAAAACGTAATAATAACAATTTCAAACGCTGTAACTCTTTTTTTTTTCCCTTCGCCCCTCTCCCTTCCTCCTCAAGCCCTTCCTAATAATTCTACACTTTCAAAAATATTCAGAATTGAATTATCGGGCGTTAAAACCAAATATTACGAAATTTCAACGGCATATCTCAATTTAAAAAAATATAATACAAAATTTAATCTATTTTTACTTTCTTCTATATGTAATATAGAGAAAGTATTGGATTCGTAAAAATTTTCGACCTCGGGTTTTTGATGGATTTACACGTTTTGAGAGCTGTAGAACACGATTTGACCATTTTTTTTTTTTGTTTATCCAGATATTTTCATGAAAATTAAACAGTAGCTTTATAATATGTTGTCTGGGCCGAATATTAATTAAAATGTAACGTGAATGAAAATTTGAAAAAAATTGAAAATTGCAATTTTTCTCCCTACTACAAAACACGTGACATCTTGATCGGTTACAATCATTTCCCTTTTCATCTCAGACAGTCTGGCGTTTGAAATGATGTTGCCACAAAAAATTCATACTTTAGTTAATTTTAAAAAATCTAATTGTTGTACCGATAAGCCGCTTGCACACTTAAATTCAGAAAAAAATCCCCTTTCATTTGGTACCGAAATCGTAACGATCGGACAAATATTTCTAATTTATTTTCCACTTTTTCTAATTCTGTTAAAATATCTTTTTTTATGCAATGGCGGTGAATTCTCAGTCATTGAGATCGCTTTTAGATCAGACATGAGTGGACAATTTAATTAATATCTCCACAACTAATTAAAATTTTTAAATTCTGTTTCGAAGAGGAACTCGGAAAGGCTCCAGTGCATCAGTATGTCAATTCTTGTACTTCTGCGTTCAGTAGGGGCTGAACGTATAAAAGAACAGACAGACAGACAGACAGACAGACAGACAGACAAACCTTTCCCTTTATTATTATAGATTAAGGGTGTTAAAATACAAATATAAGTAGTCCTGTCGTACTAAATTAAATTTTGTCATAGACAGAATTTCACTCATAGTTTTAATGTTCGCGAAGAGAGCATACATCGAGATACTCACCACTGCAGTACAGTTTTTTTTTTTTTTTTTGTAAAAATATCTGAAAAAGATAGCTTTAAACAAGCCATTTAAATATTAGCTATAACAAACATAATTGTTGCCCCCCCCCCCCCCAAAAAAAAAAAAAAAAAAAAAACGAGTTCATTTTCTTTTGAAATAAAAATAAATACATTTAATTAAACGTGAACATTAAAAAATTATATAAAGTTAAATTAGGCATCTCACAAAAATTGATGTCATAATAACTTTAAAAATTTCCTACACATTGATAAAGTGCTTATGTAGTTCATGATGTTAATATATGTTGTTCTGAAAGGATTAATATTTTATTTTTAATACCAAAGTTTTTTTTTTTTTTTCATTGTTATTAGTTCATTGAACTGAGTCCTCGTGCTTAAATATTGCTTAAATTTTATTTTTTATTTTATTTATAATTTAATTATTGCCAAAAAAATTTACTAGTTATTTCTTTTTTTTTTCGACAGGAAAATAAATACATTTACTACGTGAACTATAAAAAAATTGTAAAAAATTAAATTATGCATCTTACAAAAATTGACGTCATTATCACTTTAAAAATTTTATACATTTGATAAAGTAATAACAAAATAACATACATGATTTAACAAAAAATTTTAAAAACATGGCATATAAAAAGTTTTTTTTATCTTATAATTATTTCATTTCATTTCCATTTTTGTCTGTATCATTTCGTTTGTAAATTTTAAATTAATTATTCTTTTGATAGATTTCTTTCTTATTAATTAAAAGTTAAATTTAATGTTAGTCTTTGAAATTTTGACTCATATTTCTTTCTAAAAAATGATCTTAAAATCTTGCTATTTTCTTATCTTAATCCTCAATGTTTCTCATTTTGGCTAACTTGAATTTACTATTAAAATTTTAACATACTCAAAATCTTCTCATCACTTCTTTAAACTATATTAATCTTTTCCAAAATCTTTTTTCTATTTAAAATGATACCTTTATTTACTTTAATTGCCCAATATTTTATAAGATATTCTATATTAAAGTTTTAAAATATTTATCAAATTTACTTATTTTTCTCGTTTAGCCATATTGTTTTCCTTTTTATAACTACAGCTGTTGCCATCTTTAAAATATTTAAAATGATGAAATCTTTTTATAATAAAAATTATTCATAATAACATTAGACATTATCCATAAGAGCATTATATTTCACTCCTCCATAAAAATTGATTTTAAAATCGTCTCCTTTTTTTATACTTTTATTTTAATAGAATTTTAATAAAAATTAAATTACATATTAGTCATTTTAGCATTTTAATCCAAAATAGCTTATGAGCATAAATAAATCTCAAGGTCAAACGATGTCCATTTGAGACTAGACTTGGAAAATTCATGTTTTCCCATGAGCAATTATACACCCCGCGACAAAAAGATAGGAACAAAGGGTTTTTTCTTTGATTTTTCATAAAATAACGTTATCTAAATTGTGCTTATCATTTATTATTATTATAAAATAACACTATTCCTGGACTAAGTTTTGTTTTAAGACTAAATTAGAAAAGTTTTAAGACTAAATTTTTTCTAATTTAAGACTACACTCCGCGACAAAAAGATAGGAACAAAGGTTTTTTTTTAAATTTTTCATAAAATAACATTATCTAAATTGTGCTGATCATTTATTATCATAACAAAATATTATCATATCAAGAACATATTAAATATTTGAATCATATTCAAAATAATTATATTAAAAAAAAAAAAAAAAACCTTTGTTCCTATCTTTTTGTCGCGCTGTGTAGTCTTAAATTAGAAAAATTTTAGTCTTAAAATTTTTCTAAATTAGTCTTAAAACAAAAATTGGTCCAGGAATAGTGTTATTTTATAATAATAATAAATGATAAGCACAATTTAGATAACGTTATTTTATGAAAAATCAAAGAAAAAACCCTTTGTTCCTATCTTTTTGTCGCGGGATGTATGTTGCATGCTCACGTGTGGGAAAACCATCGAATCTATTTGTGTTAGCAAGAAACAGGTTAACCAAGAATATTGTGCACCGATTAGAACTGAATTAAATTAAAACTGAAAATTTTTATAATTCAAAATGATGAATATAATTATTAAAATTAATGAATAATCTACGCTACCTACCTCATTTTTAAAATTAATTGTTATGTGTTATCAACTAAGACCTTTGTAAATTACACATTTATTACAAACTATACTTGAATATATGAGATGAATAAAACATAAAATTCAAAATTTTATTTTTATTTGTGCTTAATATTAACTCTATGAAAACTTTTATCAATCGCTTCCAAATTTTGACCTTCAAATCTCAATCCCGCGGGTTTTTCATCGGTTACAAAGATTTCATACTTATTCATAAATAATAATTTGACTGTATTGAATAGTTTACTACACAATATAATTCAACGTATAACTTAGCCACAGCAACGAGTGGCCGGCTCTGCTAATATATATATATATGTATATATATATATATATATATATTAAATGTATTTTTTCTTTATATTTACGCAATTTTCTGCTTATAAAATAGCGTTTTCTTTAAAAAATATAATTGTAAATTATATGAATAAAGTCGAATATAAGACAAACTACCATACTAAATATATCTAAAAAACTAGAGCACATATTTCAAAATATTGTATGCTAATTAGTAAAAAGCCTTTTTTATTATATTGTCACTACTATCTATAAGCAATATATTTTTACATAATAATTTAGTGTTAAAACATTCAAGAGTATTAGATTTCTTTCTTTCTTTCTTTTTTTTTTTTTTTTTTTTTTTTTTTTGTGTGTGTGTGTGTTAAATATAGGCACTATATTTAAACGGGAATTGAAAGAGGCAGCAGCACTCCCTTCCATGCAGAAATATATGCCAAATAAAACTATTTTTAAAAGTATTTTGAATTGTTTTTAAAATACAATAGTATATAGTAATTACGCTTATTCTGCAAATTGTTTTAACAGTGTTCAAATGCAAGGTAAGAGGAAGTTGTGCGAATGTCACACCAAATTTTATTTGTTTATTTATTTATTTTTACTATTATACTAAATTTTTTTCTTAAATAACTTAACTTGGTGCTTTTCTTTAAATCTCTTTGCTGAAACATAAATATATATTTTTTGTTAAATGTATACAGAATGAAGTTTCTAAAGGTATGAAAGACAGGCCTTTCGTAAATGATAATGATAAAGAAATCACACATAACCGCATTCAAATTTTAGCAAGCTTACTCTGAAAAAAAAGGAACTTTAATAAATAAAATATGAGATTATTTGGCTTATCTGACCATTTTTACCTGCTGTGGCACCCAGCTGTGTGAAAAACGGCACCCATTACGTTGACGAGACAGTCTTGAGAAATTTTTCGCTTACTTTGGATGCAAATCTCCTCATTTGAATACCATGTTTATTTTTTCTACAGAAAAATTGCACACTTAAATATATTTGCGTTCTTATACTTGATTATAGGTTTTTACACTGAAAGAAATCGATAGGTAAAGAAATTTTACTTGACATTTATTCATTTTAAATTGCTTGTTTCGAAAAAAATTATGGGTAGAATAGAAATAATTAAGTATTATACACTCAGAGAAAAAATTTGTTTATTCATCAAAGTGTCGGTATAATAAAAAATTCTGTTAAATGTGTTTGTGTTGCAATAGGAATTTTGTTTAGATTAAAGAAATAATTCTAATGGTTATTATTATTAGTACCTGAGGACTATTTCTTTCAAACGTAAAACGTTATATATATATATATATATATATATATATATATATATATATATATATATTTCTTTCAGACCAACTTAAAATATACTAAATAATCTGGTGTGTCACTCACACGACTTTCTCTTACGCTGAAATTTAGTACTATAAATACAGATTGGAGATTAAGAAGTAACATAAAAAGTACTGTTATGTAAACCTATGCAATTTATGGAATTTGTTCACAAAGTTTATATTCATCTTTTAAACGTAGATAGAAAGATGAAAGGTTTTACAATGTTCAGTAATGTGATATTATTACCTTCAATTGCAATAACTGCAAGAAAATTGATTAGTAGATAGAAAGTAGATAGAAAATTGATTTTTTTTTCCCCAGTATGTAGTGAGATAATACTATCTTCATCTATATTAACTATTAATAATAAGTTGAAAGTTGAAAGATTTTTTTTTTTAATATGTAGTGAGAAAATATTACCTTCAACTGCATTAGTTATAAGTAATAATGGATAGATCAAATAAGTCAAATGCTATTTCTTCAATATGGAGTGAGATAATAGTACTTTCAATTGGTTGGATAACAGAATATTCAATAGAAATTTAAAGTTTTTTTTTTTTTTTTTTTTATGTAATGAAGTAATATTACCTTGACTTGCACTAACTACGCAATATTATACAGAATGTTGATTTTTTTCCCCACTATTTAACCAGGTAATAATACCTTAAACTGCCTTATCTATAAAATATTGAAAAGAAAGTTTTTTTTTTTTTTTTTTTTTTTTTGGTGAGTAAAAAATAACTATGACAGGAATCGAATATGAACCTTTGGTTTAAAAGGTTCTAAGTTGAAGCAAATATATCTTTTTACTTACCAGTTGGCTTTACATGCTTCGCTAGTCACTATATTTAAATGAATTTAAATTAAATTAAATAAAATAAATAAATAAATAAATAAAAGTAAACTGACTACTTTTTATATTAATATAAATAAAAAATAAAAACAAAATCCATGTAAAAATTATAAATACAATTAATTGTCATACATTTTAATTAAATTTAAAATTGATTAAATTTAATCTTTTCTAATATAAAGTAAATCTAGGAGAGCTTGCGCACTATTCCAAAGAATGGTATAAAAATCCAAATATTAATTTTTTGCTAAACTATTACTGAATAATTTTGAATTTATTCGTATTCTATGAATTTCCATTATTGTTTTGTTGTTATGCTATAAATTAAAGTAACAGCTGTAATAAAATAAAAAGAGCTATTTTGCGCAATCTCTCCTTCAGGGTATTAGAGTTTGCGCACATGGGTAAAACAGATTACGCTTAATTATAACTAAAATTACATTGCTAACTATAATAATTGCACTTAATTGTTCTAAGGATTTTGTAAACAAACATTTTTGTATTAGGAGTGGCTTTTCAATTTAATAATAAAATAAAATAAAAATAAAATAAAAAATATAAAAAGAATTTTAAAAGAATTAAAAATTATTTTTTTAAAGACAATTTTTATTAAGAATCCGATAAAATGAAGACCAGATAATAAAAATAACATTTACTAAATAACGCGTTTAACTTAATATTAGTACAGTTCCTTTTCAGTTTGAATGGTTTCGCGTTTCCTAACCTAACCTGTCGTTGCCCATAATCATTGTACTTATTGTTGTAAATGATGCAGTGTTCGTGCAACCACCTTCTACGAATAGCATTTATAAACTAGTTCATGAGAAATCGTTTAATTAAAAAATATTTTTTAATACTTTTATTCTACAGGAATTTCTAGGAAGAGTTATAAAGATTCAAGCAATCATTTTTAAAAACGAGACAAAACAACCACGTTTTACCTTGGGTGCTTCAGGCAATCGACACGCACATTCAAGTCGGCACTTCACTATTGATGTTCTAAAACTACCTGGAGTTTCAGTGCGCTCACTTTGCTCCTTTCCGCTGATCCGCTATGTGCGCAATCTCTCCTAGTTCTCTTTATCTTATTACTGATTTCGATAGAAACAATAAATAAAATGTTAAATAACATTTCTTTTTCAAGAAATTTTTACCTGTCAGCATAAACAGTTGTTTTTAAACGTCAACATTTGAAATAAAATATCACATTTCATTTCATTTTAAGAAATCTACCGATTGCATCGCTTAGTGAAAAATATCACCAGATTGAGGAACATTTTTGCATTCTTAAAGTACTGGTATCGAAACTATAATAATACAGAGTGTCCTAAAAGTTCCAGTACTGACGCTGATGTATTTTTTATTTACAAAACAACAAACCTTAAAACGATTATTTTTATGCTAATGATAAAAGGCACATTTCACATAACGGAGGAAAAATACAGAAATTGCATTTATAATAAATGTTCAAAATGTCCACCTTTTTCTAGGAGGCAACGCTGAACTCGTTTGCGCATGTGTTTAGAAACGCGTTTTAACATGCTGGGAGTGACTTCTTGTAGAGAAACTTGTACCCACCTGCACGAAACCTGTATTACGAAATTGTCGAACGAGCTGATATAGCATATTTTTACTCATCTGGATTTGCATCATCTGGATATTTATATCGCCAAACATCTTTGCATCTTTCATACAATTTACATTCAAAATAAGCTTCAAACAGCGTAATTCTCTGAATGCGTGATAAACACATTTCACTATGAAGAACAAAATAACATAAAACTTTATTCTCACACAACTTGAGCGAGAAAAGAAACAAACTATAAAAATTAAAGAACTGATGCAATAATAAGCAGACGATAAAATTTAATATTAAAAAAAATCATGGACACAATGAGTTCTTTAAGTTGGAGTAGTAGAACTTTTAGGACACACTGTACTTCCAAATAAAAATTATGATTTTGTATAAAAAATATTTAATCACATGACTGACTACAAAAGAATGAAAAGTAATAAAATAAATTAAAAATAAATAGTAACTACTTCTAAGGAACACAGACGATTGAAATGAAAAAGCACGCAGTTTAAATAAATTTAAGGAAAATGAAACAGAAAAATCAATAGAAAAAATCGAAAAAAAATCATTAAAAATTTTCCTATTCGTAAATTGGAAAATGTAACGAAAAGGTTCACCACTGCATGCTTCAAGCTACTATTCTGCCGACTATTATAGTTTTGTGATCAGTGGCTTAAATTCCAGATCGCCCATATACGGACACACAGACACCCGTCTTTTCTAGGTGGTAACAATCCATTAAGTGTGCAGTTTCCTTGTTGTATTAGTCAACGTCTAAATAGTACACTTCGAAAAATTGTAGCAATCTTGAGTGTAAAAGGTTTATTAGGAACTGTCCGGGATAACTCAGTAATTAAAATCTTAAGTTCTTTAAGATCAGTGTTGGGCATAATTGATTAAAAAGTAACTGAATTACAATTGAATTAAAATTAAATTACAATTATAATTATTTTACAGTCAATCGATTAACAAGTAACTGATTACAATAAATTGAATAAGTAATTCAATTTATTTGTAATCAATTACTTGTTAATTGATTGACAGTAAATAATTATAATTGTAATTTAATTGTAATTCAATTGCAGTTCAATTACTTTTTAATCAGTTATGCCCAACACTGTTTAAGACAAACGTTCCAGTTTCTATTGCAAGTCTAGAAATTGTTATTGCCGTTCCAATAACAAAAATCATTTCGATTTATCTGCGTCATGAAATACTGTTGACATTCTGAGTGTTTTTCAGACACTGAAATCTTTTTCTCATAGTATGCGTTTATAGCGTTACATAATATCTTGTTAAAAAAGATATTTTTTATTCTAACTTTAAAAAAAAAAAAAGGAAAAAAATCCAATGCGTAATTTTTATACATTTTGTTTTTCTGACTTTTTCATTTTAATGTTGAATTTGTTCTAGGAGTAACAAGTTTTCTATTAAGACATTTTTAGCCATTTTTGAAACTTCATACTTTTTTTGCTTAATATAGACATAATAATCTGGTGTGACACTCACACGACTTTTTCCTACCCTGCATTTTAATACTATAAATGTGGATTGCAGATTAAGTCACATGATTAATAATGTAAGATAATAAAGACCAATCTACTTTAAAAACAATGCAAAATTGGTTTGGTGCAGTTTTATTTGACATATAAGTATGTGTTAGGGGAGTTATACCGTCCCCCTCAACCCCCAGTTCAAATATATTACCTACATTTAATTATTTATTTACTGTTTAATTCAACGCTGTTATTTTACTTTTAAGTCAGTCAGTGTAAATCAAATTTTTACAGTGGCAACCTAATTGCTTTTAACCTAATACGAACTCCAAAATACCAAATTTGAACTTCTTGGAGTTATTTGATTTTAAATTAGGCGGAAAACAGTTATACATACAGATCAACCGTAAAAAAAAATTGGATTTTCGTATTCAGGGTATGTCAAAACGTTACATTGTACAGTGAAACAGAGTTGAAAACAGAGCTTCAAAATATACTTAGTTTACAGTATGGGTATGAAAAATTAATTTTTCTTCCTATACAGTGTTCGTCGACATAGTAAAATGTAGCAAAGCATTTCTATCAATTACATTCAATAAAGAAGAACGTTTAGTTTAACTTTGAATAGCCTTGTATATTATTTATAAACTATATGCACATCAAACTGTGTAATCAAGTTGAGTTTCATATGAAAACCACCTAACTCAAACTGAAATACACTTCCAGTAATTTCCAAATATAGCTCTAATATATCCAGATATTTAGGGTAGCCCTGTAAACGAATGATGAATGATTTCTATATCAGAATCTACACAAAACATGCTTTTATGCATATAACACATTCTGGTGTGTCACTCACACGACTTTCTCTTACCCTGCATTCCAATATTATAATGATAGATTCCATATTAAATTTTAATAAGATATTAAATTTTAATAAGATAATAAAGTTCAATGTACATTTAAAATAATCTAAAATACGCTTAGGAACAGTTTTATTTGGCGTGTAATTCTGTGTAAGCGGGGCTACCACCCCCCCCCCTCAACCCTCCTCCCCCCCGTTCAATTACAGTGCACAGAATTAAAAAAAAAAAAAAATCCAAGCTGTTATTAATTTGTTTTCTAACTTGCCAGTCTTGAACAGATTTTTAAGTGGTAACCTAATACGAAATACAAAATGACAAATTTCAATTTCCTAGAGTTACTTGTTTTTAAGTAATGCTGATAACACATGTACATACAGATCAACTGCTAAAAATTGGACTTTAGTAATCAGGACACCTCAAAACGAGATATTATGGGGGAAAAAACAGAGTTCAAAATAGAACTTCAAAAACTACTTTGTTTACAGTATGGGTATGAAAAATTAGTTTTTCAGTATTCGTCGACATAATAAAATGTACAAAGCACTTTCATTAATTTCATTCAATAGAAAAGAACGTTTTGTTTAATTCTGGGTAGCCCTGTATATTGTCTATAATCAATATGAACTATAAACAATACTCTGAATTTAAAATTAGTCTTACTTGAAAAACATCTAACACAAAAGGAATTACGATTCCTGCAATTTCCAAGTATAGCCCCAATATATCCAAATACTTTGGGTAGCCCTGTAAATGACTGATAAATGATTTCCATACCACAATCTACACAAAACATGCTTTCATGAATACAATAAATTTTGTTCATTCTGTTTCATTTAAGTCAGCCTATCCGCGTTTGTAATGATCGATAGATGGCGCTTTTTCAGATTTTGTTGTTAGTAAATATAATAGCCACGTGTACTTATTATTGTTCCTTTTGTTATTCTAATTAATATTCTACTATAATTTCTCCGCCATTACATCATGGAAAATTGATTGCTTTTGGAAAGAAATATTTCAGTTTATTCAAAGTTCGATCGGAAGTAGATTTTTAACTGAAGTTGAACAAATATTAGTTTCAAATCATCTGATTAATTCTTTACTTCCATTAGCCGAAGCAACTGAAATTTTAAATTTGTCATTTGGAAATAAATGGAAGCTTAATTCTGGATTTCTTGATCCTTTGGAGTTACACTGTAGCACACAACAGTATGTGTTATCTTTTTTACCGGATTTATTCATTTTTATTCAATGAATATATGTGAAACTAAACATCCGCAAACAATGGCGGCTTGATGAAAGCCGAATTAAAGCATGTTAATTGTAATTTCACCTTAGCCCACCAGAGGGTGAGCATTTCATTACAATCGCGGATAGACGTTAGACTGTACTTTCTCTACAATATATATGGGTAAGAAAAAGTAAAAAAAAAAAAAAAAAAGGTAGTGTTAAAGACATGAATAAAAGTTGTGTAGAAGTATCCAACATAAGCATACAGTTTTAAGTATAAAATAGCAGGATATTGCAATAAAAATAAAGATGCAGGCTGTCATTTGCAGATCGTATGCATTTGCAATAATTCCGAATCAAATATCAATAGAGATTTAATAAAGTTTATTTTAGTTGAAACGTAATTAGTAAGCTGTCATATTCAGGACAAAAAAAAATTATAATAACCCGATTCATTTCAAGAATGTAATCTTGTTTTAATCGCATATTGCACTTTTTTTTTTTTTTTTTGTAAGAAAACATTGGCGCTTATTCCATTCTAATCCTATTTACATTTATTTTTATAAAATATATATTAAGACTGTGTTATCGTTACGAAATTCATTTGATAGCAACTCAATAGTTTTGTTAAGTTTATTTAGTTCTGATTGTAATTTTTATGATGAGTTATAAAAGTATTATAATGGTGTTAAAGAATCTGTGGCGTTACTTCGCTGGTAGATATTTGGACGGCTATTATTATCGAGATTTTCACAATGCATTGTAAAAAATCTGGTGTGTAACAGCCACACGACTTCCATTACCCAGTACTACACACATTATAAACATTTTATATACATTTTTGATTTAAATAAGTAACAAAATTTAAACTAATAAACTAAAAAACTAATAAAGATAGAGCTACGAAACTTTAGAATTGAAATACGTCTGGTGTACAGATGAACTCAATTATTGACAGGAAAACAATAATTACATACAAAAGCATATTTAAACGTGAGTTAAAATATCGAGTTTGAAAAAAATCCGTACAGCTGTTTTTAAAGGAACGCCCTTGGGAGACCTGAAATTGAGCTATTTATACAGGATGCCTATCAATTTTCCTGAACTAACCAACTATATCATTCGAAAGGACATCTAATAGAGTGTTTATATAGCAAGTTTGAAGAAAATCATTTGAGCCGTTTTTGAGATACGGACTTACGGTCCCACTTCCGGTTTCCGATGTCCCACTTCCGGTTTTTCAATTTTCACCAACATTTGGAAATTTCATCTGTACACCAGACGTATTTCAATTCTAAAGTTTCGTAGCTCTATCTTTATTAGTTTCTGAGCTATAATAGCCAGAAGATTCTCCACATACATACACACACATACATACATACATACACACTGACCAATTGCCAAAAACCACTTTTTTGGACTCAGGGGACCTTAAAACGTGTAAATCAGGTGAAAACCCGATATCCAATTTTCAGACCGAATACAATACTTCCATTACCTACGGTAGTAGGCGTAGGGTAATGGAAGTAAAAGTTGTATTTGACATATTTTTTTTCATTTTCTCAATAGACTAATAGAATACACCGGAAAAGTTTTGTTTACAACCAATAGAATAAAGGACATGTGATTTAACAATATAAGGAATTGTATTGCAAGCAAACAGGAAAAATTCTAGATTTTAGCTTTTGAGTTAAGTTTTTAAAAAGAGAAAAATGTGATTTCAGTATTAAAAACCTAGTAAATATAGCTATCTTTAAATAAATCTATATTAATAAAATCAGAGTTTTGTCTGTAAATTTGTCGGAATCGAAAAATTTTGCGATATCTTCACGTTTCACACCCCATGAAAGCCGAAAATGACTTCAGAAAATTTTGCCTGTGTGTGTGTGTGTGTGTGTCTGTGTGTGTGTCATCGTGTCCGAATGTCGCTTTTTTTGTCCGGGCATCACTTGAGAACGGCTGGACGGAATTCAACGACGCTTGGCAGGAATTTAGGTCTTCACCCAACTTAAAATTATATCTATCAACTTTTCAGAAATTCCCCCCGTTCCCCCCTAGGGGGGTAAAAGACTAAAACACGTTTGTCCGGGCATCACTCGAGAACGGCTGGACGGAATTCAATAGCGCTTGGCAGAAACTTAGGTCTTCACCCAACTTAAAATTATATCTATAGAAATTTTCAAAATTATGATTAGTGTTTAAATTGTGTGTAAAAAACGCCTGCGCATGCGCCATAAATAGTTTTTCACTAAAACGCTTTGAATCTATATTAATAAAATCAGACTTTTGTCTGTAAATTTGTCGGAATCGAAAAATTTTGCGATATCTTCACGTTTTACACCCCATGAAAGCCGAAAATGACTTCAGAAAATTTTGCCTGTGTGTGTGTGTGTGTGTGTGTGTGTCATCGTGTCCGTCGCTTTTTTTGTCCGGGCATCACTTGAGAACGGCAGGACGGAATTCAACGGCGCTTGGCAGGGATTTAGGTCTTCGCCCAACTTAAAATTATATCTATCAACTTTTCAGAAATTCCCCCCCGTTCCCCCCTGGGGGGTAAAAGACTAAAACCCGTTTGTCCGGGCATCACTCGAGAACGGCTGGACGGAATTCAACGGCGCTTGGCAGAAACTTAGGTCTTCACCCAACTTAAAATTATATCTATAGAAATTTTTAAAATTCTGATTAGTGTTTAAATTGTGGGTAAAAAACGCCTGCGCATGCGCCATAAATATTTTTTCACTACAACGCTTTGAATGGAAAAATAAAATGCAAAAATAAATTTTTAAGAGAAAGACTTTTTTTATTCGCGTGATTCGCACTACATATTATGAAAAGATTGAAATGTGCCATCTGAGTTTCATACTTTAGTTAATTTTAAAACATCTAATTGTCGTATCGAAAAACTGTTTACATCCCAGGATTCAGAAAAATCACCTCTTTCTTTTGGTGCTGAATTTGTAACGATAGGTCTGATACTTCTAATTTATTTTCCCCTTTTACCGTTTTTCCGTTGCCACTTAAATTTCATACTTTAGTTATTTTTTAAAAATCTAATTGTAGCATCAAAAAACTGTTTGCACCCCTGGATTCAGAAAAATCACCCCTTTCATTTAGTATCAAATTTATAAATATAAGTCTGATATTTCTAATTTATTTTACCCTTTTTCCGTTTTCAACCCAGATTCGATATGGAACAGCTTTAGTATTGGATCCCTTTGGCAAAATTTGAAATTCGGCACCGAAGTAGCTCGGACGTTTCTCGCCAAGATCTTTAATTGCACAATTGAGATAGCCAATTCAGTTCATCGCAAAAAGGGCTTAAAATATTTAAAGTCACCAAAGGGTTCCGATACTTAAGCTGTGCTTTTTGTATTTATTTATTTATAATACTGTCTATTAAAGACTTCTGTGGTCACGAAATTTGGTGTGTAAATTGTTTGTATGCATCCGGCACTTATTGTAACTGCATTTCACGAAATTCGAAATCCCTCCCCCCCTTCTGGGAGTCGGAGGGCAATAAACATGTGTAAAAACATGTTTTTTCCGCTTGAATTCGCTTTGAATTATCTTAGAATGGCGAATTATGGTGTGTGGATATTGATTAAGTGTACGCATTATGTACATTAGTGGGATTTTGCAAAACTTCGAACTCACCCGCTAAGGGTGGGGAAGTAAGAAGTGGGTAAGTTGTGCCGAAAACAGTGGGGACCCAGACTCCTCACATTGGGAGCGAGAAAACCTCTACCAATCACAGCGAGAACTTAGGTTATTAATAAAGATATGGCATTTTGACAACTCATTTAAGTTTAATGTCCAGCGAAGCGGGCAAAGCCTGCTAGTATATATATATATATATATATATATATATATATATATATATATATATATATATATATTGTTGTTGTTGTTAACATTTCATGTATTTTTTCAATCACTATAACTACTAAGTATTGTAGTATTAGACTAAACGAAATTTAAATAAAAACCGTTTTAATTGTATTGTAAAATATTGTATTCCGGATTCTGAGCGAAGTGTTAATCAAATGCAGGTACCTAGAAACTCCAAAATAAACATATATATACCTTGCTCATTTGCACCATTTTAACTTGTAAAATATTACATTAAGCCTTATAGACGAAGCATATATGATAGAGATACATAGGCACTTAGATACTTTACAATCTAACTTTGCAAAGTGTCTTAAACCTAATACTTGTAAAATACTGCATTCAAGCGTTTCTGATTGTACACAGATACAACTACATACTTGCATGAACTCCAGAACCAAATATGTCTGGAACTTGCCATGAATTCTAAAAGAACTATTTGTAAAAAATTGCATTTAAGTTTCTGAACGATATGAATCCAAAACTCCACTATCAAAACCGTGTATGCTTAGATCAAGTGTGCTAATCATACATTTTGTAAAATACTGAATTAGGATTCTCGACGAATCATGGATATAAATATCTATAAATTCTCAAATGAATCTTGTATATATTTTGGTCAAATACTTTAAATTTATGCTTTGTAAAATATTACACCCAGGATTCTGGATGATGCATATACGTACAAGTATCTAAAAACACAAAATCAGACCTACATATATTTTGGTGAAGTGTCCTCTACCAAATATTTGTAAAATATAATCAGGCCTCTTAACATATTATAGATATATTTAAACTGCCAAAGCATTCAAACCCTATGCGTTGATGTGTAACACTGTTATCAGGACCCGAATAACAAATTTTTGTGCGAATATTATGAATATATATTTCTGGGTGAAGTCGTGAAGATTTTCATAAAATTATTTCGTTAATTATTATACTAGCGGTTTTATATTTCGCATCCTGTAAATAAAAGTTAACGTTAAAATAAGTATTCCTAGAGCATTAAAGATAAATCCAAGTCTTTTTTTTCTCGAGTTCATTTTAAAAATCAATTGAAGCAGTAAGATAAAGTATGGCATCATGGCTTAGAGACAATTTTAGATCCTGCTACGTCAAAAGACGCATGGTGAAAGAAAATTATTTCTAGAATTCATTAATCACTAAATTTCAATTAATTTATCACCTATTTGGCATATGAGAAACAAAGCACAGATTTTATCAAAGTCAAAAGACAAAGCTGCTATATGAAAATTGCATTTGTGTTAAGAAGGTTTCAACGGGATTATTATGATAAATGTAAAATCTGGTTGCCGGTTTGATGCCAAAGGAAATACGTTACACTGAATTCTGAAATAGTCTGCGACGGTTACGAAGAATTTATAAACTAAATAGATAGTTATGCACACTATTGCAGAGATGAAATGGAATCTACTTTGTCTAATAACAGTTATAAACTAGTTGGCATAGGTGGACTCTGCTCAGTTCCCCATCATATTTATGTTCTCATAAATTTCTAGTGCGAGACATATTATAATCATGTTAAAAGAAATGAATTTGACCAAAGCTTGATATTATGACAGAATGAAATCCCCGCCTAATAGGCTATCCACCGTTCACTTCGATATATATATTTTATTCTAATCTATTAATTTATTTTATCAGGGTCAATTCCGTTGTTTAGTTTTCATCCTACTATTTCCAATGCAATAATCCTCAAAATTCATATTTATATGAAAAATTTACAATTTCGCTCTGTTGATAAAATCGTAAATTACGAATGATTTACGAAATTTTTCTATTAGAATATTTGTATTCAATCATGTTCAAACAAATATCATAAATGTAATTTAGAAGTTGTCTAATGTATTTACGATCCTCAATATGGAAATTTATGCTCAATTTTGCCTTATTCTGACATGTTAAGTAAATCGTAAAATTCCAAATAACTTACGAATTTTTTAAATTGGAAAAATCGTAGTCTATGATATTCATGCCAGTATCCTAAATAATATTTCGAAAGTAGTTTGACATCTTTACGATGAAAATATCCCTCAAGATTGACGTTTATGTGAAATTTTGCTCTATTTAGCCATGTTAAGAAATTCGTAAATTTCCAATAACTTACGAAATCTTTATATTGGAAAATTCATAGTCATTAATAATCATGCCGGTGTCCTAAATAATATTTCAAAAGTAGTCTGACATCTTTACGATGAAAATATCTCTAAAAATTGACGTTTATGTGAAATTTTGCTCTATACTGCCATGTTAAAAAATTCGTAAATTTCCAATAACTTGCGAAATTTCCAAAGTAGCATATTTATAGTTACTGATGTTCATATCGGCATCAAAACTGATATTTTAAAACTGGTCTGACATTTTTACAGTAAAAAGTTTCCATTAAATGCACGTTTAAGTGAATTTTTGTCCTATTCTCCCATGTTAAGAAAATCGTAAATTTCTAATAACTTACGAAGTTTTTAAATTCGAATGTTGCAAATGAATAGGGTTCTTGCCAGTGTCGAAAGTAATATTTTAAAACTGATCTGACCTCTCTGCGATCATTTGTTCGTGAGATATCGTGTTAACAGACTAACAAACTAACGGACTAACACACTAACGGACTGACACACTGACACACTGACACACTAACAGACACCCTACAGACAGACACCATAGAAATTTTGTCATTTTAGGATTCCTCGCAGCTGAAAACGTGTAGAAAAGTCAAAAAACCGAGGTCGAAAATTTTCACGATTACCTAAGTTCCCCATACCTATAGTATGATGGGGAACTAAAAAAGAAAATCCTGTTGTGAACCAACCACACGACTTCTATTACCCACTATTACATGCACTTTTTGGAGATAATGGGAATGGGATCAGAAGACGTAAAATTGGCTTAATAAAGTAGATACCTAAAACTTTTCCTGTAAGAGAAAGCTGATACACGTGTAAAGACATATAAAATAGATTTACACATTGAGTTTAAAAATGAGAAGGGAAAAAAAAATGATTGGGCCATTCTTTGGAACATTAATTACCGAGCTCTAAAACTGACCTGACCTACTTAATCAGGATGACTATTAAATTTCCTGTAATAACCAGGTAATACATTAGAAAATATATCTAAAATGGGTTTATGTAACAGTTTTCAAGAAAATCGTTAGAATCGTTTTTGAGATACAGGCATTTACCAAAACTTAGCATTCTCAATTGTTGACAGGAAAATAATTTAAGGAAACGCATTTGCGAGACCTGAAACTGGGCTGAACAGGACAGGGACACCTGTCAATTTTCCTAAACTAACCAACTAACTAAGCATGCGAAAGGACATCTAATTATTGTGTTTATACATCAAATTTGAAGAAAATCGTTTTAGCCGTTTTAGAGATACGGACTTACGGCCCCATTTCTAATTTCCGATGTCATACTTCAGTTTTTTCAATTTTCATCAAAAGTTGGAAAAATTATCTGTACACCAGACCTGTCTCAATTTTGAAAATTTGTAGTTCTATCTTTATTAGTTTCGGAGATATGATAGTAAGAAGATTCCCCACATACAGGAACACACACACACACACACACACACACATACACACTGACCAATCGCCAAAAACTACTTTTTTAAACTCAGGAGACCTTAAAACATGTAAATCAAGTAAAAACTCAATATCGAATTTTCAGACCGAATAAAATACTTCAATTACCTACAGTAATCGGGTAATGGAAGTAAAAAGGTTATCGACCCACTTTTACATGTTGTGACAACATCTGCAAAAGGATTCATCAATTAATTATAACTGTAGATAATGGATACATAGAAAAATTATCAGTAAACAAATTTAACAAAATTGTTTTAATAAAATATGTTTAAATTGTTAAGAAGGAATTTAGTGAATGGGTAGTATTGAATAAAAAGTATTGAGAAACGTGAATTTATTGGTATTATTAATTTATAATTTTTATAAGAATAAAATATATGACATAGAAATATCATACCCAGGGCACTTACAGTTTTTCGTACCCTTTAGAATGAGCGAAATTGTAAAGATTATCAATGAGCATAATAGGTAGAGGGCAAGGATACGGATTTCCCTCTTCCCCTTACCCACCCACACAAAGTTAAAAAAAAAAAAAATCTACGTAAATTGGTCTACCGATTAAAAAAAAAAAAAAAAGAAAAAAAAGAGAGAGAGAGAGAGAGAAAGAAAAACTGATGATAATTATAGTTTCTTCTTTGGCATATTTTCTATAGGCAAACAAGTCGAATAAAAAGGTATTTGGTCGAAATATGAATCTTTTTTGGCTTTTGAGCTCAAAGATAAAAATAAATAAATAAATAAAATGAATCGAGAATTTATTTTAAAATTTTATTCAAAGTGAAAGACGGCTGAGTAACTTTCTGCTCCTTAGAAATTTCGTACTCAGGCCACGGAACCTGAACGTCTGTGCGAAAGTCAGGCTCGGTCTGTTGTTACGTTTGGGTACATGACATTTTGGTCCCGCCGTTTTGGTCCCGCCACTTTGGTCCCGAGGAAATTTTGGTCCCGCCGTTTTGGTCCCGATATCAGGAATAATCAGAGTATTACAGAAAAAAAGCGAAATTCTTTTTCATATTTCGAATTTTTGTCATTTGACTTGAAAACATGGAGGTAGGAAAAGTCAAAATTATCATAATCATCATCATCATTATTATTATTATTATTATTATGCAATAGAAAGTTGTAGTAACAAATAAAACTGAAAAAACGTCTAAAATTTTGAAATTTAGAGTTTTTCTTTGTACGATAGAGGAAAAAGGACAGCAAATACTTGAGGGAACTTCGGGCAAAAGAGAACTTTGACGAATGTTTTCAATTGCAGAGTTGAATATCTATAACCTTTGTTGAAAATGATGTAACTATAGGACACATGGAACAGAAAATTTATTATTTCGGATCGAATTTTGAATGATAAGGGTATTAGTTATCAGCGTAGATGTAAGCATTGCTAAGTCTGCAAAATTTCAGTTAAAATAAAATACAAGGTTTTTAATATAAAACACTGTAATGCGGCTCTTAATTATCTCATTCATATTTAGAGTGCTCGAATACAAAATTTGTAGGAAATCGATGCTTTATCGTAGTATCTCCTAAATGTTAGAGTTTAATAATAAAAGAAGATGCGAGGAACCTAAATAATGATCTCGGGAATAATTTGCACAGATCTGCTAAACTTAAGTCATTTTCTTCTCTGTCAATCTGGATATATTTTTCAAACAAAGGAAATAGTTACATATTATAACCCCTTACAATATTGTTTAAGAAAATGTCCATTAAAAGCCCCTCCCACCCCCTTATTTTCTTCAAATGCGCTGAAACAAAACAGTGAAATTCCTTTTCATTGTCTGTGGGAGAAACAGGTGTGAAACGAATCCCAAGGTGCTACAGAGATTTCAATGCGACAAAGCCCGACTAACAAAAATTTTTTTAGTGCCCTCCCCCCCCCCCCCCAAAAAAAAGGCCCCCTATTATTATACTATTATTTATAGCAAGCGAGGACGACTGACTGGAAAAAGTATTTAAATAAAAAAATTATCTGTTTCTGTTTTTTGTTTTAATAAAATTACTTCATTGAGCCAAATATAGATGCTGCCGGATTATAAGTTTCCGGATTATCGATGCTTCACTGTACGTTAATTGTACAATTTCATGTATTTCAAATGATCTTATGTACAGTACCAATCAAGATTTTATTTTAAAATTTTATTTATAAAAATAAAACACAGTTGAATTAGAAAACGAAAAAAAAAAAAAAAAAAAAAAAAAAAACCTAGGGGATTAGATATTTTTCACCATTAGTAAAATTTTGTGCCCCTCAAAAATTCCGTGCCCAAGGCATGAGCCCCGGATGCACGGGGGATAATCAAGCCATACAATGCGGGCATTGTTTTTAGTCATAGAGACATATCAGACAGATATATATATTTATTTATTTTTAAACATAATATTAAACTAAAAAGATAAAAAAAATTGTACATCAACATTTTCTGAACATTTATGCTTGCAATGCGAGCAGTTAATTAAATATTGGACTACTTACTTTTTTTTCATTTTTAAAATAAAACCATTGTAATTGAAAGAAAAGTAATTTATACATATGTACACACGGTTAACGTAATTAAATATCACGGACAAACAAACATGCATTTTATTATTATTATTATTATCAATATAACACAGATTTTGAAATAAATTCCTCTTAGATTAATGATAAAAATTAAATTACAATCAAATCGAATGAAACGTATCTCTCTCTCACTCTCTCTCTCTCTCACACACACATATATATTCAAAGATTCAAAGACAGAAGGAGGCCGCTCACCACTATGCAGCAGTTTTGAGCGATTTTAACCTCCAAAGAGGGCTCTGACAACAAATGTCGCATAACAATGTGAAATTTTGAAAGAGCCCGTTTCTAGAGGTTAAGTCTCCCCAGTTGTTTATTGCATAAACATTAAAAAAAAAAAAAAAAAAAAAAAAATACATTTACTGCCGGATATAAATTACAACGCGGCAGAGGGCAGCAATTAATTAAAAAGACAACACATATATGTATATTTATGAATAAATTTATATATAAATTTATATATAAATTCAAAAACTTCATAAATGATCCCAAGCTTATGCCTATGAAGTGTATGATGGGAGCAGGCCAATAATTAGTAAGAAATAGCTTTCTACCACTAAAAGCAAATTGTATTTAATATCGTAAGGTTTTCTTTCTTTCTTTTATCCTTTTTTTAAACAAAATTTTTCTGTATTTCATTATTTTTAAAATAATTCAAACTTTATCAATAAATGGGGATTCTTTTTTTAATAAGAAGGTACTGTTGTTATTGTTAACAACTTTTAAAATCACAAAATTTTGTCACTGATAGTAAATTAAAAATTAAATTACACTTGAAGCAAGTTAAATCGAAATCAAATGAAAAAAATCGCAATTAAAAAATAAATAAAAATAAAAGTGTAATTATATAAAATAATAATAATAATAATAATAATAAATAAATATATAAATATATTAAATGCTAGTAAAAAAATTAGTACAAAATTCTCCGAATCTCAATAGCTAGGCAGCAATCGTAATGTCGAAAATTTATATATTTATCTGTAAGATATTCCTTAATTAAAGATATTCTAAGAGCACTTCAATTTTCCTGTATCAATAAATATGTTATCATATTAAAAAATTGATATATATTTTAAAAATTGCAAAAAATTGGCGGGACCAAAATGTCTCGGGTCCAAAATGGCCAGGCACCGAAATTTCCTCGGGACCAAAACGGCAGGACCAAAATGGCGGGACCAAAACGGCGGGACCAAAGTATCCTGCTTCGGTTACGTTTCTAGAATATTTCGTTTGACAGCCATGATACAGTCATGATGCAAACGCATTCAAAAATATGCCTTGATATGCAACCCTATTTTTACAATTGTAAGATATTAATTTCAAACCTGTTAACGCATAATCGATAGAAAGACATTCAAATAACAAAATTTTTCGCACTACTTCATTCTCCAGATTGCTCTGATATTTGCAAAATAGTCACTTAAAATACTTACATTTATCGAAAATTAAAGTAGCTAAGTATCAACAGAAATGGACACTCACTACAAAATTTTACTGTAAGGAGACATAATATACCTATCCTCGCTGACAACATTATTCTATGGCGTTAAGGTAGAGGTTGAGTGAGTTTAACGTCGCACTAAAACTTTCCAGTAGGCACTTGGCCAAGATCTAGTATTCATCCCTATGGGTAATCTGGAGACATGCCCTAACAATTTTGATCATCCACGAAGGGAATGGCTCTCCCATTTCGGCAACCTCAAGAAGAATTACATTTTTACAGAAAATGGAAGATATTGCAGTCACGAAAGATTTTCCGTATTCTATACGAGAGAATTTGTTAATGCAATTTATTTATGACAAAATATTGCAAATTTAAAAAATAATTTTTTGAAAACAAGAACAAACTTAAGAGTTGTGAAATTTATAGATTTAAAAACGGAATTAAAAAAAAAAAAAAAAACATTAGGTAATGAGTAATTCTGTAAACTGCTTTCCCCATTGAATAACATGGGAATAGGTATTGAGCCTTTTTAACATAATAACTTGAAACAATGAATTTGATATTAAACAAATACCCACTATTATACACATACCTTTCTATATAGACCATTTTATAGCCTATATGCTTCATCTAATTATGTAGTAAATATCTTGTTCCCGATTTTATATTTTCTCTTACATTTCACTTTACCTCGTCTTATGAAGTTTCACTTTGAATTCCGTGACAAATTTTATTTTATAATTAGCTAACATCATACAAGGATTTCTCATTTTAGAAGGTGTTATGTTGAGTTAAGATTTATGAAAATTCCAACTGCATGATTATCATTTGAAAGAAGAAAGAAAAAATGCGTGATTCACACAGATTATAAGCATTTTCCGATTATGCTTAACTGTTGCATCGCTTAAATTTCCGTGCATTTTACATTTTTTAACAATTTTAAATTTAGTTAAAAAATGTTAGAAACATATAATAACATTGGAAGTGTACTTCGATCAATTCTCGTTTATATCCCATAATGTATCTTCATAATTTTGTTTAGTCCTGTAAACCAATCAATAATTCTATTCTTTCTGCATTTGAAGAATGTTAATTTCGTCATGTCTTGTACCGTATAAAGATATTAAAATACTCTTTAAAAAAGTACCTCAGATAGACCGTCATCTATCAGTGTTCTTGTGTGAGTCTAAGTACACAAAAAACTGCTATTTCTACCTTTTTAGAGAAATTTTCTATTCATAACCTGAATGCCATGCATCAGTTTTAAGGTATTTCAAAAATATTTGTTACAATGAATTACTTATTATCTAATACTTAAAGCCAACTGACTACACTGTCGTGGAAGGATCTGAAGAAACCACGGAAAACTCCTCAATGCTAGGCAGACATGAGTGAGCTGGGTCCGAAACTAACAACTCCCTTCTACCAGCTATAAGAGCACAACCTCAAGGCTTTTTCTTATTACAGCATTTTCCAAAATGAGAACGCAGGCAGACAGAATGCATAAACACTTTTGAACATATTTGGAAAGTATTAAAAACGAGTTTAGATTTAAGAATAATCTTAAATATCGCGTAATTATTTGTTATTCTCTCATCCTTTAATTAGAAGTTAGATCCTTACGTCATGTAACTGATGGCAGCTTATCACATCATAACCCATTTCACATTTCCTATCAGCTTTAATTTCCTAAGCGAATAGACTTTGTCTAGGGAAGATATCACATCTGATAAATCTAATACAAACACATAAATCAATAATGTACTTCAGATAATATAATTTTAATTCTTAGGAGTTGATGCCATGGGTCATTTTAATCACGTCATTTATATGGCTAGACAGACTTTTTTTTTTTTTTTTTTTTTTTTTGGTGACTCTTAGATATTTAAGTTAATTATGTTTGCTGACTATTTTTTTAGGCGATTTTCGTCTAATAAGTCTGGGAAATGACATTTATCCCTTTTAGCTCACATCTTATAAATTACCGTTTGGGCAAGAAAAGATATTTATATTGAATTCATTGAAAAGGATTACGAAAGAAAAATATATTTATTTTCAGGAAAATTACACATTAAGAGGATTGGTCAGTCAGCAGCGGGCTTTCTCCTCGTAATATGCTAAACCTAATAGCGTAAGATATGTTCGTATTTTAAAGATATCTCACAAGAAAAATCTATAATATCAATTTCTGTTTTTTGTAAATCTTTCCGAAAGCGTGTCTGCTTTTTTAGAAAGAAGTGTAAAAGATCACAAGTTCAAGGAAGGAAACTTGAAAGACAAAGACTAACAATCTTTACTTTTCTCGTGAGATATCTTCAAAATACAAATGTACAGTCGGTAACAAAAGTGTCCGAACACTAGCAAAAATTCCTATGTAAAAAGAGTACACTTCATACGGTTTTGTTAAATAAATCCTTGTCGAATCCTGTTCTTAGTCAGTGTAAGAACATGATTCGATAAGGATTTATTTAACAAAACCGTGTGAAGTGCACCTTTTTTACGTAGGAATTTTTGCTAGTGTTCGGACACTTTTGTTACCGACTGTATCATAGGCCAATATGATTAACATTACGGGGAGAAAACTCGCTGTTAACTGACTAGGCCTTTTAAGGAATTCATTTACACAATTAAAATCCAAGGGAAGACGCTGGCAAAGGCAGTAGAGATCAGAATGGAGATTTTCAATTATTTCAATGTTTATATATATATACATATATATATATATACATTCTCTTCTCTCTTTTTGGTGTGTGTGTGTGTGTGTGGGAGGGGGGAGGTTCATTTTTAATTTTTCCTTTTTTCATTCTTCTTATTTTATGAATTTGCTTTACATATATATTTACATTTTAATATTGATGTATATTACATTCTAATGTATACTTTATTTATAAATTTGTTTCTAGAGATAAATGTTTTGTTTAAATTCATTTTTAATCTTGAATTCAATAGCTGATATGTATATTTTTGCTTTCATATTTTCTTTTACCACTCCTTGCATGGAGGTAGCTCCTCTGAAGAAGATCCTCATGTGTTTGGGATAGCTTTTATTAGTTATCAGTTATTTTCGTATTATATTTGCTTTTGCTGCATTTTGAGCATTGGTTTATAAATACTTAGTTTCAAGTTTTTATACAGATAATTCAGGTTTTTTCTAATTGATTTTCAAATTTTAATTCCATATTCATATATATATATATATAAATGTTTCTTTTAATGCGTGCGACACGACTGTGTAAACTGCTGCCGCAAGCAAGTGGGGATCCATAAAAGACATAGTGCGGACAGGGAAGACAATGTGGAAGGCAGCAAGGATCCGAACCGATGTTTTTACCAATTTCAATGGAACTTTTTCAATGTTTTTATTATTTTTTGAGATTTATAATAGTATAATAGTTTAGTAATAATAATAATAATAAATAGTGATTCTTTTATATATATTAAGTGCAACTTGCTTGTCTATATTGTAAAAATCCGAGTGTATGTATCTATATCCGTTTAGCTCTCCAAAAAATCACTGATCGCAGTAAAACACTGAAGGTACTGAAGGATGAAAAACAATAAGAGCAATCAGAGTGGATTTTAATTTCCGAAATTACAATTAATTAAGCAATTAGTTCAAAACATCAGTAAATGACGCCTTTTAATTTATTTGCACACTTTTTACAAGCTCTAGACGATGAACGTAAAAATCGTAAAAATCAAAGAGTATGAATATGAAAGTCATGTTCTATATGATTTGAAGTATAAAATGACATTTCTTAAAATCACAAATTTTTAAACGATTTTAATTGAAATTGAAAAGTTGAGTATAAACTTTAATTTTGATTATACAGTTCAAAAATTACTTATTTTGTTTAAAAATTAAGAATTTTAGAAAATTAAATATTTAATTAAGTTTTTATTTTTCTTATTGTGAAATATTCTTCCCGAGATAGACGCTGCGGAAAGCCATCGGTTCAGCACACTAAAACCAATTGTCCTACATTTTTCAAGATTATATATTTTTAGAATGATTTTTATGAAAGTGATTATTCAAATATGATCATCAAAACCGGAGAAACGACAAAGCTCGCTAGCTTTTAATACTTTCTAACATAACAATATAGAAAATGTTTTCCCTGGTTATCAGTCTGTTCATTCTCTAGTTTAAGTAATTTGTCACAAAATTTTTATGTAATATTAAAAGCCTCACAATTTTATTTTTAATGCTATGTGTCGCATTTATAGTTTTTATATAAGGATATTCAAAGTTTATTTTCAAATACTACGCTCTATGGTTGAGAATTGGTTTACTTAAAAGAAAATGAAATTGATATAGATTATAGCGTTTTGTGACAGAATACTTTTTAACGAATATTTTGTGTATCATTTATGATTTTTTTACGTGAATTTGCCAAAAAAAAGGGGGGGGGGATAGGTCAACAGGCGATTATTGTTTTAAAAAGACGATGTCAAGAAGAATTAAATTATAATATTGCGATATAGAGAAAATTGGGTGTTTTTCTTTTAAGTAGTATTAACTGTCAATTTACAAGTTGAATTACGACAATCATTATTAAATCGAAATTTACAGCTATTACACATTTCAGGCATTGTTTTTTACAGGGTTATACCAAATATTAAATAATTTCTTGAACTGTTACTAGTCTTCTTTTGCATTAACGATACATTTTTTTATTAAAATATAGGAGATATAATGTGTTATCCCCCCCCCCCCCATCTAAAGTTCCAAAGGAATAGATTTTTTCGATAGTCAATGAAACATCAAATTTCGAAAGTGTTCAAATACATTATACACGTAATAAGATACATATTATGATATACAAACATTTTTCCTTGCATAGATTTTACACTTCTTAAAAATATGTTTTGACTACTAATACATTTCACTGTTGCGAGTAAAAATATCTTTAAACTAAAGAATCTTCTATAATTAGAAATTTCTACTGTTGACGTAATGAATTTGACTTTTTAAGAATTTCGGCAACAATATTTTTCAACAAGAATTAGCAACCATTCATTAGTTTAAAAATATAAAAATGAAGTAACCATAGCTTTAAATAACATTACCATGAAAAACGTGAATAAGATGTGAATTATCCAAAAATACATTACTCTCCCTTTGAAAGCTAATATTATGTATTCTCGACATAAGATCAGTTTTATCTATCCAATCTGATTTAATCACAAACTTGATGAATGGTATCAGGCTCAAACTTTGGTCGCTTTATCAGCGAAGGATAATAATTTTTAAAAAGCAGCCAAAAAGAGGAAATTGTAAATATGATTAATTTCTCATTGTGTAGTTTATGTGGATTTGGAATGTTTAAAATTTCTTAAAATCGATTTTTTAAAAATTTTTTTTGGTTTACGAACTCTAAATTACGAAATCTGTTTCTTTTAAAAATTTCTTTCCGAGAAAAGTTATGGAATTTGTTTATTGTATTAGTTTTGGTAGTGGTATTCAAGAGCAGTTCTGCCTCACTGACTTCCCTTTCGAAACTTCTATTCGATAAAGACGATTATTATGTTAGCAAATATGCATTTTCCTATTGCTAGAGTTCTGCATGCTGAAAAATTTTAAGTCCTTAAAAAATATAAAAATGATATATACGTACAGTGGAAACCAGATACAAAAGGCATTATCTGTACAGAGAATTTTACATTAAATTAAATTTGGCATTATTTACTTTCTATTACTATAGCCTTTAAAATAGATGTAGTTATGCAAAGTCAAATATTTTGTATCAGCATAAAGAGTCAAGATTCGTTCATAAATAATACGAAGCATTACGAAGAGCACAGCGGTTTATTTTATTCAAAATAACAATTCAGTCTCATTCTATTTTGAATTAAATCAAACTATATAGAAATGTAAATAAATATCATTAGAGATACAAAAGTGCAAGAAGGTGTAGCTAATTAGAGACCCAAAAATATTGGTTTGTTTAGGTCAGAAGCAGCATAGAAAGTGTCCTTATTCGTGACGACTGCAATCCTCACCACAATTTTGATACTGCCAGATTTTAGTATTAAAAAATGACATCTCAGCAACATCTATTTTTCTAGACTTTATACAAATATATAAAATAATTTTAAATTATTTGGAGATTTTTATGTATGTCAATTAGTTTGTTAATTTAGTTCGTGAGAACTCATGTTAACGATGTAACGCACACATATTTTGTTACCACAACTATCTACATTCGCAATAGCTGTTTTGATTTTCTCATCTACATCTCACCAAATGGCTGACAGATCAATGGTTCAACCATTTGTTTTAAAGGTATCGACGAATTCTTTTAAATGATACCCATATTGAAAATTGGGGTGCTTCTCCCCCCTGATACAGAGCGATTCTCCTACATGCACTCACACACACACACATGTGCTATAGTTTGTTGAACTATTTTTGTAGAAAGGAATTGACGATATTAGCACTTTTTGACGATGCTTAAATTTCTTATATTATTATGAAGCAATACACTGGTAAAATAGTGATAAAGGATCAAAGTCGTTGAAGTGGTTGGCCGTAAACATTGCATTGTAAACACAATCACCCAAGAATCGATGCTGACGTTAAAAAGGTTTTATTTATCTTGAACTTCGTAACAATAATGCTTATAATTAAATAATTCAGCACTAGAGAGTTACAGCAGAAATATCCTTTTGAAAACATCAAGACAATGTTCTTTTTCTAATAAAATGAATAACTGAACAAATGGAACGGGATGGACACGGGGAGAGAAGCAATCAAAAAGACTGTCTTTACAGCATCAGAGCAGAGGCAGAAGTCCAGAATTGTTGGCTGGAATACATTACACAAAACCACAAAATTATGATGCCAAGAAGAACACTCTCCCTTTTTCAGTTACGTATCACTTAGTACATTTTTTAAAAATATATTGGCGATTGATTTCTTAGCCAAAAAACCGTTATCAATTCGTGAGAATCTGGCAAACTAACCTTAAATCTTGACCATAAAAATTTATCGTTAAATTCTTACTCACAGACTTTAGTCGAAAAAGTATACGTTATTTCTATTTTAAGCAGCAGATGTGCGCTCTGTTCAATGTTCAAAAATGAAACATTTTATTCTGTTTTATTTAATTGAGATGAAACGAATTGTCCTCCCCAGAATTAAGCGATTGAAACCTCATCCCTTGCCTTTATTTTATTATTATTTTTTTTAATTAAAAGAAATAGAGATATAATGGCTTGCTCGTTTGGAATAAGGAATGAAACCGCATATATTAACTCGCTTTTTATAAAGATAGAAAATGAATTGGGAAAAGAATTAAATTTATCAGAAATGTAATACATAATTTAGAATATGTGATTTTCGATATCACATATTTCTCCCCTTCGTCTGAAAAAAAAAGAGGTGTTGCTCAGGGTTATCATATACAACATATATTCTACATATAAAAGAGAAAAATTATATATATGTATAAAATATCAAAAGAAATATATATGTAAACAGTTGCACAACATTGTATGAAATATATAGAGTAGCTAATATTACAATTGTTTTTTTTAATATGTACACATTTTCCCTCGTCCATGAGAATAGAAAGTGTAAGTGCTCAAGAGCAATTCGGGCCTAGGGCCCGGCCGGATCCTCGGTACTGTTTCCCCACTCCAGAATGTTTTCGTTAAAAAACTTATTATGTTCTTTTAATTGACTATGGTCACGTGCATTAGAATATTTGCAATAAACTGGCATGAGAACAAAATATTTCTCTGGGTTAATTCCGAGCCTGGACCTTTATTGGAAATTCAGTTTTAATAATGTTTTTACTTTACAGCCAAAGCCATCAACAAAAATATTCTTTCTTTTACGACGGCCAAGATATCTTCTTCACAAACTGGATAAACTTATAAATTTTTACGATTCTCTTATATCATTCAAAGACTTCCAAAAATGTTACAATAGGAAAAATCATATAAAAGAAATAGAGATATAATGGCTTGCTCTTTTGGAATAAGGAATGAAACCGCATATATTAACTCGCTTTTTATAAAGATAGAAAATGAATTGGGAAAAGAATTAAATTTATCAGAAATGTAATACATAATTTAGAATATGTGATTTTCGATATCACAACACACACACACACATATATATATATTTCTAGTTTGCTATTACTATTATCGAATATTCTTATTAATTTCACAAATATTTATTAAAAATAATTCCCATTATGAATATTTATATGAAATTGTTTCCTAAACTGCCTTGTTTAAATTTTGAGAGAAAAAAAAATAAGATAGGATAACAGCGTCACCTATTGAGCGATTGATCCCCAAATATAATCAGCATCAGTTTAAGTTAAAGTGGAACTAAATACCAAAGTTTTGTTCAATTTTCTTCATTGGTGCGTGAGAGATACGGTGTCCGCAAAATTTGTGATAAGCATACACAGACATACTGACAGACAGACATTTAAAAAAATGGTCAAACCGTATTGAAGAGATCTCAAACCATGTAATCCATCGAAAATCGGAGGTCGAAAATTTTCATGAATCCTTTACTTTCTTCTTATATATGTAGAAGAAAGCAACATATTATATATATATATATGTGTGTGTGTGTGTGTGTAAATATATATTGGGGAGACCGGGGTTAGTTGTGCCAGGGGGCAAGTAGTGCCACAGGGCTTCCTGAATGAGCCGGTAGGTTGTAGAACCTATCGCGTCATGTCAGTGAACAGGTTGATTATTGTAATGTGCTGTGTATGTTTGGAACTGTAGCGTTGCGTTGTTTTCGAGATAAAATTATTTATCGTGTTTTCTATTGCAAAAGTAAATTTTGTGACCTAGAATCGTCACCGCCACGAGGGATCGTGAGGTAAGGTATGTAAACTTCCTTAACATCACTTGAATATTTATATTTTGAGCTTTTATTCTATGTATTTCATTTGTTAAGGATAACAACTTTTCGGAAACTAATGAAGGAAATTCAAAACGGCATAACGCAGGGCTAGTTGTGACGAAGTGTAGGAGGCATGTTGTGACAGTGTCTCTACTTGCCCCGGAAAATTTTTTAACGCAAGTTTTTATATTTCAGGCTCGGTTTTTATATTTCAGGCTTCCATTTATAGTTTCACGCCGGTAACACTCACCCAGCCTGCCACGACCAAAACAGGAACCATATGGATTTAAAAATGCAAAATTTCAAAGCAGATGAATAACAATGAAACCACGAAGCAACAATGAAATTCACCGATTGAATACATTGTGTTTAATAGTATAATTAGAATTTTAAATATAGTTGACAACTCAAAAAGGAAGAAACTGAAATTTTATTGGAAAAAGAAAGTTTGCATAGTAATACAAAGTAAATGCAACAAGCTTTCTGCTTTTTTTTTTTTTAATTTAATTTTACAAACCCACCCAACCATCCAGCCTTACAACACTCCCCCACCTCCCTGATCAAACATATGCCCACCCAACCGCCACCTTTTTTGTTGTCTTTTATTATTTTATAATTTTTTTTGTTGATATACACAAAAGTGTACGCAGCTTTTTTTTTTTTTTTTTTTTTTTTGTACTGACAGAGACATGGTTAAGAATATAAAATATAAAATAGAAAATACAAAGTTTTTAGGAAAACTCATTTGATGATGTTTCTAAATACCGAAAGATGCAGACATGAATTAAAATGTGTAAATAAGTTTACTTTAAAACTAAAATCTTGCCGTTTGTCATAGATATCTGTGTAAATTTTATTACCATCGATGATTATTTTGAGATCTAAAAAGTAAATTGATTGATTAGTTAGAGTATTTTGAGTTAGCTTTAAATTAGGTGGATAATTGAAGAAAAAGTCATTTTGTGAGTGCTTGTTGAGATAAAATACAATAATATCATCGATGTAACGATAAAATTGAACATCATCATTGCAAATTTGCTTTTCATAATAATAAAGATAGAGATCTGCCAAAATACTGGAGCTACAACCTCCTTGTGGAATGCCTAATTGTTGCAGAAGATATAATTATTATGGGTAACAAAGTTAAGAAGTGTTTTAAATTTTTCTGCTTTAAAGTTGTGAGGAAGATTAATTTGAGCTTTATATTCTTGAAAAAGACTGTAAATGATATTACTAAGATCTGATAACTCAATATTATTGAAAAGATCTTAAAAGTCAAAAGTCATAATATTGTCTATTGAATCGTGCGATTTGATGCATTGAATTAATTGAAAGCTATTTTTAAGACAGTGTAAATTATCAACTTTGCAAGTACAATTGTAAATTTGTTTTAGAATATCCAGTAGAGCTTTATTAGCATTGTTGTTATAAGTGTTAAACCCAACAGTGACAGTGCGAAATTTAATTGGAGATTTGTGAAACTTAGGTATGAGAACTATATAAGGATAGTTAAAGTTATTGAAGAGAAGTTGAAGTAGTTTATAGTAATTATGTATTTTTCGGTTATTAATAATAAGGTTATTATTAGTTAAACTGAAGATGTTACTATTAGCGACTAAAGAGTTTAAAATAGAGAGATAGTAGCATTTACAAATAATGGCATAATTATTAGGTGATTTGTCAACATAAGTGATCACAAAGTCATCCTGTAGTGATTTGATAGAGTTAAGAAGTACAGATTTTTTAAATAACACCAGATTTGAAGAATTGATAAATAATGCATTTTTAATTTTTTGTAACACTAAAACTTTCCATTGAGTGAAGTAAGCAATAGGTTTATTATGAGTAATAGATATTTTATAAATAAATAAATCTAGGTCATATGAAAACTGTTGAAAGATTTGTGGAATGCTAGTTTTAACTGGAAGTCTAAATTTGGTTCCAAATTCCATGAATTTTTTAAATTGATAATTATCAATAATATTGAGATTACCAGTGATAATATGTCGATGGTCTCTGTCAATAAATTTTGAGAAATAAGGATCATTGCATTTACATGTTACAGTGTTAGTAAAAGAGGTAGACTTAGATACAGAATTATAATTGAATATCTTTCTGCCAAGAAGAAGAGGATATTTGAAGGTACGAGATAGATTTAAATCTTTAATAGGAAACAAACATTCTTTGTCATTAATGATAGACGTAATGTTAATACCATTCAATATTTGATTTGTAAAAGTCACAATTAATTGAGTATTTGTTTTAATTTTGTTGGGCTTTTTATTAATTTTTAAATTAAATTGTTTGATTTTGTACATTATAATATCATAAAAAATGTCTGAAAAATGTTTATTATAGGATTGGCTTTGAAAGACATTCAGAAAATTTACTAAGTATTTCTTTTTAATTGCAAAAATAAATTTTCGAATAATGAACCAATTATAGTTAGATAAGTAATTAGTCTGTAGATCTGAATATATATATATATATAAGAAAAAGAAAGATGGGAAGAAAAGTAAAATTGAAAATTTTTGAATATTTATTCATTAGTTTTTGATTTTGTGTTACATTTGTTACATTTGCTTTTCTTTTTATGAAAAATTCCACTTGTGGCACATTTCTAAAATTATTTATAAACATGTATACATTTTTTGAGAGCATCTCATGAATCCTGCCCATGCCAGATTAGTAGCAAGTCTTACATGCAAGATGTTATTCATAGCAAAATTTTGATTATAATCATCCTGTATGTATATGCATACACGTATAATATTTTGTCGAAGGAAAGTTTTAGCAGTTGGGGAAATATTAATTTAAAAAAAAAAAAATTAAAAGGAAAATTGGGTTTTATAAAATTAAAGAACGTAAGTTTACAATAATTCTAACAGCTTTGTAAAAGAACTTCCGAAAAACTTTTAAAAAGTATTAAAAAAATTATTTTTTACGTTAATAATATCACCATCTAGTTTATTCTAAAACATCAGTATCCTTATGACCAGTATAAGAATAACCCGAAAAGTTATTAGAATTCCTAAACGTCAGTTCTGTGTTCCAATGGTCACTTCACGTGATTGGCAACTTGATTGGATTCTCATTTAAACGAAATCATATCCAAGTAAATAGCGATAGTGTTGTCACGATATATTGATTTTATCTGATAGAGTTATGCCAACTTCACATTTGGGACGTTGGAATATGGAAATCGCTGCACAATAATTATAATCGATACTTGAATCTTATATTGAAACTGTTTTGTAATATCTGCCAAACAATATGACAGCGTAAACATTTATCGCATATGACGTTTTCATTATATAGTGTCAGTTTGAAAATTTTATTTGTGATAAATAATTAGCTCTTGGATTAATTGAAATCTTGCAATATGTTACAGAGTTTTGCGGTATATGAAAGAATGAATATCACAGTAATCATAATTTTTCTTGTATATTTCCCTTTTCTACTACCTGATTATTTTATTTTTACGCTATATATTTTTTAAAGTGCAATAATGATTTGTTTGCATAGAAAAAATATCACCGTGGGTGGTATTTGAATTAAAATTTTTGCTATGTGAGATGGCGAAGTTTAGCTTAAAAAAAATATTTCGATTAAAATCTAATTTATATAAAAATATACAAGAGAAAAAACAAATAATAAAACGTGAGTTTTACAGAATTTTGATCCCAACAAATGCTTACGTCCATAGAAAATGATGAGAAACATGAACATAAGTTTTCAGTAACTAAAAATAAACGTCTAATGTAGTCTCCAAAACGAAAGACAAAAGCATAATTAATATAAATTAAAAAAAAAAAAAAAAAAAAAAAAATTAACGACTTTTTTCTATCCGCATTTGTAATGATCGATAGATGGCGCTTTTTCAGCTTTTGTTGTTAGTAAATATAATAGCCACGTGTATTTATTATTGTTCTATTTGTGTTACTACTTAATATTCCTGCTATAATTTCTCCGCCATTACATCATGGAAAATTGATTGCTTTTGGAAAAAATATTTCAGTTTATTCAAAGTTCGATCGGAAGTAGATTTTTAACTGAAGCTGAACAAATATTAGTTTCAAATCATCTGATTAATTCTTTACTTCCATTTCCGAAGCAACTGAAATTTTAAATTTGTCATTTGGAAATAAATGGAAGCTTAATTCTGGATTTCTTGATCCTTCGGAGTTACACTGTAGCACACAACACTATGTGTTATCTTTTTTACCGGATTTATTCATTTTTATTCAATAAATATATGTGAAACTAAACATCGGCAAGCAATGGCGTCTCGAAAAGCCGAAAGCTATTCATGTTAATTGTAATTTCACCTTAGCCAACCAGAGGGCGAGCATTTCATTATAAACGCGGATTAGGTTGATTCGTACTAAAGTATGAAAAGATTAAAATGAAGTGTTGCCACCTAAATTTCACACTTTAGCTAATTTTAAAACATTTAATTGTCGTGTGGAAATTTGCAGCTTTGGATTCAGAAAATTTGCCCCTTTCATTTGGTACTAATTTTATAACGGTAGGGTTGATATTTTTAGTCGTGTCTTTTGTGGGCTTTTCAATATTTATTTTGATGATCACGAATTATTCGACTGTTAGACGACGATTACAGCAAATTTCGAAAAGTAACTGGTGTACAGCCGTGCATATCACCTTCAATTAACTCATTTGACTAGTTAAGAAGGGACTGTGAGCGCAATGGGAACATCTCGAATTCGAAAAACTGGCAGGGGTTGGTAGTCTATTAGACTAATATTTAGTTGTCTAGGATTATAAAAATGTTTGTAACTTTTCTTGCAATTTTCCAACTGAGCCAAAGCGTTTTGTAGGTTGCATTAAGGATAAATTGCCAAAAAAATTCATATAATTTGAAAATTCTAAAATTCATTTTCCGAACACTCTCTCTTAGACTAGTTGCCTTAATATCTTTGTAATTACTTAAAAATTGTTATAAAATAAATATGAGTAATATATTTTATTAATAGTATCATATTAATTAATAACTGGTTAGCAAATTCTTCTAAATGTCTTATTTTTGCTCTTTGCTTAAGTTTCTTTTAAAAGAAACACAAGAAAGTTAATTTTAATTGGGCCAACAGTTCATGTTATAACATTAAACTTTTAGCACATGCAATTTTTTTCTTTTTAAATTCTCACCTTAAAAATGAAAAAACTCTTTTTAAACATACTTCTCAAATCTTATTAGTGAATGAATAATGAAAGCCAAGGGAACAGTGGACGTTATACATCTTTTTCTTAGAACAATGAAAATTCGAATACGTATAGATTGTAATACGATAATATTAAATGTATTAAAATTTCTCCAATACATTGATATTGTTTTAAATAATAATAATAAATAAATAAATAAATAAATAAATAAATAATAAACAATAAACAAAACTCAAAATTTAATTTTTTTTTAGTGCTGCCTTCTTTTTTTTTTTCCTCCGTTAATTTGTAAAATCGATGAGGAAAAAAAAAGTAAACTGAGAGTCTTTTTAAAATTTTGAATTTAATGAATAATATTTGAATAATGTTACATTTCAATGCGTAAATGTACAAACTTTAATAATTCTAAGACACAAATTTACAAAAACGATTTGTTACGTTTATCATTCCTTTAAGAAGTAAGATATTTTGATTGAAATTTCTGTGTGTCTAAATGTAAACAGACCCTGTTTATCCAGGGAGAATTAATTCTCGCTATATTGCTTAAAGTTGATGACATGATGACACCGTAGGTGATAAATAAATAAGAAGACATATTGGAAAGAAAATTATTAAAGTGAAGAAGAGTAAACAGTGAATTGTACTTTGTAATGTCTATAAAGTTTATTACTTTTTAAGTGTTTTACTAAGCAAATAAGAGGCATTATGTTAATAATATAATACATATTAACTAATGAATTTAATACTATGTAAATGTAATTTGCTTCTACACTAGTTTTTTTAAATACCTTCTTATAAAGTTGGAAAGTGTTTGATTTCAGCTTGTCTGCCTGTGTATACACGCTCTTGGTGTCGTAAATTATTATAGAATTCTTTAAAACTAATATAGGTTGTTCAAGTTTACTATGGAACATTTCTTATTCAAAATGATGTAAAAAGGCACGGCTGATTTGTGTATAGGCACTCAAAAAAATATTTGAATTAACAGAGCCCGATTTACCACTAAGCGAAACTAAGCGGTCGCCCAGGACCACCGAAAAAGCAGGACAGCTAAAAAATTTAGAATACTATATGCAAAAACTTAAAATCGAAAAAGAGTGGATGGAAGAAAAAAGCAAATATCGTAAACCAATTTTTGATTCTCTCTCCTTAAAGGAATATGTGTATATTCAATTGCAAATTAAAAGTAACCTTGTTTAAGGATTTTAACTTTATGTAAAATCACCATAAGGAACTAAAATTTTGACCCTTAATAAATAAATACTTTAAATTCTATTTTGTTAATGAACGCTGACTAGATCTTTTTGAAATTAGATGGAAAGAGGAAGAGGAAGGGAAGGCAGTGCTTTGCAACTGCAACCCGAAGAATTTGGTCCTAAGAATTCCACCAGCCACCAAATCCTTACAGTAACAGATTTTATTCACGATAGTTTTATTAAATCTGTAAAAGTCAGAGCCCTTTTTCTTGACATCACTAACACCTATGACATGGATTCGCATGATAGCTTTATTTTTAAACTCATCCAACTTCAAATTATAACTTCTTATATCAAATTCATCCATAGTTAACTACACTACGTGACACCAAAAGTTCAGCACCAAGAAGGAATGGCCAGAAAATTATGTCACTTTCAGGGTAGACGCACCTCACCGAGTTATATGAATGATGTGAAATGCGCAGCTCTCTAGCGCACGTTGATTAAGTCATAAGGGAAGGAACCTGCATAATGTTTAGTTTTATTACCGTTATTTCTGCTAGGGAAATCATCGTAGAAATTTTGTTCTTGTCTCAGAGGACGCGTGTAACAGCAGGGAATGCCAGGCCGTCGCCAACGGAGGCAGTTCCAGCAGACAGACAATTTTACGAGGAGCATGGTGATCGAACTGAGAAGGGCAGGTTGGTCCTTACGGAAAATCTCAGCTGACACACAGCTGGACGTGCCCACACTGCTCCGGTTGTGGCGAAAATGATTGGAACAAGAAAATGCGGCAAGTTTGAGGGGTGCCAGTAAAGCCAGAGTAGCGTAAGCACGCGTGGATCGACGCATCCGCCGACAAGCGATGGCAGACCCAAAAGCCACTTCTACCTCCGTTCTGCAGCATGTTCAAGACACCCTGGATGTTCCCATATCGACCAGAACCATTTACTGTCGATTGGTTACTGGTCTGCACTCATGGCGTCCGTTAAGAAGACTGCCATTGACCCCACAGCATAGATGCCAACGTCTGCAATGGTTCCGGGCTAGAGCGACGTGGTCGACGGAATGGCACGGGGTCGTGTTCTCAGATGAGTCACTCTTCTGCTTCTCCAATGGTAGTCGCTTCGTACGAGTGTGCCGTCGACGAAGAGACAGGTCCAATCCGGTAGCAATTTTGGAACGTCCCACCGCGCGATAACGCGGCATCATGGTTTGGGGTGTAATTGCGTACGATTCCAAGTCAGCTCTTGTTCGTATTCAGGACACTATGACGGCCCAGCGATACGTGGATGATGTGCCTCGGTCAGTGTTACCTACCTTCAGGGAGTGCCCAATGCCGTTTATTAGCAGGATAACGCCCGATCACACAGTGTTCGCATCAGCCAACGTGCTTTGCAAGATGTACAGATGATTCCCTGACTACCGTTCTCTCATGATCTCTCACACCAATCGAACACATTTGGGATGTGATTGGACGCCATTTGCAGGTTCGATTGCTGGTCACGCTTGTCGGCTTATTCATTTGGATTGTTTTATGTTTTTCTCCGAATCTAGCATGAATACGAGCTAGGATCCTTTAGAAAGCCGTGCGTTAGGCATCCATCCATGCTTAGGTTCCTTCTGTAGACAATTGAAATTAACCATTAACACCAAAATTAACATCTGATCCATATGTCACGTCTCGACAAAGATTCAAAGTAAAAATTTAAAATATGGTTAAGAACTGTATCTCAGGTGATGAAATTATATTGCAGTTTCCTAATACTATTTTCATTATACGAGGAGCAAAAATGAATAAATATCCGCAAGGGACTAAGTGATTATGTTAAACAAGATAGTAAAGGTACGATTTCGTAAAATGGTATATATTATTCCAGGAATAATATAGAAGTAGAAGAGATCTATATATATAAAAATGAATTGCTGTTCGTTAGTCTCACTAAAACTCGAGAACGGCTGAACGGATTTCGATCATTCTTTTTTTGTTTTTTTCCTTATAGGTCAGGGATGGTTTAGGAAAAAAAAAATTCGAAAAAATTCGAATAGTTTTCTTATTATTAATTAAAATATGAAAATAATAACCTCCCAATACCTTATAAATAGCCATTAAAATATTAGCTATAATTTAATTGTTGCCAAAAAAAAATTTACGAGTTCATTTTCTTTCGACATAAAAATAAATAAACGTGATTAAATAAATAATTTAATTAAACGTGAGCTTTAAAAAATTGTAAAAAATTAAATTATGTATCTCACAAAAATTGACGTCACTATCGGTTTAAAGATTTCATACGCATTGATAAAGTGCTAATGTAGTTCGTTCTATGATTCAACAGAAAATTTAAAGACACAGTTTATAAAAAGTTTTTTTTCTTATAATCTATATATATATATATATATATATAAATGAATGTTTGTCTGTATGTCCATTATAAAATTGTAAACGGCTTGACCGATTTTGATCATTCTTTTTTTGTTTTTTTCCTTATAGGTCAGGGATGGTTTAGGAAAGAAAAAAATTGAAAAAAATCGGCCCCCAAGGGGGGGGGGGGAGGGGGGCAAAACGTGAATTCAAAATATCCTTCATAGCTCAAACAAAGAAACAGATATCCGTAAAATTTTTGCTTTAAAATATAGCTAATATAAATGTCTAAAAACCAATTCCTGGAATTTTTGAAATTTGATCCCCAAGGGGGGGGGGCAAAAACAATTAGAAATACAGTTAGGCCTTTCAAAATTGGTACAGATAGGTTTCAATAGCCTGCAAGTCGAATGGGGATATTTTCGAAAGTGTAAAGTTATTAGGAGGGGAGAGAAGGGGGGAGGGGAGAGGGGGGGGGGCAAAAAAATAAAAATAGAGTTAGATCGTTGAAATTTGGTATATAGAGGTTTTCGATACTTACAAATCGATTGCGGATATTTTCGAATTTGTAAAATTATTAGGAGGGGCGGAAAGGGGGGGGGGCTATGGGCAAAAACAAATAGAAATACAGTAGGGCATTCAAAATTGGTACAGATAGGTTTTAAAGGCCTGCAAGTCGAATGGGGATATTTTCGAAAGTGTAAAGTTATTAGGAGGGGTGAGAAGGGGGGGATGGGATGGGGGGGGGCAAAAAAATAAAAATAGAGTTAGATCGTTCAAAATTGGTACAGAAATGGTTTTCGATACTTAAAATCGAATGCGGATATTTTTGAATTTGTAAAATTATTAGGAGGGGCGGTAAGGGGGGGCTATGGGCAAAAACAAATAGAAATGCAGTTAGGCCGTTCAAAATTGGTACAGATTGGTTTTAGATGCCTGCAAGTCGAATGGGGATATTTTCGAAAGTGTAACGTTATTAGGACGGACGGAAGGGGGCGGAGGGGCAAACAAAATAAAATAGAGTTAGATCATTCAAAATTGGTACATAGAGGTTTTCGATACTTACAAATCGATTGCGGATATTTTCGAATTTTTAAAATTATTGGGAAGGGGGAGAGTGGTGGGGCAAAAAAATAAAAATAGAGATAGATCGTTCAAAACTGGTGCATAGTGGTTTTTGATATTTACAAATCGATTGCGGATATTTTTGAATTTGTAAAATTATTAGGATAGGCGGGAGGGGGGTCGAAGGGGGAAATAAGAGTTAGAGCATTTTGGGAAATTTTTCGGAAGGCAGCGAGAACCCGGTGCGACATTTTTCCTAATCAGATTTTGTTTCGCTTTTTTTTTTTTTTTTCACGTGATAAAAATTAATGCAATTTTGAGAATTCAGTAATTATAGTGATTCATTTAAAAATAGTGACCAGCGAAGCGGACAAAGCCTGCTAGTAAACAATATAATATTTGCAATAATAAATAAATGAAGTAATAAAATGCACTTCTACATAGCTGGTTTCATGTTTCACTTTTATTTTACCTGATGAAGGATTATAATTAAGTATTTCGACCAGAAACATTTGTAGCCTGATTTTTCATTTTATGGCGTGTCTTAACAATGTTTTTATTTTTCATAATTGAACACAATATATATATATATATATATTGGTACATTTTCCCGCTGTGCAATAGCATTTCTTATATACCAAAATTTCTTTTTCTTTTTTCAATTAATCAAGATTTATGTTCAGCAATTTTTACCTTCTCTTACCCATAAGGTAGAGAAAGTATTGTTTTTGGGTCAAATTTTCGAACGCGAGTTTTTTTACATGTTCTGAGGTCCCTTGAATACGAAAATCATGTTTTTAGCGCAAATGGTCTGTGTGTATGTCTGTGTGTCTGCGTGTTTGTCTGTGTGTGTGTGTATGTCTGTGTGTGTGTCTGTCTGTTGTAAGCATATCTCAAGAACAAATAGTAGCAGACATTCCAAACTTGGTATTCTAAATGCTACAGTAAGCTTTTCGTTAAGATCAAGCAAATGGTTCGTGTACAGGGACAATCAAGAGAATTCTAATGCATTACGTCTATGGGGGGAAATTGCAGGTAAGTAAAGTTTAACGTCTATAGACTGCACTAAAACAAATGAAACGAATATATATTTTTTGTAATGGAGATATTCAATTGGGAAATTTTTTTTTGTGTATGTAGGAGCTTCGCCTCCCTCCCCCCTCGAGGGGAGTAAATTTTCATGATGGGTATCTTTCAAAAGAGCTCGCCAATACCTTTAAAACGAATGGTTGAACCATTGATCTGCGATAATTTAAAACAAAGTTATCGATTTCTTTTACTTTTAACGAAAAAAAAAAAACTTCGTACTTTTTTTTAAATATTGAGAATAAAATGGACTTTTTTTTTATATTTGGTGTTATACTACTTCTCTAATATGGAAATCGTCTGCATTATCATAAAAGATAATTTTTTTTAAATAATAATTTTAATAAATTATTTTTTAAAAACAGAATTGTTTTTTAATAACCGAATTAAATTGTATATAAATGTAGGCGCATTAATGAAACAGGGGGTTGAGGGGGGCTTTAGCCCCCCTCACACAGAACTAATCATCATATAAAACTCTTCCGAAGCCTAATTTGAATTGTTTAACACAGGTTTACACAACAGTACTCGTTATCTTATCTCTTAATCTGCAACCTGTATTTATAGCATTAAATTTCAGGGTAAGAGAAAGTCGTGTGAGTGACACACCAGATTATTTTTTTTTTAATATTGAGAATAAAATGGACTTTTTTTTGGATATTTCGTGTTATACTACTTCTCTAATATAGAAATCGTCTGCATTATCATGAAAGATAATTTTTTAAAATAATAATTTTAATAAATTATTTTTTAAAAACAGGATTATTTTTTAATAACCGAATTAAATTCTATATAAATGTAGGTGCATTAATGAAACGGGGGGTTAAGGTGGGCGGTAGCCCCCCTCACACAGAACTAATTATCATATAAAACTCTCCAGAAGAATAATTTGAATTGTTTAACATAGGTTTACATAACATCGTTATCTTACCTGTATTTATAGTATTAAATTTCAGGGTAAGAGAAGTCGTGTGAGTGACACACCAGATTATTATTATTATTTTTTTTTTACACGCCTTTATTGAACTTAGTATGTTGTTTATTTATTTATGTGTGTGCCAAATCTAATAATATTCAACCACTTCTTATCACCAGACTGAGCTGAAATTTTGCATGCATGTATAACGCCGATGACAATACATATTTGAGTAGTAAACTTGGGGGTGGGGGTTTTCGGGCCCAAAGATACCAAATCCAGTTCAAATTATTTTCGAATTTTAACTCACTTTCTATCGTCTGATAAATGTTTTTTGTTTTCGTTTGGCAACATTGTTACAGTTTACAAATTTGTTTGTCAAAAGCAATTTATTTTAAGAAGCAAATACAAAATATTAAGCATACAAATTTTGAAAATATACATGAACCATAAATATTTTTTTTTCTTTTAAAGCTTTTTGTATTATTTAAATCAAGCAATGTTATATATTTATTCTATTTCAGAAGTATAGTTTGTAATTTTAATTTGTATTTGGACAAAGTATATTTTTAAAGATTACAAAAATTAATTTTGTTTCTTAGAAGAATAGCTGTGAATGTTTTGAGTATGATTTTGTGAATTTATAAATATTAGAAAGTGAATAAAAAGCAAACTTCACAAACTAACCTGCTACTAACTACTCGCGAAAAAAAAAAAAAAAAAAAATTATACAGACACGACATTATTTCATTATTTAAAACATGAAAATCTGACATTGACAGATTTTAATTTAGTGCCAGAGGCCTACTGCTAAACTTGTTAATATCGACAAATTCTTCTTTAGTTAATTCGTGACGATCTAAATTCCATGATAAAATTTTCATTAAATCAAACCAATGTGTTTCAGCTGCAGATATTGTAACAAATAACGTTGGAAGTCCAAACTGTCTTATAGCCGCAAAACAACGTTTTTTCTCTTTTTCCCAATGAGGGGGAGGTGTGCCTTGGGGGGACTCATGTCAAAGGTGTGGCTTGGGGGGGGGACTCATGTCAAAGTTGTACCTTGGGGGGGACTCATGTCAAAATTGGGCCTTGGGGGGACTCATGTCAAAGTTGGGCCTTGGGGAGACTCATGTCAAAGTTGGGCCTTGGGGGGACTCATGTCAAAGTTGTACCTTGGGGGGGACTCATGTCAAAGTTGGGCCTGGGGGGGACTCATGTCAAAGTTGGGCCTTGGGGGGACTTCATTCAATAAATCCCCATTCAATAAACCGACTCAAATAGGCCCTTAGCACTATTAAGAGTGTATTATAAAAATTCGACAACGCTGTGCCGACTGAAATAGGGGTACCTTGGGGGGGACTCATGTCAAAGTTGTGCCTTGGGGGGACTTCATTCAATAAATCCCCATTCAATAAACCGACTGAAATAGGCCCTTAGCACTATTAAGAGTGTATTATAAAAATTCGACAACGCTGTGCCGACTGAAATAGGGGTACCTTCGGGGGGACTCATGTCAAAGTTGGGCCTTGGGGGGGGACTTCATTCAATAAATCCCCATTAAATAAACCGACTGAAATAGACCTCTAGCACTAATTAAGGGTGACGTATAAAAATTCGACAACTGTACCGACTGAAATAGGCCTCTAGCACTAAAAAAGTCTCTATCAAAGATGCGATTCGTATAGACCTAACACATGGGGAAGTTCTTAGTACTCCTGTGTTAACACTAGTGGTGCTACTATCACCCCGGTTTGCATTTCAGCTTCACTGTCCTATCTGTATGATAATCTGTGATATATGCTCAAGGAGTAATGGACATAAGCGTGACGTCCTAAAGGCCTCCAACTCTAGTTAAAAAAAAAAAAATTGAATCGTAATTATTGAGCTAAAGTTTTGCATACATTTATATTATATACATCCACTAAATTGCAGATTTTGTGAATTTTGAAACAAAAGCGAGTTTTCTAATTTTTTAAATTGCGTATTACTTGGCCTAAAGTCCATATTTCTACAGCTTGAGATTTAATACCCCGATTAAATTTCAATAAACAGGTTGGAAAGACTTGTCGGTTACCTAAGTAACAATTTAAAAGGTATATATACAAAGTACGTAATTGCCCATTTTTATGTTTCAGAAACGATAAAGCTTTTGTTAATTTTCTACACTAAACGTCATAATCTTCTCAGATCACGAAATGCACCTCTATATAAGGCCGAAGTAAACGAATGAATCAATGTCAAAGATCTACACTTGGAATGAAATCATATATTTCTTAAAAAATTTAATGAAATGTAAACATGCTTACTTTCCTTTTGTATGATGAAGGAACGTAGTTAATTTTTTCAATCTGAAACAACTGTAATGCGTTTTTGCAATTTGTGATTTTTACTTTCCGAACACTATAGTGAGGAAAGTATTGCAATCATGTCAAAAATCCGAATTCGAGATATTGGTGTTTCTATACTTTTTGAGGTCCTCTGAGTCCGAATTCACTATTTTTACGATGATGTATGTATGTATGTGTGTGTGTATGTATGTGTGTGTGCGAACACGCTAGCGTCTAAACGCTTTGTTCGAATGAGCTGTAAGTTGGTACGCATGTTGCAAGTCACCATAGCACGAACCCTATTGATTTTGGTGAATTTGGCACTTATAGTTTTTTTTACAGGGACACAAAGAAAAATTCTTTATCATTATGGTCTATGGGACCAAAATCTTAAAGCATCTAAACGCCTTATTCAATTGAGCAAAAAATTTATACACATATTATAGGTCACAGCTACTCAATCTGTATAGGTTTTGGAGAATCTGGCACTTATAGTTTTTTTACAGGGACACAAAGAAAAATTCTTTATCACTATGGCCTATGGGACCAAATTTTTAAAAGTGCGATAGCGTCAAAGTGCCTTATTAAACTGAGAAAATAATTTATACACATATTATAGGTAATAGTTGCATGGACTGCATAGAGTTTGGTGAATCTAGCACTTATAGTTTCTTTACAGACACACAAAGAAAAATTCTTTATCATTAACGCCTATGGGACCAAATTTTAAAAAGTGCGATACCGTCTAAACGCCTTATTCAATTGAACAAAAAAAATTATACACATATTATAGGTCACAGTTTCACGATCTATATAGGTTTTGGTGAATCTAGCACTTCTAGTGTTTTTTACAATAACACAACAAATAATTCTGTATCATTATGGCCTATGGGGTGAAATTATTTAAAGCGCGATAGCATCTAAACGACTTCTTCAATATAGCTGAAAATTTATATGAGTATTATAAGTCACTGTTGCACTAACTATAAGCATTTTAATGAATCTAGTATTTATAGGTTTTTACAGAGACACAACGAAAAATTCTTTATCATTATAATCTATGGGCTCAAAGTGCAGTAGCGTTAAATTAAACATCGTGTAATATATGGAGAAAAATACTTAAACACCCTATTATAATTTTCTCTCTTTTGTTTATTTAACAACTCCTCTTACTTTACTTTACCTACAAAACCGTTAATTACTCAATGTTCGGAAAGTCGAGTAGAGTCACTCCAGAATGTTTTTTTTTTTTTTTTTTTTTTTTTTTTTATACCTTAATAAATTTCTGATTGTTTATAACTGAGTATCAGTTTTTCTGTGTATATTATGGCTAATTATTTGCATACCTAACACTACCAAAATTCTTTTACACATTTTTTCCTCCGAATTAATTAAGAATTACTTCCTGCATTTTTTAACCTAAAGTCCATATTTCTGCAACTTGAGATTTGATATCCAGATTAAATTTCAACAAACAGGTTGGAAAGACATCGTTTACCTAAGTAACAACGTAAGAGATGTTTGCAACAACTTGTACAAAGTATGTAATTATGTGCTTTTATATTCCAGAAACGAAAGCTTTTCTTGATTCTCTACAATAAAAACGCCATTTCCTTCTCAGATCACGAAATGAGCCTCTATTATCATCCCTAAGTAGACAAATACATCAATGTCAAGAGTTCCACTTGGAATGTAATCATATGTTTCTTCATAAATTTAAAGAAAATAATAACATTTTTGAATAAATTTTTTTATCTAGAGAAAAAAGAAATGTTGTGCGTGAAAGAGGAAATAATTCGCAATGAAAAGTAAAACCTGTTTAATAACGAAAAACGTAACAATTTGAGAAATAATCTGGGTAGATTTTCCTAATTTGTTTGGATTGTTATCTTGCGTAAAGACGAGGTTGAAATTTATAAACGGAAAATTATCACCGTCAACAGTGTTAACGTTAGTGACTAATTTTTTATTTTTTATTTTTTATTAAAATCACACAATCAACTGATTGGAAAAAAATCATATATATTGAAATGTTTTATTTTTCCGACTGTTTTTATTTTTCTGCCTAAAGGTTGTCTGAATGAGTCATGCCGACCGGTTATCGGCCTGGATAGCTCAATTGGTAGAGCCTTGACCTTGTAAGTCAAAGATCCGGGGTTCGACTCCCGGTCCAGGCATTATTTTCACTCAGTCAGAAAAATAAAAAAATTCAATAAATATGGTTAGTGACTAAGTCTTAATCCTTAAAAATGGCTTAAAATGCCAAAAATGTAAATGGGAATAAAACAATAATATATATATATATATTTTTTAATATAACATTCGCTTCGTTTTATCAAATGCAATTTCCAGTTTTTCCTGTATTTAAAATTTCAATTTTCATGTATGTTATAAGATTATAATAAGCGTTGCTACAATTTTTCAGCAAAAGGAGATAGATTCAATCCAATTTCGAAAAAACTAATGGATTCAGCTCAGTTTCCCATCATGCATTATTTCACATAAATTTTTTATTGCAGGCCATACTATGTGCTTAAGATCTATAAACTCGGTTGATGACCAGCCCAAGCAGAAGAAGAAAACATTCTCTCCACTTTGAAACATTTAAATTATCTTAATTTATTGCGCATTTTTATTGTTGTCAGTTTCATATTTTAGTTATCATAAAATCCCGTGCACTTTTCCCTAAGATATTCCCTATAATGGCAAGCATCTGCAAAATATCGTCCTAGTATCCCACGTTAAGAAATTCTTGAATAACTTATGAAGCTCTCATAGTTGGACATTGAAATTTAATTTTAAGCCATTATCAGATTAGATATTTTAAAATTTGTCGAAATCCTTTCCGATCATTCTGACTTGAGATAAAGTTTAAATAAACTAAACAAGCTAACTCAAAAATAAACTAACAAACAAACAAACTATACAACCGACACCACTTCCATTTCGTAATTTTGAGATTTCTCATACCTCAAAGTGTGCAAAAGCATTACACACACACACAAACACACACATATACACTGTAAAAAAAAAAAAAGGAAGCTTTTACAGCAAAATGTGCTGGCACCCATATTGCCAGCACATTCTGCTGTTAAATAAGGCAATTTACAGCGGAAACATCTGTAAATAATCTGGTGTGTCACTCACACGACTTTCTCTTACCCTGAAATTTAATACTATAAATACAGCTTGCAGATTAATAGGTAAGATAACGAGTACTGTTATGTAAACCTATGTTAAACAATTCATATTAGGCTTCTGAAGAGTTTTATATGATAATTAGTTCTGTGTGAGGGGGGCTACCGCCCCCCCCTCAACCCCGAGTTTCATTAATGCACCTACATTTATATAGAATTTAATTAGGTTATTAAAAAATAATTCTCTTTTTAAAAAATAATTTATTAAAATTATTATTAAAAAAATTATCTTTTATGATAAGGCAGACGATTTCCATATTAGAGAAGTAGTATAACACCAAATGTCCAAAAAAAGTCCATTTTATTCTCAATATTTAAAAAAAAAAAAAAAAAAAAAAAAAAAGTACGATTTTTTCGTTAAAAGTAAAAAAAATCGATAGCTTTGCTTTAAATTATCGCATATCGATGGTTCAACCATTCGTTTTAAAGGTATTGGCGAGCTCTTTTGAAAGATACCCATCATGAAAATTTACTCCCCTCGAGGGGGGACTTCCCCCCCAGGGGGGGAGGCGAGGCTCCAACATACACAATTTTTTTTCCCAGTTAACTATCTCTATTACAAAAAATATATATTCGTTTCATTTGGTTTAGTGCAGTCTATAAGCGTTAAACTCTACTTTCCTGCAATTTCCTCCATAGACCTAATGTATTTGAATTCTCTTGATTGTCCCTGTACACGAACCTTTGCTTGATCTTAACGAAAAGCTTACTGTAGCGTCCCTATATGATACACATTTAGAATACCAAGTTTGAACTTTCTGCCATAATTTATTCTTGAGATATGCTGATAACAGACAGACACACACACAGACATACACACAGACCATTTGCTAAAAACATGATTTTCGTATCCAGGGGACCTCAAAACGTGTAAATATAACAAAATCTCGCGTTCGAAAATTTGACCCAAAAACAATACTTTCTCTACCTTATGGGTAAGAGAAAGTAAAAAAGACTCTTTTACAGCTGTTTCTACTGTAAATTACTTCTTTTTTACTTCCCCCCTTCCATGCACCCATATTGCCAGCATATTATGCTGTAAATCTACCGTTTTTTTTTACAGTGTATATATACATATATATATATATATACATATAAACGCAGTCGAAAATTTTTTAAAGAATACCAGAGGTGAGATACCAAAGTTCCCCATAACTGTAATATGATGGACTGTATAAAAACATATTTCTTGCAATGAATTTACATCAAAATATATTTTGCATCATCTATAGACGCTGCTATGGGGCTGATCTATTTTAATATTTGATCACAGTATATTGATTCTATCTATTGACGTGAATAGTGCTATACTGTGTGATATAGAAAATCATGGTGGTCTGACAGCCTCAGCACTCACTATACCCAACAAGAAAATCATTTAAAAGCTTTAAATTAACCTTTTAATTTTTTACATTAACTATTTAAATTAACCATTTTAAAGTTTAAAGTTTGTAATTATTTTATCTGTGAGATATTTTGTACACGTGTAACATACACAGTTTTGCACAATAATGTAAAGTGGCTTTATTACAAAATATGTGAAAATCGTCATCATTTGTGACCGTCGTTATCTAGATCGCCACTAACTACAGTTTGTATTTTATGCTAACTTTCCGCTAAAATGACTTTGCACTGATTACACATTTTGATCTTCGTGTGTCAAATATGTTTGAACACTACCCATTTTTTAGGACTGAGGACTATTAGTTTCAATATACGGACTTTTACGATACCAGTTTTACGATAGTTGGACATTTATCGAAATCAAAAATTTATCGAAAATATAATTGAATAATTTGAAAACGATGTTATAATTTAAAAAAATAAATAAATAAATAAATAAAATAAAAATAATAGTCCTGAGTACTAAACTGAATTCTGCTTTTGCCAGAATTTCATCATTTTTTTTTTTTTTTTTTTTTTTTTTAAGGAAAAAGAAAAGAAAATTAGTAATAATCAGTTTCGAAACAGACAGTATCGAAAAAGTTTTTTTTTTTTTTTTTTTTTATAATTTTGAATTAAGAAATAAAAAGCGCGCGTGCAAAATGAAATAAACAATATAATAAGATTTATAAATAGACGATATTTAAGCTCGTGGACTCAGTTCAGTGATATATTAAGAAAAATTGACGACATTAGTCTAATGAGATTATCTTTATTTATTTATTTATTTTATTTATTTATTTTTTCAAACCTGGATAAATATCAGCCGTTTAGCCTAAGAAAGATTTAAAGCACGGTAAGTAATTTTTTTTAATGAATGTTTAAAGTACTTAGGTTATTCAAAAAGTAAGGTAAAAACAGCTCTCACGGATGCACTAATTCCCCATGCGACAGTGGCGGAACCAGAACTTGACTCTTGGGGGGGGGAGGAGGGGGCTAAGATTTTTCAAAGTTTTAATCAAGATAAAAAAAAAATTTACAATTGCAATATTCAATTGTGAATATCAATTTTTTTTTGTGGGGGGAGGCTGCCCCCTCAAATCCGCCACTGCCATGCGACTTAAATTACATGTCTAAACAAAATACAGAGATGCCAAGTTACTACTAAAGACAAATCCATTTCATAACACAAAAAAGAAAAAAGAAAACTTGCCTTATTAAATACCAGATAATTATTACAAAAGAAAACATTAAAAAATTTCCGATATTAAGATTACGGACAATCCGTAATGACTTGGCACCTCTGAAAATAGACGATCATATCGTTTAAATGCCCCTGGTAGTTGGACTCGCCACTCATACGTAGTTAGTGATTGAAATGGGAAATGTAATAAAGTTTTTAAAAAGAGTTTACAGAAAACATCTCCAGCTGAAATTCATCGCCAACTGGCGGAAATTTACAAAGAAATGCAATGTCTCTAAAAAGGCGTAGTTTTGGTGTAAAAAAAATTCATGTAGACAGAATGAGCGAGATGAAGAAAGATCAGGACGTATAAGCACGTCTACTATATAGGTGACAACGTGTGCCTTGTCGAAGGCACAAATTCTTTAATTCGTGTCTGTTATCGCATTCTTGTAAGGAAGATTGTACATGAATTCAACATCTCCATTCTCAGTATACTAGATATCACGCACAAAATCTAGATCCTGATTTTTTCTATGCCAGTTTCGATTGATTAATCGATTTATTGATGGCACAAATAATTCAACAATCATGATGATTATGCTGAAAAATAATACGTAGCTATGCTTTTTTACCTATATCTGTTTTGCTTGATTTTGTGAATAATCCTTTTCTTTCAGAGGATTTGTTACCTTTACTTCTGAATTATCTTCGTATATTATAAGTATACAAAAATTAGTTTACATAAAACATAGTTTATATTTGTAAAAAGTGCATTACACAAAGTTATCTTTATCAAAGATTTTCGACGATGAGTAGAATAACATCGCACTCGCACTACATCTACCTCGTTTTTGTTGGAGACGGTTTGAGAGTCAACCCAAAGACTGATCCGAAAACAATGCATTACCATTTTGGTCCTCCACGGAGGAGATCTCTTTCTTGCTTTGTCGTTCAAAATTGAGCACTAAAGCTGCTATCAAACGAAGAACCATACGATAGTCTTTAGCACAAAATACCTCATAAACAGGTTTCTCATGCGGGCAACGATCCAAATATGCCGTTTGATACAAATTGCCGAACGTATGTTCGTGAATCACGCATTTTCGACTGTTTAAATCACATACGGTAGTCTTTAGAACGAAATCCTCCAATCAGAGTATCGCGATTACAGAACACCCTCTATTCTTTTCCCTTTTAAACATCCTTAGGTGGGAATAATAGCCAAATGTTGGGTCCGTTGTTTACATTTCTGGATTTCCTTCTTCCGTTTATGCTTAAAAACAACCCTACTGAAGTCGTTTGGTTGCTTTTGAGCTTCAATAGCTTATATTTTAGAATATATCGTCTTCCGTCTGATAGCACCTTTTAAAGATGCATCACAGATTAAGAAGACCAGATACTGTAACACCTTTAATTATTTTGCAAGCCTTATCCAAAATAATGTAATATGCAACCCTCCCAAGTTCTGACCGTATAGTCAATACTGTTTTACTGCGGGGGACTAAATAACGTGTTTTTTATTATTATGTCCAAAGGCTTAAAATTGTTCACTTTTTATTGAGATGAAAACGCCAACCATTCAGTTAACATGTTCTGGTATGGATGTTCGCAGTTGTTCGAAATTCACTTTAAGCAGTAGGTCCAATTCAAACGGTAAATCTAAGATCAGGAGGAAATAGATCGCACTACCTCTTCCTTTACGCGGCAGGTCATCCGGTCCGGTATAATTAGTATTTGTATGCAAAAATGACCTAAAAGCGAACTTTCCCTTTCTGTCGATTAATTGTTCTTGCATGACGATGTTTTATACACGATCATACACTCTCAAGTGGTCATGTGTTTATTGCGTTGTAGCAACTTCAAGTATCACTTTGCGTACATCTCTTTGGCGATGATTGATGTAATATGTCTTCTAGACAAACTTTACAAAAATAAATAAAATTGATAAAATTAAAATCGTGTTGACATAAAAAAAAATATCTTGTTCATTCATTCTTTATAATATTCTGCGTACAAGGCGTAGTATAATTGAAGTAATATTTTTCTATGAGAGATGTTCTCATTCCCGTATATCACATTCGTTTAAGGAAACGTTATGCCTAACAGTCTAGCTTATCTTACACGAGTAATAAAGCATCGATATGTCCTGCACTAAAATGCAATTGAAGTACTTGTGTTGAATGAGAAATAATAAGAACTTTTTCAACAAACATCACAAAGGGTAGAGAGAACCACACAATAGTTGTTTTCACTCAAAACAACGAAGTAGGACATTTCATCAGGCTTTATGGCTTCTTAAGTACTTCAAAAATCTACAAAATGAACCTTATTCAATTGCTTTCACTGAAAATTACTCGCATTAACTTTTCCTCTTCCTAGTTGTTTGGTTGGAATATGGATTTAGAGTAATTTTTTTTTAAATACTTAATAAGACTCATTAGATCGGGCCGAAACCTAAGGCTTAAAATAGAATCCGAACCATTATGAACATCCATGCCTCAAATGAGATTCGAACTTGGCACCTCGGAACATAATTCTAGAGCGCTAATCATTACAACATCAGCTGGATCTTTCCCTATATGTTATTCCTTTAAGCAACAAATACACAATATGTTGTACTCCATATTGTGTTTGCAGCTGCTTTTTTTTTTCGGTTGATATTTGGTTGTACTTAATTATTTCGCCTAGAGACAAGTGTTGTGTGTTTTTCAAATTTCCCAGGTAGGCCATAACGTTGTTATAGCGTTGCAAATAAGTCTGAACGGTGAAAAATTAGTTATAACAACGTTAAAACAACATTATGTGCTACTGGGGTTTTAGTATTTGCTTACATGCATTTTATTTTTCATTCAGAGCCAGTATTTCGGTACAATTTACTGTAATTCCCAATTACGTAATTTCTTTGACATGGTGTTTTTTTTTTTTTTTTTTTTTTTTTTGTTTTTCGAGATTAAAAGAACTAGTACAATAAATGCAATAAAGTGTTCAATCTATTTTTTTCTTAAAGAAAAAAAAAAGCTTTTTTTTTTTTTTTTTTTTTTTTTTTTGTTTAATAAAAAAAACTGTGCTTGTCACAATTTCATACTGTTTAGCAAGCCACTTATCTATAATGAGTAATAGGATACCTGAACATTTTTTTATGATTATATTTGGAAACAACTTTTAATTCTGTCTAGAAATTATACAACTAATACCATGCAAATCATTAGCATTTCTCATAACGGTTGAATCTAATGCATAATAAAACCTTTTCTTCTTCTTAATTTAACATTCAGCTTTCTAATGCCCAACTACTTTGTATTTCTTTTACTATTTGAATTTCGTAATGACATATTAACATAATATTACAGCTCCGTTTCTGGTTTGATATAAAAAGCCAACCACGGTGTAACTTATCATCTCAGAATTCCATGCTTAATGTGAAAAAAAAAAAAACAGGGAAAAAAAATAACTGTTGCACCTGTGCTTTGCCCAACCGGTTTCCCTTTAACAGGGCACGCGTGGAACTGCCTCTCCATCCACCGTGACGTCACACAAGTTTAAGGCAGACTTGTCTGACGAGTGCAAGGTGGTAAATAGGCAGCACGTGAAATCCCTTTGCTGCATTTAGGTAACGGCATTCAAGCAACTGCGTGCAACTCACTCAGCTACATGACAACCTTAACCTTCAGGTCTGATTTAATTTCACTCTCTCAACTCTATCTACATCTAAAAGTAGGAAGGCAACTAGGAAAAGTAACTTGTTTTAGAACCCAAATCAGTTCCATCTCAAATACTTCCTTTCACGCTCTTGTCCACGTGAATTTTGTTTTGGGATGTCTATGTTAGCGATATTAGTAGATTTTTTTGTCACTTATTGATTTTAAAAGCGATGGTCTTGAAAAAGTAAATCTAACGTCGAAACCGCACGATTTCACTTTCCTTGCATGCCTCTTGAAATATATATTTTTTTTCATGAGTAAAATATTATTTACGAACTCTAAGTGAGATCATAGAGTGACAAGATGGGATGCGGATGTGTTGGTTAAGACTGGTCGTCTATATGCATGGGTGGAATATCTTTTATTGTCGTCATTTAAATGAGTCTTAAACTGCATTTACGCGAGTTTTAAACAAAACTATAGCCAACATGTGCGTTTCTGAGTTCGAACTTGCACTTTTCATCTACCAATTTTGAGAGCGGAACCTCTTGGTGATTGGTGTGATTGGCCAGAAACAGGGTCACACAAAGTATTGTGAATTTAAATATTTTTTGATGATTGAAAACAGTTTCAAATTGAAAAAAAAAATCTGATGTGGGCACCACATGACTTCCTTATACACTATAAGAAATATATGCATAATGTTAAAAAGCATTGTCATTGGGCCCTAGACAGTTGGCAAAAAATATTTAAAAAATGCATTGTCACCGTGTTCTGAGCTTTTCTGAAAGTTTCAAATGTCTAGCTAATCAGGAAATTAGTTAAAAATCGATTGCAAGCTTTGTACTGATAACGCTGCCGAAGGCTGCAGGTACCTGAAGCAGTTGGCTAAAAGTATTTAAAAAATGCATTTTCATCGTGTTCTGAAATATTCTGAAAGTGTCGAATGTCTGGCTAGTCCGGAAGTTAGTTAAATAATTTTTCTGTTGAATCATATAAACGCTGCTCAAGACAGCAGGTATCCGAAACAGTTGGCTAAAAATACTTAAAAAATGCATTGTCAACGTGTTCTGAGCTTTTCTGCAAGTTTCAAATGTCTAGCTACTCGGGCAGTTAGTTAAAAATCGATTGCAAAATTTGTCGAAACAGTTTTTGAGTTATTATCGTTTTTTTGATACATTATGGCCAGAACATTTGTATTCTTGGTCATTATGAACCTAATTTTCCTAAATATCTCCAAAATGGAAAATCATACAAAGTTAAAAAAGGGAGGTGCACAACTAGATGTTATAACCAATTGATGTTATAACCAACAACCAGATGTTATAACCAATCTATCTACCAATTCGCAACTTTCTACGTCCAACCGTTTTTGAGTTATGCGACATACACACACACACACACATACACACATGCATACAGACGTCGCGAAAAATCGTGTAAAGTCACTTATATCTCTGAAACGAGAGCTTGTGTTAAGACGACATTTACAGGTGTACAACTAGACATCATGACAGTCACACGTATAAATTGGCAGCATTCAGCGATCATTCGTTTTCGAGCAATGGGAAATACAAAATCCATTTCGCAAATCGGGATTACAGTGCGTTGCATGAATATAAACGCACCTTAGCTTTAAGAATTAGAATGGTATAGAAGTGTAATAAAAAAATATGAATGGATGACACTTGATGCAAACTGTATGTGTATGATTCAAGAAATCAAAATACGAGTCAAAACAATGAAAGACCAATATTCTTTTTTTAGAAAACAATTTCATTGAATTTATGACAAAAGTACATGTTGCATGAATTTAAACGCACATGTAAAAAATAGATAACTGAGTAACAAATACTGCATCTAATACTTTGTAAAGCTACCATGGGCTTCTAGAACAGGTCTAAATGCCTTGGCATTGACTGATATAGTGGCATGAGGTAATCCAAGCTGATTGTCTTCCAAGCTAATTAAATGGCCGATTTTAGTTAATTTTTCGTGTTAAACTGCCTTCCGTTTACGTAAACACGGCGAACCAGAATACCCCATACGTTCTCTATTATGTTTAAATCGGGGCTTTTTAAGGGCCAATCCAGAACTTTAATTTTATTGTCACGGAATCATTTTTTCACGATATGTGCTGTATGTACAGATACACAGTCTTGCTGAAAAATATAATTTCTTCCAACTTTCTTGACTGCTGGACGGCGGAGGATCCTTGTGAGTATCTGGACATAATCTACAGAGTTCATAGTATGCTCCACGAACTCTAATTTGAAAGTCCCTTTAAAACCTATGGCTGCCCACACCCTGACAGACCCACCTCCAGATTGACGTTTTGAACAGTACATTTCTTCGGTTCTCAAATCGTGCCAGTAGCTATGAAATATGTCCGCGCCATCAAGATTAAACATTTTTTCATCTTAGAAGATGACGTTTTCCCAATTTAGTCGATCTAGAATCCATTTTCTTCCCCATTCCAACCGCATATCTTTGTGCTTCTGAGTGAGGGGTACTTTTGCCTTCATTTTCTTAAATTTAATCAATGTTGCAACTTTGATTGTTCTCCATATGGTTGTCCGATGAACACCCAGCATGTATCGAGCCTTTATCTTCACACAGGAAATATTCTTATTCTTTGCAGCGTTGCATATTCGATGTTTGGCGTAACTGGTGAGCTTTCCTGTTCGCTTCTTATACGCTATTTTCCCATAATTTAATCATTTCTTTATATAACTTCGCACAACCCTCTGACTTCTTCCTATTCGGCGCCCAATTTCATGATTGCTAAAGCCTTTACCACGCACGAAGTCGATTTTTATCCTCTCATCTACTGCCAAAGTTTTCCCTCTTGCCATCCTAAACAAACTCCGTAAATTTTGCACTCAGGCATTAAAACTATTTTTGGAGAACTTTAGCAACACGACTATCTATGTTTTAATTTAATTCCGGTGGCTCTGTTAAATTTTAAGCGCAAAATACAGAGTGCGTTTAATTTCGCGCAACAAACGAAAAACAGTGAAAATAAGAAAATGCTTAGACACTCATTTACATAAGCTTGTATGAGCCTAAGCGTACGTGCTCAAAGCACCTTATTCAGTTGTTAGTCATATGCAATAACTGTAAGTCACATTCCTTCCTTTAACATTTAAAAAATTCTATTTCTGGTTATTGGAAAAGGTGCGTTTATATTCATGCAACGCACTGTACTATACTTCCTTATACTTTGTATAAGGAAGTAAAAATAATGCAGTTTACTTAGTTTTTACGCACTGTGTAAAACTAGTTATATTTAATTACTTTACAATGTTACCTGAAACTAAAATGTAACTTTTAAAAAACGCTACTAGATGACGCTGTGAACGTAACACACCAGTATCTGCAAAGTAGAGGTCTGCACGGGCCGGAATTTTGAGGCCCGGGACCGGCCTGGCCCGGTATGAAATTGAAATATTGAGCCCGGGCCTGGCCCGGCCCGTTTATGTTTTGCCAGTGTACGACCCGGCCCGGACAAAAAACGATAAAAATCTGGCCCGATCCGGCCCCATTCAAGAATATGAAAAAAAAAAAAAAAAAAGTGCTAGCCTTTTTATGAAAAAGGTTTTTAGTATGTGTTTTGCAGAGGTTTTATATAGCGAAGCAATAGAATCTTCTTTAACTATATTGTTGAACTTTTACAAGATAATTATGTATAAACACAAGTTCATTATTAGAGACGTACAAAAGGCACAAAGACAAACAGAAAGTCAAATCGAAAATATTAGCACTCATCAAACAATATAGGACGGTATTTAAAATGGTTATTACTACTAAAAATGCACGTTCAACCATTTCCTCTTATGTGCCGTAATGTATACGAATAATTCATGTGATCCGGTAAACAAAATTTTAATGGTAATCCAACCATATTCTATAGAAAAGAGGCTTTTCTACATGCTAAAAAAGATGCTACTTTCATTCAGTGCACTGGAGAAAAGAAAAAGGAGTTTACAGAAAAAGTTACAGCGGTAGGATTTTTATAGCCTTCATACCACCTAACCTCTACAGACAATAGGGCACAAAACCTTATACACAGTAACGTATCTAATTTCTCTTGCTTGAACATGTGCGCAAACTAGTAGTAGTGACATGTATACTATTTTGAATAAGAAACCATTTAATATTACTTGAAATAACATATATTAATTTAGGGACATGCTAAAAATATTTGCTGAAAATCAGATCGCGAACAGACAGACTGATAAGCAATTAAATTGAAGCTACAGACATTTTTTAACAAAATAAAATTTTATGTGTTATACCAGCCTGTAAAACTGTGGGGAAAAAATGACTGTGGGAAAGAAATATTTTATCATTTTCCTTTTTCGTTGATTAACGATGAAACCAGAAAAAGATTCGGGCCGACAAGGTCAGGAAAAACATTCATTCAGGCCCGTCCCGGCCCGAGTATACACAAAAAAAAAAATTGAGCCCGAGCCCGGGCCCGACCCGGCCCGAGAACAGATTGAAAAATTTGGCCCGAACCCGGCCCGGGTATATATAATATATACATATAAAAATCGATTGCAAGATTTGTACCAGACAAACAAGAATAGAAGTTAACATGGTAAAAAAACGGAAATAGCTAAATTTATATATATATATATATATATATATATATATATATATATATATATTGAAAACCTTTTCAAACATTGAATAGATGAAAACAAGAAACATTGAAAAAGATAAAACAGAAAAATTCAAAAAGAGATTGCGACTATCAAACATCCATAAATGGAAACATGCAAATTCATTACGTTTTCAAGGGAGCAGAATGAATGTTGCATGTAAATTAGGTGTTATTTCTGTCTTGTTGTATGCATATATATATATATGCGTATAAATATTTTTTGGGAAAAAACGTGACCTGAGGAAAATTCCTTTATAAAATCAATAGGTTTTAAATAAAATACGTTTATCTGTCTGTATTTATACTCTTTTGGTTGTCTTCGGTTTGTCTACTTAACTTCTTAATGGAAGCCCTAATTTTAATACTTTTTTGTTGTTAGAAAGGTCTTACTCTCTGACTATCTGTTTATTTTATTTAATTATTTATTTCTTTTTTTTTTTCCTGAGGAAGGGATTATGTTTGTTGATCTATAAATTCTTAATAGATGCTCAGATTTTAATACTTTTTTTTTTTTTTTTTTTGCTGAAAGGTCATATGTTGTAATAATTTTTGTGAATATTAGGGGCCATTCATACGCATGCTTCAGTGACATTTAGTCAAAATTGCCCCTTTTTTTAGCTGTACCACTTTTCTTGCCGGGGTGAGATATGCGAAGCCGCCTTCGAACATCTTCCCACGTACTGCAATGTGAATATATTTTCATCGAAAATAAAAAATAAAAACTTTTTCTGTAAAAAGAATTATTCAACACCAAAGAGAAATTATTATTCAAACTACTAAAAATAAATTGACATATAACGGAACTAATTGCGCCTAAAGGTATAAAATAAATTCCTTTGCCACACAACATAAACACTACTATTATATCTTTGAAGTCGTTGCAAAATTAAATGAAAAATGATGCTTTTTAATAAATGCACAAATCAAATTCAGTACAAAATATACACACATCTCACTTTGGCATTTGCAAAACACAACAGAAAACTATTTAGAATGAAATGAAACAACTATGATTTCACCAGCAGCAAAAATTTACAATGAAAATTCCAGTAACTTCGTAGAAACATAAATCTCGAACTGGAAAGGACGATCAGTGCTCTACGTATGTTTCTAGTGGTTAAATTTTTTACAATGATAAAACAATAAAGGAAACTAGGAACATGGATCATTCGAGACAACAGCCAGTTAACTACAACCGAGTGGACAACTAGTTATCTAGTTATCGGTCTGAAATCAGGTTGGTTGATTGAATTTTATGTTGCACTAATGCTGCACAATGGTCTTAAATCAGATTTGCAAAAAAGCTTCAAATTTAATTTAATTTTGCGCCGACTTCAAAAGTTATGATTAATAGTAGTGTTTATTTCAGCTGGCAAAAGAATTTATTTTATATTTTTAGGTGAAATTAATTCCATTTTATGTCCATTGTCAATTTATTTTCTAATGTTTAAATAATAATTGCTCTTTGGAATGGGTTTTATTTTTTTTTCGAATAAAGTTTTTTGAATTGAAAAATGCCCAGTATCAATTACTGGTATATTTATCTTAATACCAGTTTTCAAGTTAAAAGTGGTTGTGTACGCAGAAAGAAAAGTCCTTCAATTTTTTCCTTTCACTGTAATTTTCAAAATTAAACAATAAAGTTTGGGATTTAGTTTCATCCCTATGACAGCTCCCTCTCAGTTTGTGGGGAAAACATTTATGGAAAGAATCAGGAAGGTATAGTTCCGAATCAATGTTTATTTATGAATGGTAATTTAGTTAGAATCGAAAAGAAAAATAATTTGCATGAATTTTCCAATTTATTCGCCGATGTAAAAAAATCAAAACACGAAAATTATTAAAAGTAATATGATACACAAATATTTATATATATCGATATGGCTATACACTTTATATTTTTTCTCTCTGGAATATGAAATTGTTATTCCTTAAAATTAATTAATTATAAATAGTTTTTTTTCGAAAATAAATAAATAAATAAAAGGAACGAAAATAATAATAATAATAATAATAATAAACTGAAATGCATTAAAACAAGAACGGAAAACTATACGGTACGCATTGATTATTAACTCTTTCCAACTGTACGTACTTGTTATATCGTATAACTTTCAATGGTCTTTGCTTATGTTATCACACAACGGACAGACAGAAAGACATACAGATAAAATAATTGAATTCATAATAACTCCTAAACATTGTTGGAAAGTATTAAAAATGCTTAACACAAAAGAAAATGCAGCCTTTAGATTCTAATTGCAGCCCTTAATATAAGAGAATTTTCAGTGTAGCCCTGTAAATCTAAAAGTTAATCATATCATATAATATACAAAGCATTATTTTAGCATATTAAAAATAAATTTCATTTTCTTTGTGACTTTTGTAGAAGAGAGTGCTGTAGTGATGCCATCGACGCCATTTTACTGGTAAATTATCACAATTTACTGGTAGACAATGGGTTAAACATTTATCCGAAGATATGTCGTTTGGGTTCTAATCCTGACGTCCCAGGTTCAAATACAGCTTCCCGCACACATCGCTCCAATAACAAGGAAGAAGGAGAAAGTGTTTTAAAACAGAAATAGGTGGAGTATATAGTGATACATGGAAGAAAGATGTAAATTCAGCATGGACAACACAGGTTTTCCGCATTGCATAAAAGATACCGACATCATGCGGTGTTTGATAGGATTTTTCAAAAGATATTATTTTATATTATCTTCATAAACTGTCAATTATGAAGCTCTTACTAACTGATCATAACAAACTTTTGCTTTACGGTTTTTGAGTAACATAAAATCTAAAATGAACAGTCTCAGAACATCTTACGAATGAATGAAGCACATTTCATTTTAACAGCAAATACATAAGACATGATACATAATATATGATACGCATACACTATTTATAATATTAGGGCTACAGAAAATCCATATGAGAATTTAAAAATTTCATTACACATTTAAATGCAATGGTTTTGCTGCCAATTTCATTCTAGGTCAATGTTTTTTGTAAAAGTCACTACCACATGCCATGTAAACATGCTTAATACGATAAAAATCGTTATTGGAGTACGGTGATGCATTTTAACAACGATTTTACCGTATTTATTCTGAAAGATGCTCTTTCGAAAAAATTCCTTAGTGTCACATAATGTCACATGGAATTTCGGTTGTTATTTCCATTCGATGGTTATTTCATTGTCGAACTAGTCATTAGCGATAATTATTTTATAGCTCGGTCTGTGAAAATTCAGTTCTTGCGACTTCTGTGAAGCTTTCTTCTTGATATACCTTTCTTTCCTTGATCACTTTATATATTGAAAATAATTTTGTATTATATAGCAATAAATATTAAGGTTCTTTTCCACTTTTACATTTGTTTTCTGCTGCTGGTACCCGAACCTCATGTTATTCTATTCTTGTGCCTAGAAAAAAATAAAATAAAATAAATAAATAAATAAAAAAATAAATAAAAATAAATAAAACTTTAGTTTACCCTTCGTAGTTTATAACTTCAAAATGAACTGTTTAATAAATAAATAAATAAAGTTTTTTTTTTTTTTTTTTTTTTTTTTTTAAATCAAGAATAAATTTATTGGTTGGGAACTTCCTATTCTTTTATTATACAAATGGCATTTTAAAAATTACACTAGGTAATGCGTAATGCTCACAACAAATTTCCCTATACATTAATATGGAATTTGGATACCAGTTACGATGGGAGAGCATCTGCTTAACTGAGTAAATTAAAACGAAATTAAATGATCCAAATAAATGTAATTTTTTTCTTTCAAACATCTCTGAAAAATAAATTAAAAAAAAAAAAAAACATATGAATAAAATAAAATAAATCCAAACTTTTTTCCTTGAATAAAATAAAGATTATTTAGTTTTCTTTATAATTTTCTACATAATTCATAATTTAATCAACGTTAAATATATAAAATTTCAGTTATAAATAACTTTAGAATTTGCGTTGTTTTATCTCAGTTTAAGAACATATAACAGTAACATATAATACAAGTATAAAATTATATCTATAATTCTGAATATTTAATGATACATGCAATTCATTTTTGTGTATTTACACACACATGCGTATATATATAATATATTATATAATAGATGTAAAAACATGCATATCTATATAAATGCACATTTCTATGAACATACATATTGCACCCTGGAAAAAAAAGTAACGCAACTCAAAAACGCGTTGGTTGGGAAGGTCATTAATATGAAATTGATTGATACGACTGCCTCTCAGGTGGATAATTTTCGAGATAGAGATGTGATGCTTTTTGTGTGAGCTAAAGCACTTCATTCACTTTTTTCACATTCATTTTATCACTTTACAATGATATAAACATTTTTAATGATCTCCATTCCAAATTGCTATTTTTTGATTCGTGTCTCACTTTTCTTGTCGAGGTGCAGTATATACAAAATCCTAGAGCTAATAATACAAGTATTTAACCATTACAAATTATTTCTTCTTCTTTTTTAAAAAAGAAGAAGTTACAAAAAGTACAATTCGTATTTTTTTTTTTTTTTTTAACTAGTTATTTACGATGCAGTAATTTTGATTTTGATAATGAAAAAGTAAGAACTTGTAACATAATAATAATGATAATAATAATAATAACGATTTCTTCGCCATTTATTATTTAGAATAACCATCATTTAATGATATGCAAGTACATGACTAACAAAATTCTACGAAGCTTTTCTGTGTGCAGCATTCATTACATAAAATACATCATTTGCTTTGCGTGACTCGTACGTTGTGCAAAGCATAACCAAAATTATATATCGTAAGAAAATAATATCTAAACATTTTATGAACATGTCGTAAACGAAAAAAGAGAAAGCTTGATTGTTCATTTCCGCGTTGTAGTAACAGCAAACATTTTTTTACGTAATCAACTCAACGAGATCCTTAAACAATAATGGCTCAATAAATGTAAAATAGACATGATAAACATGCTGGTATGAAAGGCTAAAATTCACCTGAAAATGTAGTATTCGTTTGCTGCCGCAGGAAAATTACGGTAGAACGATGATGATGATGCAAGATTTTTCTTGGAAATCTGCAAATTGGAGCAACTGTCGCGTCGTGTTTTTGCGAATGTTGGAAATGGTAACCCATTTCGTCGTGATTTCAATTCGTGGAATAAACGATGTTTGTGGCAAACCAATCACGACGTATAGTGCACTGTTATATGACATGCGTTTTTTTTTTTTTTGTTCAAACAAAGCTTTATTAAGCTAGAAATAATGTAAATGGGCAAATATATATACATGTGTTTTTTCCGAAACAATGTAAAGGGTGTATAATTTTAAATATAATTTGCAGTAGACAATTAAGAATAAGTATACTTGTAGTATATAAAGTCACAAGTTTGTTTTTGGTAGATCTAAAGTTCAGGCATGATATGATGCGTCTTTACTGGTTTTGATCCAGTTTATTACAACTGATTAATATACAGTTCCTGACTTCCACAGGGCGAATAGGCCAAGAGCCCAGGCTGAAATTTATAAAGTAAAAGCCTCAAAATCAGTGATCTTTTGCAATTACAGATTACATATGTCGGAAATTCATTTTGTGCTATGTATAGAAAAAAAGGGGCCTCCAAATATTGATATTGCGTTGTTCCCCCCCACCCCCTCTCTTCCTGATGTAAGTAGTATATTAACATCCGTAAGGTTATTTAAATTTGAAAACGGGTTGACAAGTGTACTGTACTCAGTTTCTCATCAAATATTTGATCTCATAAATTTCTGCAATAAAACATTGTATATTTATGATAAGAGACCGGCCGATCATTCAGCATATCCAGATTGAAATGCCCCACCCACTAGGCTACATATATCTTATTCGATACAATACATTCACCTTGTTCTAATCTATTGATCACAATAAACGTCATAATACTCATTTATGCTACCTTATGGTATATTCTCTCATGATAGGAAAATCTTAAATTTCGAATAAATTTCGAATTTTTAAAATTAGAATACTAATAATCAGTAATGTTCGTGCCAGTATCATATATGATACTTTAAAATATGTCTAAATTATTTATAACGAAAATATTCATTTTAATGCGAAATTTTGCAATATTCTTGAACGTTAAGAAAATCGTAAATTTAGAACAACATACTACGTTTTTTAATTAGAATAAGCATAATAAATGATGTTCAAGTTCATACCACCCTCATAATTCAGATTTTTAAATCTGACATTTTTATGATGACAATAATCCTTATAATACATGTTTATGCAAAACTGTGCTCGATTCTCCCATATTAAGAAAATCGTTAATTTGAAATAGCTTACAAAGTTTTCAAGTTAGAATGGTGACAATAAGTAGAGTTCTTGCCAATATCATAAATGATAATTTAAAATTAGTCTAACCATTTTACGATCATTTGTTCTTGAGATATTGCGCACAGACTAACAAATTAGCAAATGAACTAACTTACGAACGAACAAACTAACGAACCTTTTCGAGAATGATAATAATAATAATAATAATAATAATAATAATAAATCAGGGATAAACCTTAGTAGAACCATGCTTGTTTCTACAAACAAAACAATTCAAGATGGCTTTTCACGTGATACAACTGCTCCTGTCCACCAGGTGGTAATGTGGGTTAATAGATGTCTTGCAAAACATAATTATAATTATTTTCCTTTATTTCCGGAGATCATAACAAAACTAAAGGACAATTAAAAAGACAAATCATAGTATTTTTTCAATAGTTTACTTTTGCATTTTCTATCACAGTTTTTAATATTTTAAGTTCAATATATCACGAATATTATTTTTTAAGTTCACTTTAAAAAACAAGATTTATGTGCAGTTAGAATAATAATAATAGGGACATACAGGGACTTAATACGAACTTATAGAGAAATTGCATTTCTTAGTAAAAAAAAAAAAAATCTACTTCTTTCATATTTAAAAAATAAATAATATAAATTAAAATTCAGTTCTAAACAGAATTTAATTTAGGACGAGAGAAAAACTTTATTGTCGATTCTTCCATATAAAGAAATTTACAAATTATACATAACCCATACACAATTCAAGTACACAACACAATACAAGTTCCCATTCGCATATTTTTTATAACATTTTTGTATAGAGTTTCAGAATATTTCATGAGTGAAGGTTCATCTTTGATAATGCTTCGATAAATCAAAATCTATATTAAAATCACCCACTTACATTATTTTTCATTCTTCGTTTTCAACAAAATTCTTTTATATATTTAATATCGAGATGCTAATCTTTCAAGAACCAGACCTGATGAAATCCATGAACAATTATGCTCGGATGAAACGTCGTTGTAAAGATTTTTATATTTTAACTTTTAAATTAAGATTTTAAGCTGTGTACTTTAGTTTGAATATTTTAGAGACATATAAAACATTTAAGGCTGTTATTGAATTTTAAATTTTATTTGAAATTATTCAGAGAATTGCCGGCCATATCACCCGCTGAAAATTATTGAACTAATTTGGAATAGACCTGTATATTAACTATTATTTATATAAGTACTAAATAATGTAATAAACTTAACACAGTATATATATATATCATCAGAAAATGATAACATTATAATATATTTATAGAAGACTTGGTGTGATGTCAATTATCACATATTCTAAAAAATATATTATCATTAAAAATAAATAAATAAATAAATAAATAAATAAATAAAGTAACGGACACATTTTTATGACCTCTAAATTGCAACTTAAATTCACATACAGTATGTTCTTTAAATGTTTAGATCCTCCCTCTTCCCACATATGTACCTTTTGCTAATTGCAACTCTATCGAAACCTTTGATCATGTATTATTCTTTCTTTAACGTAATGCAGATCTACAATAGCATGTTTTGACTTTTTCTGATTCGGTTTCTTTTCATCTTACAAATAAATGCAATTAGTCGTCATGTGTGCATACCTTGCCTTACAACAGGGTACATTTATTTTTTTCTCAAATGTTCCGTATTCCCATGGCGAAGGTTGGCTTTTTCTGAAGACCGTTTGAATTATGATTATCTGGTAACATTTTCAAAAATTGTATGTGTTTATAAGTAACATAATTACAACCATTTTTCTCTATTATTTAAAATTTGGTTTCGATTGGAGCTTTGGCGAAATCAACAGAGAATCGACGCATCACTTCATCACCAACATGCAAGATATGAAGTCGACTTTTTGGGCTTCTACTCCAATGTTATTCAAATCATTTCAATTCTAGTTATCCAATAATAGTAACTTTATAAAATGGTCACCTATACGAGAGTAATAGATCAAATAGAGTGTTTAATAAAATTTTTCGTGATTATCTACAAAAAATGCCAGGATTAATGATCACTGCGTTATTGACGGTACACTTAGCAAGAATTCTGAAACTGTCTTTTTAAAATTAAACTTCAATAACCGATGGTCATCCAAATCTATAGTACACTTGGCTATAGATAAATAAACTCAGGAATAATAAACAACGTCTTAGACTCCAAAGGAAATAATAAATTAGCAGGCAACTGTTTCGGCTGTTTCGGTAGCATTTAGCATACCATCATCAGTACATTATAGCTGTTTGCTAGTTCATTATTTCCTTTGGCGGTCAAGATGTTATTTATTATTCTTATGCTGATAACACTAATATATCGGTAATCTTTTATATGTCCCTGTAAACGTGGAGAAAATACTTTTTATACCATATTTTGCGTGAAACCTGCTTTTAGACATATAAAGGTTGTTGGTTGGGTTTTACGTCGCACTAGTGCTGCGCACAGTGGGCAATTCGGGACGGTCTGGAACTCACCCCTAGAGGTCGTCCGGAGACATTCCATCTCAATTTTGATCATACATGGAGAGGATGACTCCTCCGTTTCGGTAACCCCCAGAGGTATAATTTTGATGGTAATATGGAGGACATTGCAGCCACGACAGATTTTACGCCACCATTAGCGTACACGACGATCTTTGGCCGACTCGATTACCGAACTCACAATCTTTCAATTACGAGCCAGGCACTCTACCGACTAGGCTACCGCGTTCCCCTATACATATAAAGAATAAATGTCAATGTTTTGTTCTGTCTGGATGTGTTAATTTTTTCTTATAATAAATTTCTTTTATTGATGTATTCAAAAACATTTGTGCATCTCTGTACACGAACCACTTGTTCGATCCCAGTGATAAGTTTCAAGTTGCATCTCTATACGATACAGGTTTAGAAAACTGAGTTTGGACACTCTATTAATATTCGTTCTTGATTTATGCTGGTAACAGACTAACAGACACTCAGACCAGCCGCTAAAATCCTGATTTTATGATTCAGAGCACTTCAAATAGTTTAAATATACCAAAATTTAAATTTTGAAAATTTGACCCCGAATGTGTAAAACATATATGTTGTTATTGTGTTGTTGCTTATCCTCCAACAGTCTGACGATGTCAGACAAGATCCATTAGACCGTTAACCCTAAGAAAATCGAGAACCAGAAGGCTTCCCTGGAAAGACCCAAACAGTCCAGGAAGTGTTCAGCTGAGGCTTGCTGAGCTTGACATTTAGAGCAGCCTGCACTTATGACTTCTTTAACTTGAAATCATATATGTGTAATGTAAAACCATACATGGGAGGAGAATACTAGGCGAGTCGTATTAATCCTGGACGATAGGACCCATGCCCCAGCCCACCCGGTTCCCGCTGTTCAATGTATTTTTCTAGTCAACTTTGTCCCCTTATTACTTCCGGTGTGAATTTTTTTTTTTTTTTTTAACACACTTGACATTGTGAGTTTTTTTGCTTTTCTTTCCATGCTATTCCTATGGGGGTTTTAGCCTTTTTTCCCCCCTCTTTTTCTACATTCTAAAGTGGCGGTGGTTCTAAAGGGGCCACCGCCACTTTAGAATGTAGGAAAAGAGGGGAAAAAAGGCTAAAAACCCCATAGGAATAGCATGGGAAGAAAAGCAAAAAAACTCACAATGTCAAGTGTGTTAAAAAAAAAAAAAAAAAAAAAAAAAAAAAAAAAAAAAATTCACACCGGAAGTAATAAGGGGACAGAATTGACTAGAAAAATACATTGAACAGCGGGAACCGGGTGGGCTGGGGCATGGGTCCTATCGTCCAGGATTAATACGACTCGCCTAGTATAACTCTTGGCGGTGGTGGGGGTGGGTGGGCGGGAACATGGTGGGTGGGCGGAACCATATGTGTGTAAGAAAAAGTAATATAATAAAAAATATATACAACCTCTATGCATTTTTTAAGGTTATCAGAATTTTATTTTTTAAACAGAAGATAAAATTCAAAAACAAAAAGAAAGATAAATTATAGTGAGTTGTGTAATTTCTTTTTGCAATCAGTTATAAATTGTTTGTTTTAACGTAATATCAAAGGGAAAAAGAATAACGTTTCATTTGTTCTGTTTTATGTGAAAGAAATAGACCTCCGTCTTAATAAATAGATAAATAAATAGAGAAAATCTTTTGTATACATTCACATTAATACTCCAATAACCGAATTCCACACTAACTTTTCCAGATCTTTTGATCTCAGTAATTTGATGAAGAGATATTTTATTTTATTTTATTTTTTTCAATGGACACTCAGCTAACAATCTATTTTCCCTTTCCTGTTTTCAAACATGAATACTACTGCTTATCTTTCGAATCTTCGAAAGTGTAGGTTCAACTTATTTCATCAGTTACAATGGGTAAGAAAGCATTGAAATCATATACTTAGGTTCTAGTAATATCATGTGAGATACTATCTACACGTGAGCTTGGAAAACCGGATAATTGATATGAAATCTCATGTGCAAAACCACTTTTACAAGAATTACCAAAGCACATAAAATCTCTGTGAGCAAAACATTTTAAATAAATAACGTGATTTGGCTACAATCTGCTTTCTAAGATCTATCTAATTGGTATAGAAATTTCTGCTATATAATTCTAGGTTATCAAGCCATCTATATTATAGGAGATGGAAATTCTGAATGTAAGAGAAGGAAGTTAAAGTCTAATGTAAATAAACAACGTTTATTTATCTGTATCACCTTTTCTATAGTTTCTAAGATATGGACATTAACTTATTTTAAATTTTAAAAATAAATAGTTTTTACACCGTGGTCCATAAATTCTTATACAGGTATTAATCTGTAAAACGAATTGTGTGTTTTTATGTTGTATACGTACTAGTTAGTTGTAGGGCGCCTAAGGCGCCCGTTGAAAAATGATCATTTCATTTTATTTATTTCTCACTTTAAATAATTAATTTGCTAGCAAGTCCGTGCGAAATTTTCGCACTTAATTTATTTCTTCGTTACCTTTAAAATTTGAAATTATTATTATTATTTTATAGACGTCATTTTTTCATATGCATGAACAAATTTACTATTTTATATATATATATTTTTTTTCACGTGAAAGTATATTTCATTTTATTCTGAAAAAAAAAAAAAAAAAAAAAAAAAGTTGCAACAATTAAAAATTTAAATGTCTATTTTAAAGCTGTTATTTTCATATTTTAACTAATTTTAAAAAATCTAATCAAAAATTCGTTACAAATAAGGTACCAAATGAAAGGGCCGATTTTTCTGAATCCGTTGGATTAAACAGCTTATCAATCGAACAATTAGATTTTTTAAAATTAACTAAAGTATGAAAATTAGGAGACACAGTCCAAGGAAATCTCTTAAGCCTAAAGAGTGATAGTGTCAGGCACTGCTGAGCGTAACTATATATGCTGATTTTTAATTTCGAAACTTTTATTTATGCATTTAACTTTATTATAATGCATATGTAAATGTCAATATATGCATTAATTGGTCTGAAGTACGATGAAGATCTTTAGAGAAGCCATCAAAACTCAATATTAATGGCTATAATCCAAATAAGATTTTCGAAAATATAAAACATTTAGGAGTTGAGAGTGATTTGCATATCGGAACATCAGAAGTTATAATGAGACAGGTAGCACTAATAACAGGAAAAGATCTGGACGAAGTTGTTTGCGATGTAGATTATCACATAGTGTAAAATTTATTTTTGTCTCTTTAAAAGATAGGTATATTCTCTAAATAAATAAAATTATTTAATTTTCAACAACTATTTAAAATATAACGATATAACAGTTTTTAACGCATAAATACCGTATTTTAGTACAGAAAAGCCGTGGGCTATCTTTAAAAAACATTGATGAGGGGGGGGGGGGTTGCGGCTTATCTACCAGTGCGGGCTATCTAATGATAATGTCAAATTCCGTCGTCCATAAACCTTGGAACAGTCAATCTCCTCCGCAAACGGAAATTTAGTATTCGAATTTCTCTGTCACTGATTTATGCTTAAAATCTCTTATTTATTAACTAATAACCTCTTATTTTGATTAATTTGCATATACGTCTGGATTTTGCCATCTTGTTCCCTTGTTTTTGATTTTATCCATCGTATTTGTATACTGGCTTTGTTTTAATTTTTTTCTTTCTTTTAAAATAATTCATTACTTTTATTTATAATTAATTATTTTTATATATGCCCGGATTCCACCATCTTACTCCCGTGTTTCTCATATTTGTTGCATTACATCTGCATACTGGTATAGTTTGATTTTATTTTCTTTACACCGAATTATTTTTTAACTAATTTATTATTGTCATTTATAATTAATAATTTATTATTTCTATTAACTTGCGTAGATGTTAGAAGACTGATATATTTTTTCCTTATTTATCTGTTACAACATCGTAACAATGCTTACATAAGCCGCGGCTTACCTTCCGGTGCGGTTTATCTAAGAGCATTTTTTTTTCAACATTTTAATAAACTGCGGCTTATCTACCAGTGCAGCTTACATAAACTAAATTACGGTAACAAATTTACAATATACGTTTTCTAATATTTATATCTTCTCTTTCATATCTTTTTCAATGTAGCTGAAATAAAAATCTTTAATCCATTCCCAGTATTCATTTAACAATCCTAATGTAATGAAAATTATTTTCGCGCTGGAATAGCTGGTTGTTTCCCAGGAACTAAAATGCTTAACGAAATCATGTCAACATTCACTAACAACGGCCATTGAAGTATTTGTCGACTTTTCAAAAATTACATAAGGTATTCGTAACGTAGCACAACCCTTCTCTATCTTAAACTTTGAACTTGACGTCTATAAAATTAAACGCCAAATGTCATTTTTTTGCTCCAGTTTTAGAACTCACTATCTTAGTGACTGACGATCATGATGTAGCTCAAGAAAGATTAGGGTCCAGGGCCCGGTGCTATGTTTCCCCCCACTCCAGATTGTTATCGTCAAAAAACTTATTATGTTCTTTTAATAGGCTATGGTCACGTCCTTTGGAAAATTTTAAGTAAACTTGCAAGGGAATAAAATATGTCTCTGAGTTTGATTTCGATCCTGGACCTTCGAATGGAAACTAAGTTTTAATAATGTTTTTATTTTTCAGCCCTCGCCATCAACCAAAATATTTTCTTTATGATAGCCTATTCAACTTCTTCACAATGGTAATTAAAACAAATAAACAAATAATAAAAAAAAAAAAAAAAAAAAAAAAAAATGTTTAAAATTGTTAAGGAAAGATTACACCAAGAAATAGTCCACGGGGTCAGCAAGAAAAATAGCTCAAGAATTAAATATTTCTCGGAAAACACCCACAAGTGTCTTAAATTATGACCTTGTGCGTACTGTATATAATAGACATAAATTTCATGGTGTTTCAGAGTATTCGAAACTGAAAAGAAAACAAAGGGTTGATAAAATTCTTTCTTGATATTCCGAAGATTGTGTTTTCTGACGAAAATCTGTTTATTTTAGAGAAACCTATGAATGCTTAAAATAATCGAATATGGTTAATATCGATTGATCTCCCATCGCAGAGAACCAAGTTTATGTACTTAGAAATCAAAATGTTGCGTATAGGTCGAGTTAGGAAAAACATAAAAATTGCTTTTCATTTTCATTAAAAAAAAAAAAAAAAAAAAAAGGCGTAAAAATAAATACTGATTTTTATAAACCCGAAATATTAGAAAGAGTTCTACATCCCAATATGCAATAAATGTTTGCAGATAAATATTATTTCTTCTAATATAATGGTGCGCCCTCTCACTCCTCTATAACATTTAAGTAGAGTAATGGCGTAAAAATTTTAGCAGTCTTTTCATTTAAAGATGGATGACTTGCCAACTTAACAGACTTAAATCCCTTTGATTATTTTATATGGTTGTACACGATAGCCCAACTTAGTAACACTGCTCTGCATGAAAATCGGCCCCAACACCATTTTTGCAAATTCTTATGTAAAGTTATCTCCTGAATCCGAATATGACGCCCATTTTGCCCTAATACCCACCGTTTTTTAAGAACGCCCCCTATTTGTATCACTTTACGGTAATTTTATGGCTACAAATGTGATTTGTAGGGGGTGGGGGATGATTATTTTAACTATTAAATATCTTCTGAAAGGGGTACAGAGTTAGAAAATTCTAAAACAAGAACATTTGCAGCAAGGGAAAAATTTAGGGAGATTTTCCATTGAAATTATATATTACATTTACTATATTTTTTAATCAATTATTATTATTTATTATTTATTATTTATTATACATTATATTTTTATTGTTTTTAAGAGTTAAAATAATTCTTTTATATTCTCCAAATCAAATTCAAGGTCATAAAATTACCGAACAGTGATAAAAATTGGGAGGGGGGTGGCGTCCTAAGAAAACGGTGGGTGACTGGGCAAAATGGGTGTCATATTCGGATTCAAGAGGTCATTTTACATAAGAATCAGCAAGAAAGGTACCAGAACTCAAGGAAAAAAAAATCAGCGCAGTGTAAATATACATTCGTAAAATTTAAGATGAAATGCCCATAGATTTCGTGTGTGCCGCGTATCATGTCTTCGGAAAGAGATCAGCTTTAATTGATAAAATGATACTTTTTATTTTCCTGCTTGAATATCAAGATTTCTTTAAATTATTATTAATTTTTTCTGTAGATATCTTGATTATATAATCAGTTGCCCAAAAGTTATTGTGTATTAACAGGAACTGACTTACAAAATTTTATTCTTTGTCAAAATATTATGATTGACTAAAGTTTTCGCAAAAAATTCCACACTACTGTATATCGGGAGCACGTCGGGATTTCTAAAAACTGTAAAAAATGTGTTCAATCAATTTAAAAGGGGACTTCATTCGGTTAACTGAACTGCGGGTAGAGCGGGTGTCATTTTAGATCTAAAATTGATATACCTTACAGGATAATTGTAATTTTTCTTGTAATAACTAATTAATACATATGACATTTAAAAGGAGATTTATAGTTGAAGTAAATCGTTTGGGCACTTTTCGAAAGTCGACTTTCAGCCCCACTTCCGAGTTACTTCCATCCACTTTTTTCCCAATTTTCACCAAAACTTAGCAAACTAATCTATCACCGGACCTGACGAACATACACATACACTGACTAATTTCCAAAGAACCCGTTTTTGGACTCAAGAAACCTTAAAACATGTAAATCAGCTTGAAATCGATACTCGATATCGAAATCTTTGACCGAGTACCATATTTCCATTACCTACCGTAATCCGGTTGCAGAATTAATAATATAGATTAAAAATCTGGAAAATAATATTATAAATGCATTTTAAAAAGGAAGTATGAATTTTTTTTTTAGAAGTCTCCGAAATGAATTTAAACTTTCGCTTACTATATTATGAATCACAATTGCACATTATTTCCAGATGTCTTTGGAAGTCGTTTTACACGCCATTAAACAATGCTTGAAGGAACAGAGATACAATCTCAATCAATACAATCTAAAGGATACGCACATTTTCTAAAGCTGACTACAATAACTAATAGCTATTTTATGTGTTGTTTGCCGCTATCTACTATGCTATTTAATATGACTATATCATGCTCAAAGATAAGTGCAACCTTCACATCTATATTTAAGATCCGTTACTTTCCTCTGGGTTAAATTGACCTATGCCTTCCTACAAAAAATATTTCTTTATAGGTTTTTAAAGAATGATTTTGAAATAATTATTCGATTAACATGTGATAAAATAAAATCACGCATAAAAGGTAAAAATGATTTCAATAAATGACTCATGGGTTATTCCCTCCGCGTAAATTTAAAGTCCTTATTGTTTGTCATAATAACATGTTGTAGATATTTCATTAAGTTTACCTTGTACGTTTCAGTATGTACAGTTAGTTTATCAAGATATTTTTATTCGAAAAGCTGGCAATATGCATCTTTTTTTACTTTCTTTTTTCTCTGAATTGTTTTAAAAATGAAGCATGGCACAGACGGTAACAAAAGTGTCCGAACACTAGCAAAAATTCCTATGTAAAAAAAGTATACTTTGTACGGTTTTGTTAAATAAATCCTTGTTGAATCCTGTTCTTACACTGACTAAGAACAGGATTCGACAAGGATTTATTTAACAAAACCATGTGAAGTGTACCTTTTTTACATAGGAATTTTTGCTAGTGTTCGGACACTTTTGTTACCGACTGTATGCTGGGTGAAAATGAAGAATGATTTGTTGGGTGTACAGAAATTCGTGACCGTAATTTAGTCCTAAATATCGTTGTGGGTTTTAGGAGAGGTAAAAAGGTCCGTTTTCAATTTATAATACTCGAGGGAATAGTCACAGATTAAACTTGTATGTTGTGGCAGTCTAAAAACTTTCTTTTATATCATTCTATATTACAGCACCAACTACCATTTAACATGAATAAATATTTAGCCCAAACTACACACAGTAGAGATTTTACATATACAGTTTTGTGCCAGTTTAATCAATAGCGATGAGATAAAGCCGTATAAAAAAGCTGAGAAGGTGAGAATAGCAGCGTCATATACTTATTGATATATAGGAGGCAAAGCAAAGTCGCAAAGAGGCTTTTATATCCGCAACCATTATCCAAAGACATATAATTTCAATTATATCTTTTTTTTTTTTTAATGTAAGCCTTTATTAAAAAATGGTATGTTTATATTCATTTTTTTAGAAATTACAAAAACTAATTTTTTATACAGCCCTCAGGTCCCTACAGTCATATTTAGAAAAAGTCGACACTCATCCTTGTAATACAGACAATTTTCTGCCCGAGAATCCTTAAAAAACATTTAAAAGTTCAATAAAGATATAAAATTATTCATTAGATTATTATAAAAAAAAAAGCATTATTCTAGTTAAAATAGAATTTGATTTATTAAATATTTTTTATATAAATGAAACATCAGAGGAAAACATGAATATATGAAACATTGTGGCAAAAAACTTGTTTTCAAGCGTAACTCCATTTAAAATTTTCTCTGAAAAGCAATTTTTTATTATGTGGATGCGCTATGTGGACCCAACAAGCACTGTAAAATGATTCTGCGAAATATCCCCTCTCCTCCTTTAGAGTCGGGGGGGGGGGGATAAAAGAACGTTTGACATTATAACTCGTGTTTAAATTAACTCAGAAAGGCGATTCTTTTAAATGTGTGGGTTGGTTATGTGCATCCAACACGCACAATAAGAAAATTTTGTGACTTCCTCCCCCCCCCCCCCCTTTGGCGGTAGAGGGATGCAAAAACACTGAAGTTTGGGACCAATTTCAATATATCTTTTTTATTTTTTATGAGATTTTAATATTAATAAGTTACATGTAATTTTGAGAATCAATTTAAATATAGTGGCCATAAAAGAGGGCAACGCCTGCTTGTAATCATAATAAAAAATCCCTAAGTTATAGGCTAAATGACAGAATCGTTTTTTATGTTAGGAGTGAAATTGGTTGGAAATGCTTTCATTCACTTTATTCAAACGATCATTACTCTCAAATGACTGTAGTACTTAGTCATCTGTCTTTCTAAGAGTACTGAATTCATAAATAACTTTAAAACAATAGGTGCTCAACAATGGGAGTTTATATGCCAGAGATTTATAGACACAAACTTTTTGAACGAGCTCATAAACATTTGTAATATGAAAGTGCAGAAAACTTTGGTTTTGTCAGTGTACTACAATGGAACACGCACTTTTTGAGAAAAGCTTAACAATAAACTTTTAAGTAATGTAATGTATTTAAACACAAGTTTTCACAGTTATCAATCACTAATATTGAAAATGATTATCATGGAATAAGTAGCATAAGTACATTTTTTTATTTATTTATTGTATTGTCAGTGATTAATGTTTGTGATAACGTTTGTGTTGTTAAATGCAACTTTAACGTTCGTAGAATAAATTCTGTATCTGATTAAAGTTTTAAAAAGTAAATTGCTTCCATATTATTTACTTAAATAATCAGTGTAATAATAATAATAATAGATTTCAATAACAACAATAATAATAATAATAGTAATAGAATTCTATGAAATAATAAAAAAAAAATTCAGTGACTCTATTCTTTAAAAGCTGAATATTATAACAGTTTGCGCAGTCATTATTCTTTTTGATGTTTTATATTTCCGATAAAAATGTATCGTTCTGAGGGGATTATCTACCATGTATTTTTGCTCTGACCTAGAATTTCTCAACATATACCTTTTATTTTACGAACATACATTATATAAGTAAAGTATTATAATCATAAACAAGTCCTTCCGGCTCATTCGGAAGGGTAGGTTGATTTCTTTCTCCTTATCAAGTAACCGCCATTTTAAAACAAAATGGCGGCATTTTGTTTCAAAACATTAATACAAACTATTAATGGACTTCATGATATTTGAATGATAAATCCATTTTTAAACTTTGGTTTGAACTGATTAATTATTTCAAAAGTTACCGTGATTACAAATTTTCAAGTGGATGCCACTTGGAAACAATATAATGGAGCAAGTTGCAGAACAAACTCGTCCAAGATATTTGAAGCATAAGTTCACTGTCAAACTTTTGTTCGAATCAGTGCACTGTTTCAAAAGTTATTGTTACGAGAAATTTTCAAGAGGCAGTCTAACTGACTGCAACTTAGAAACAAATTGGCGAAGCAACTTGTCCAGCGAAATCGTACAAGATATTTGTATGATAAGTTCAATGTCCAAATTTAGTTCAAATTAAATCAGTGTTTCAAAAATCATCGTGATAAGAAATTTTCAAGTGGTACCGTGATTTCAGGTGGCCACCACTTGGAAAACAAAAGCAGAATGAGATACCCAGCGAACTTATCTATGATATATGAATGGTAAATCCACAACCCAAAATTGATGCGAGTTGATTTAGTATTACAAATGTTATCATAATGATAAATTTTCAAGTGGCTGCCACTTGGTAATAAAATTGCGGATCAAGTTACCAAGCGAACGAATCCAAGATATTTTAACCATAAATTCACTATCTAACTTTTGTTTGAATCAATTTAGTATTTTAAAAGTTATCTTGACAGCACATTTTCAAGTGGCCTCAACTTGGAAACAAGAAGTTGGAACAAGTTTCCAAGTGAACTTATCCAAGATAATTATATGATAAGATTACTATTCAACTTTGGTTCGAATTGAATTAGAATTTAAAAAGTTATCCTGTTTATAAATTTTCAAGTGGTAGCCTACTTTCAAGTTATCTCGCTAAGTTTATAACATCCGCACTTTGTTAAAAATGACAGATAAAGTTTATTAATAAAGTTGATTGAGACACTTATATGGTCTATGTGTACATCAAAATTCAACTAAATTCGGAATATGGTTTTAACAAATAGAATTTGAAATTTTCAAGTGGTCTCCACTTGAAAATAAAATGTTGGAGCAACTTGGTTAAGAAATTCATCCAAGATATTTATAAGATAAGTTAATGCACTGTCCAAATTTGGTTTGATTTGGAGTATTATTTCGGAATTATCATGATTTTAAATTTTCAAGTGGTAGCCTGATTTCAAGTGGCCCCGCTTAACTTAAGATACCCGCCACTTTATTAAAAATGGCGAATAAACTTCATTAATAAACTTCATTGAGACCTTTATGTGGCCTGTATTTACATCAAAGTTCAAGCAAATCTTGCTTTAAATCTGCTTTTACATTGTGGGTTTGAAATTTTCATGTGGCTGCCACTTGAAAACAAAAGGTCGGAGCAACTTGGTTAGCGAACTCATCCAAGATATTTATAAGATCAGTTCACTGTCCAAATTTGATTCGATTTGAAGTATTATTTCGGGAGTCATCGTGATGACAAAATTTTCATTGTAGATAGATAGATAGATAAACGAAGTGATTGCAATAGGTCGATTTCTAATGAAATCAACCTAAAATTTCGACTGTGAGATTTTGGTTTATCTATGCGTTTCAAGGTCTTTTGAATTCATTTTTGCTAAAAAGTATTAAAAATAGTGATACCAGAAAAATAAACAGGACAATTAGAGTAGCGAAGCATCTAAATAGGTAGGGGGTAGGATAGCTATACGTCATCTAAGCATAGAGTTTCGAGCAGGTATTGCCCTATAACAGACCGCAGCCGAAGGTTTAAATCATCAGTACACTCCATACTCTTTCAAGATGTAAGCATCCGAACTGGTCAATATGATCGCAAAGCTAACCGGTATTTTTGGTAGGAACACCCTTATTTATAATATTAAATTGTAAAATGCCTTTTCATTTCAATCAAAATTTTAACGGTGAAAATTTTTAAATTAAAAAAAATATCAAATTCATCTTTAAAAATAATTAAATTTTCCAGAATACTGTATATGATTGTAAAATACTGTATGAATGATTTCGAGGGTCTAGAATGCGGTTTCTAATATTTCTTTGCCTTGTGCAACCCCTTTCAAATTCTCATCAGATTAATTAATTATTTCAAAATGTTAATGTACCATTTTATTTTTCCTTTTTTGGGTATAAACTAGTAATTTGATTAATTTCTTTCAACCTACAAATGCATTAAGCTCTTTTGTTGCCAATATTTTTTCAAATGCGTTTAATGACATATTTAATGGAACCATAAACACGTGACTGTTTTAATAAAGAGGCAAAACAAACATCCGTTAGACTCTGTGTTGATGATATCAATGAACGAATCTAGAATATAACGACACTAACCTGTCATTACAGTCAACAATGATACTAAATGAACAAGAGAGCGATGATAGTAATTATGTAAGTTTTATTTTCATGTGAAGCAGTATTTATAACATTCGTGCCGAACAAAAGTGACTGTTATGAACAAGAAATGTAGTATAATACTTTTGTTTTGTTGCTTGAGAAAGCAATGAAATATATTTATAGAATTCTACCATTTTAGAACTTAAATTTTATATTGACGGAGAGAAACAAAACCATGTGTTAATATCAACAAACGTGTTTATATCAATAGTTAATTCACATATAGATTTTATTTTACAAACAAAATGCTGAAAATACAGTATGTTCCATTGAAGTAAAGCCACCGTGGCCATGTGCCGTAATTGGATACGAAACAAATTAAAAACATCGAAACAAATATATTAAGAAAGTCTATGTACAAATACATAATTACAAGAAGTAACTCACTCCTTCTTTACCTAGGCAGGCAAATAAGATCAAGACATCGTTCTATGCCAGTCAAACTTTTTGCAGACTTTAGAAAGTTAGATAGCATCTTAACCGTAGTATACAATTTTTGAAACAAGGCAATGCTTATAAAAAAAGGTACAGGTATAAAAAAAGGGAGGTGTACATGCAGAAAAATCAGGGCAGGAAAGTGAAGTTGTGCATCATCTATCACAAAGTGCTATTTCTCGCAGACAGTGGCCAAAGAGGATAACATCCCTGTGACAAAATCATTCCTGTCACCGATTGTAAAACGTATACACAACATGCTATTAAAAAGAAAGGAAACAGCACTCATGTTGAAATTTAACTACAAGCAAAGAATACGAGATTGGTCAAATGTCACCAAACCTGGAAGGACCAGTGGCATCGTGTTATGTTCACAGATAAGAAAATAATAATAATAATAACGCGGATGGCTTCGCTTTCTATTGGCATGACATGAGAAAAAAGAGAAAATCTTCTCCAGAAGACAGCAAGGTGGAGGCTCATTAATGGGAGGTTTCATCTTCATCAATGGTAATAAACTTTACCTGGCTGTCCTTATAAGCCACATGCAAGCTATCAGTTAACAAGAAACGCTAAAAATGCATTTACTGCCATTTGTAGAGAGAATTGGTGTTTTAAGTTCACAACAGGACAACGGTTTATTTCTGTTGTGAAATCCTCCTGAGAATAGTTTTTGGAGAATGAAACGTATGTCATGAAATGATCTATTTTTTCTCCTGTTTTGAACCCCCTAGAAAATAAGTAGGGTGTCCTGAAAAGGGCTGTATAGGTCAATGCCAGACAGTTTCAGCATGTGGTAAATTGAAGGCCGCCACCATTGAAGCCTCGGGTAATATTGATCTTAACTGTCTTCCAGGTATTGGTTAATGGAATGCTACATCATGTATTCTAAGTCATATATAAGCATGGCGGATATATTGGCTGTTAATAGTAGTGGCTTTGTTTCGGCGGTACACTTTCCCCTCTTTTTTCACATTTTTTTTTTTTTTTTTTTTTTTTTCCTGTCCAAGTGGTGAAAGGAGGGAGTAACTTTTTGTAAATATGTATTTGTAAATAGATTATTATAATATATTTGTTTCGTTCTTATTGATTTATTTTGTTCTCAGTTACAGCACACAATCACAGTGGCTTTATTTCATGGATCACACTGTAGATAATATTGCCAGGCATTGTCCACTTCTAATTATATTGCCATACGAATAGTGTCTTCAAGAAAATCATTTTAAAGAAAAGATAGATTTTTGTTTTTAATTTGAATTTAGAACGGAGAAATACATTCCATACAGCATCTTACAAAAGAATTAATATATGACTTTATGGTGACGCACGGAGTAATTATTCCTTGAAACCTTTTATATTTTTTTCGTACGAAGATTCTGGTCAATTCATTTTTTTGAAAAAGAGCCACAATACTTTTTCAGACTAAAGCAATATTTATGGAATTAAGCTCCAACACTTCAATTATAGGTTCGCATGGGAAAAGTTTCACTTATCCGGAAACAAAAACAGAATTCGAAAAACTTCATTTTTTAATGTGATTGCCTTATAATACAAAACAATAGAAACATCATATGATTACATAAGGAAGTTAAAAGAATAAATCTTACTGATGTCTAGGCTTAAGTCTTTTGAGTTGAAAGGACCCTAATCCAAAGTAAAAAATATCATAGGCATATTTAAATCTAATTATAAAAATACAGTCGATAATTATACTTCTATAACATTGATTTTACACCTTATGAAGTAAAATGTATTTTCGCATAGAAATATGTACTTTTTAATCTATAAAAGTAAAGTGAACTTCTTTGTAAAAAAAAAAAAAAATAGGCACACCCAAATCCATGTACAAAATCATAAAAAAAAAAAAAAGAAAAAAAAAAAAAAGATGAATTCATTAAAATATTTCAAGAATAATTGTTCCTGCTTCTCCGTATATGGTTTTATATATGTCTTAAAGCACATTAAACTATTCACATGAAAAACACAATTCAACATGCATTTACAACAATTTCACCTAATAGAAGGTGATATATTCTAATTTTTTCTATGCGGTTCTGCTTATGGTGTATAGTTGCAATGTGCACTATGCCGTAAAGTTTGGTTTATTTAAATTAAGTAGCACAAATGAAAATGCTGTTTGAGTGATTGTTTCCCATATCGTAATGTATTTAATTCCTTTTCGTGTGACTCTGTTAATAAAAGTTTCATGTTAGGCTACACCTTATCTACATGGTATATGTAGGGGTGTATTTTCCTTGCAGTAAATTGTTTTTACACTGATTAGAGGTTTGATGTACATACAAATAGATCTGACAGGTTGTTATTTGCAGAGAAATTAGTCTTAAATGGTAATACAATTTTTGAATGGGAATAAAATATTAAAAAATGCAAAAGGCTTTCATCATTTCGATGAAATGCTTGAAAACTCCTTTTTCAAGAATTGATAAAACCGCTCATCGTTTTATTAAAACTCTAGGGCTTTGGAACTATCAACTTGGTGGCATCATTTCGCCACCAGGTAGTTAAATACCAGGTAGCGAAACGTTTAGAGCGCTGAACTTCATTTGACAGGTTCTGGGTTTGAATCCCGGTTCAAACACTGATGTTTGTTGTTCTTTAAAATTCACTTTAAGCAGTAGGTCCGCGTCTAATGTATCTTAATGTGCTGTGCAAATATGATTACACAAAACGAACCGGTAACTCGAATCGGAGCTATATTAAAATCTGTACTTATATAAAATAATTTATTTGAAAACTATTATTTTTAAATGTTTATATTTTTACAACGAATATAATCATTTCTTACAGTAATTAGTAATAATTTGTTATAAAAATATATGAAACATAAAATATTTCTATTAAATTAAATAGAAACAAAATAAATTGAGCTGTTGATTTTTTTTTTTTTTTTTTTTTTTTTTTTTTTAAGTATTGTAATAATATGAAAAATATTGTTGCGAAAATTCAAAGCCACTGAAGCCTGAATACTTTTTTCAATAGGCCATTGTGAGCAAGAGGAAATGAGTGATAAAAAAGTAGGCAAAGGTTTAAAACCTGTTTTCATTGAACTTACTTTTTCTTTTTTCACTTCGCTTTCAAAATTCTAATGAGGATTACTGCAGATTTTTCTTTGAGGATTAAGTTTTGTCGCGTTTGTTGAGAGAACGAAAGGGATTATAAAAAAAAAAAGTTGGAGTCCCTGTTGAAAAACTTTTGTTTAACACGAAAATAAGTAACTGTCAAACTGATAATTTTAAATAACGTTTAAGCTGTTTACTGGTCTTTTTTTTTTTTTTTTTTTTTTCAGAAATTAAACTTTGTTTTGAATTTTAAATAAGTAGAAAGAATAAGAAAGGTCGATGTTGTGGTTAATCTGAGAGATTCTTAATTAATACACGAAGAAATAATTAAAATTTAAAACTGAAAGGAGACCGAAATTGGCTTGTGAAATGTAAATGTAGATAAAGTGTATAAATCTATACTAATATATAAATGCGAAAGTTTGGATGGATGGATGGATGGATGGATGTTTGTTGGCTAAACGGATCTGGATAAAATTTAGTACAGAGATAGAGAATAGTCTGGAATAGAACATAGGCTACTATTTATACCGGAAATTTGATTAGATTTTTTAAAATTAATTAAAATATGAAAATAATAAACTGGTAATGGACTTAATATAAGCCATTTAAAATTTTAATTGTTGCCAAAAAAAGTTTACGAGATATTTTTATTTATTTATTTATTGTTTTCAACATAAAATGAAATATGCTTTCACGCGAAAAATAAAAAATTACTAAATGTTAAATTGGTCGATGAGAAAATGACACTTTATAATTTTAAAATAAAATAGTAATATTAGAAATCTAACATTTCTTCTGAATTTTATTTCATAGCATTTTTTTATATACCTCAACTTCAGATTTTTTTTTTTTTTTTTTTAGTACGGCGGATGAAACACGCTTGGCATAAAAGCTAATTCAGCATTATATTAAAGGTATTTTCTTATTGATAATTCTGGACAATTTTTTTAATTTTGATGCTGAAGCAGATCGGACATTTTTCGCCGAGGAAAAGATAGAAAGAAATACGAAAGCGAAGGTATGACGTCACTGGTCGTTCGTGGATGCAAGGAAAATATTTCCTATGTTAAACGCCCATTGGATTTTTTGTAAAAAAATATTAAAAATCGAGGAAAATTATTTCCCGATTTTAATCCCCATATTTAGGTATAGATATGTATTAGTTATCATGTCCATGCGTTAGATTAAGTTGTTTTTGTTGTAAAATTGACAAAATTTGAATTTTTAATTTCAGAACTCTAGAAAAAAAAACGGCAAACTTCCATATTCGATTGAAATCAAACATTTTATTTCAAAGAATGATATTAGCACAATAAATATCCAACTAAAAGGAAAATGATAAATATTCTATCATAATTTGAAGTTAAATTTGTTTTCAAATGTCTAAATAAAGTATCTGATATAAGATACTAATATGTTGCAGCGGAATAGATTTGATATCGGTCATCCTTGGCAGAAAAAAAAAATATATCGCCAAATTATCTGGTGAACATAATTTAATTCCTTTCAAAAATCATGGTTATTTTAACAACTTATATTAAGAGAGTAATGAATAATATGAAACAATATTTCGTACAATGCATATTACGAAAATATATATCTGGCATGTATATTTTCGTATTACGTTTTTAATTCCAAATACAATAAGCGCCAAGAACGGCAGAGTTTTGAAATTTAAAATTAAATTTTTTTCAATTTGACAGCAAAATAACTCAGTCTAACACATGAACATGATAACTAATACATACATATAAACCCAAATATGGGGATTAAAATGGGAAATAATTTTCCTCGATTTTTAATAATTTTTAACAAAAAAATCCAATGGGCGATTAACATAGGAAATCATTTTCTTACATCCACGGACAGTCAGTGACGTCACACTTCGCTTGCGTATAGGAACAATAATCGCATAAATTATATTTTGGTCTGAAACGGCAACAAAAATTCAAAAGTCGCCAAGGGCATTAAGGCTGTACCATGATCAAGTTTACATATTAATTAATTTATTTATTTTTCTATATACCAACTACTATTAACTAAGCATGAAGTATATATAACCCCAAAATAATAATAATAATAATAATTGCCTCATGCGATAGAACTAGCCGATCATAGCATTTTGTAATATTATATGTGGCTTGAAATTGCTGTCATTCTATGGCTGATCGATTAAATCAAATAAATATAGGAAATAACTTGAGAGCAAATATTATGTACATCACGTATAATGTTGTTCATATGTAACTGGGATTCAGATATAAAAGAGCTACTTCAAATTTTTCGATACTGTCCGTATCGAAACTGTCATATATAATAAGCACCCAAATGGAAGCCCACGGGTTAGGCATTGTCGCAGGCAATAGGGACAGGCACTGGAGATTGCAAGCATGAACAAGTAGATGCCGAAGGCAGCGGGAACCCAAAGCGAGCTTTTGACCGATTTCAGTTTTTTTTTTTTTTTTTTTTTTTTTTTTTTCATAAAGCTATATAGAAAAGAGTTTGCCAGCGAAGCGGGCAAAGCCGTCCAAAATTGTTTAAGAACTAAAATATTACTCAACAATTCGCCGGGAGATGAAAAAAAAAAATCATTTCTTTGTAAAAAAAAAAAAAAACTTAAAAATTTGAAACTCATAAATATTATATGAATTTCACCACATAATTAAAATTTTAGTTCACCAGTCACCAAATTATTATTAGAACCAGAATTATATTGTGCAATAGTGAACTAAAATCATACAAAGAAAGGTTTCGAAATAAAATTCATAATTGGCGACCCATTTTTTGTACTTCCACGAAGCAGTACTGTTTTAGTACAGAATCCCTATGAACGAATTTTAAATTTTTATCGCCATGTTGGCGATAACTTTTTATTTTTTTATTTTGGCTTTCAATGAGTTACAAATTTTTTTTAGTATACTTTATCAGACTCTGTTTTGCACAGCACCACAATGATAAGGTTTCATTACATTACATATTATGATCAAACCGTCAGTTCCACACATACACATCAAAATTTCCACGTGAACGAAGTCGCGGGTAACAGCTAGTAAGAAAATAAATGTTTCTGTGAGGCAAGAGAAAACATAGCATACTCTATAAGCTTGAAATATTAAGAGCCAAGTTATTGGCTGATGAGCCACCGATTCCTAGGCGGGAATGAGTTACAAATTTCGACTGAAGAGTCAAATGGCCACGATGATGGCGACCAGGAATGACATTCTTATTGTCCTGCAACTACTAAAGGCATTTTTGACAGTTGAGACTGCTATGAAGTGTTTTATCTATTTGTGCTCCAATTAAACGTTTCCCGGAATATTGCTTTATGCCCCTTGAAAGCTTACAAGATGATCTCTCTAAAACTCCCAGTTGCTTAAACATTGTAATTTATTTTCCACCTCTTTGATTCAGAAAGTCGTCAGTACATATCTGTACTGATAAGTATAAAGGATTTAAGTCCAAAAATGTCGATTTTGAGTTAAGTGCATAGTCAGAACCAGAAAAAAATTCTCAATCGATTAGTATAAAGGATTTAAGTCTATGTCATTTAGTCTTAGAGAAAAACCATTGGTAAAAAAAGGTTCAAGCCAGAAATTTACCATTCATGTATGGTATAAAATATTTAATTCAATTTTTTCCCGTTATTAAATGAAGGTTGACAATCACTGAATGGTATAAGAGGGTATAAGTCAACGAAATACCCTTTTCTAATCGATTCTTCTGATTTGTTTTTAGTTAGTTTAACTTTATTTTTCGTCTCCTGAAAAATCAAGAATATGGACTTAAATCCTTTATACTTATGAGTACAGATATATTCTCAATAAACTCTGGACTCAATTTTACCCGTGTTTCCATCATTCTATGGAACTGAAATGACATGTACACTACTCACTTCCTAGTTTCAACTACCACAAGATGGTGCTTATCTTCCTATAGGCTGTTTCTTACAGGGTATACTCACAAAACTAGTCATACCATTTTAATCAGCACATAAAGAAATGATTAAATTTTAAATGTGGAAACTTAAATTGGCTTTTAAAATTATACTTTATCGCATTTTTATTAATTGATTTTATTAGAAAGTATCAAGTGAATAATCTTCTTGATAGTAAAATCCCAAGTTTTCTTAAGCTAGAGCTCGAAACTGACGTGATTGCTAAAAAATGTACTGTAATAAATAAATAAATAAATAAATTTTTATGTTTGTTTATTAAGAATGAATAAAATTATGGAAGAAGGGTGATTCAGCAGAAAAAATTGTCGCCACAGTTGGAAGAATATATTGAGAAAAAAATTACCCATGATTTTAAATAAATAAAATAAATCTAAAGGTAGATTGGGTCGTCGCACTAGTACTGCGCAATGGGTAATTGGAGACGGTCTGGGACGCACCCTTAAGGATGGTCCGGAGACATGACATCCCAATTTGGATCCTCCAGGATGGATTCCCCGCTTCGGTGACCCCCAGAGGTATAATTTGGATGGGAACATGGAGGACATTGCGGCCACGACGGATTTTGCGTGCACCAGCCACCATTAGTATACACGACGGTCTTTAGCTGGTTCGAGTATCGAACCCGCAACCTTCCAATTACGAGCTTGGCGCTCTACTGACTGGGCTACCACGGCCCAAAATAAGTTAAAAAGAGGATAACTTAAAAGAGTATATATAATGTTATGTGAGGACTGACAGTTGGCAATTTCGAGTTTTCTTTCTCGGCCCCACTAAAAACCACCAAATTGTGATCAAAACATTAAGCTAAACTAGAGGAAACCCCCCTAAAAATTAGATAAAATGATTACAATAAATAATTTAAAAAATAATAATAATTGGAATTATCGTCCACTAGGCGGGTGAAAGCCGACTAGTTAAAAATTATAATTAATAATTCACTCTTTCGTGTCACAGACATACATCTTTTTATATTACGATGATGAATTTTTTTTCTACTCGTGGCGAAAAGAGCTTGCTAGTATTTCACCAGGCTGATCAAAGCGTCAAAGCTGTTTGTTTTCTAAAATGTTTTTCTTCGGGTATCTATAAAATAGTAATAAAAATTTTAAACTAAAGTTTCCCGAGCTGTTTAAAGTTCGGTTTAATAATGTTACATTTTTCAAATTATTAAAAAAAAAAAAAAAAAAAAAAAAATGATATTGTGAGCTTTTAGAATTCTTTTACAAGGACGCACAAAAGAATGTGCATACATTACGATTTACTGAACGGCATACCAACTTAGTAAGAAATACTCATGAATACTATTATAACATTCCCTTTTATTTTCTTAATTACTTATCTCCTTTAAATTTATTTAAACAACTGTTAATTACTAAATGTTCGGAAGGACATTTATTTTTTATTTATTTTTTTTATTTATATTTTTTTTTACTTTATTTATTTATTTTATTTATTTATTTATTTATTTTTATTTATTTATTTATTTATTTTTGAGGCATTATTATGAATCTACTTGAATACATTTATTACCTGTGGCAAACTCTTCATATTTAAGACAATTTTTGTTCTTTATGCGCAGATTGTTAGAAGGAGTGGAAAAATCTAATTGCATCGTAGTTTTTATTTAAATGAGACTAAAATGTAAATAGAGAAAAAATGGTCTGCAACATGAAAAGATGCAGTGTCATCCTAAAAATTAAAAGACTTTCTAAGTGAACACGATAGAGTAGTTTAACTCTTTTATCGAGCTAGTGTAAATGATAACATTCATATTTATGATCAAAACTTTTACGTAACTAAAAAAAAACTTGGCTGTTACTGAAAATAAGAAACTAAATTTTATTACAATTTAGAAATAAATTTTTCTTTGATTCAAATTACAATATGTGATTTCAGCACCACCACATACAAACAGAACGACCAACTGCTTAAACTACCCCTCTCTTTTTACTTTTTCTTACTCATATATATGGTAGAGAAAGTATTGCTTGTGGGTCAAATTTTCGACAGTGAATTTTTGTTATATTTACACGTTTTGAGGTCCCATGAATAGGAAAATCATGTTTTTAGTGGGTGGTCTGTGTGTGTGTTTGTCTGTTATCAGCACATCTCAAGAACAAATAGCAGCGGAAATTCCATACTTGGATTCTATATAAATGTAGGCACAATAATGAAATGAGGGGTTGAGGGGGGAGGTAGCCCCACTCACACATAATTATTTGTCAAATAAAGCTGTTCCTAAGTCTAATTTGAATTGTTTTAACATAAGTTTACATAACAGTACTCGTTATCTTACCTCTTAATCTGCAATCTGTATTTATAGTATTAAATTTCAGGGTAAGAGAAAGTCGTGTGAGTGAAGCACTAGATTATTATTATTATTCTTACTTTCTTCTATATTCAATAGAAGAAAGTATTGGATTCGTAAAAATTTTCGACCGCGGGTTTTTGCTGGATTTACACGTTTTGAGAGCTGTAGAAAATGATTTGACCATTTTTAGAAAATGTCTGTCTGTCCTGTGTGTGTGTGTGTGACAAAATTTTGTGGCAACTGTATCTCAGGAACTACTGCACATAATTTCATACAAATTGGTATGTAGTTGCACCCTGACATAAATTAGTGCCTATAAACTTTTGGTAAAAATTGTCTTACGGGTTGCGTTGCTATCTCGCTTTTTCTAAATTTTTAACATGGTGGTATAGGACAAAATTTTGTATAAATGTGCATAAAGAGAATTATTTCTTAATAATCATTATGAAATTTACAAGAATTATTTATAATAAGAGATAGTGAACTGGGAATTTTTTTTTGTATGTGTAGGAGCCTCGCTCCCCCCCCCCCCCTGGGGGGATGTCCGCCCTCGAGGGGAGTAAATTTTCATGATGGGTATCTTTCAAAATAGCTCGACCTCGACAATATCTTTAAAACGAATGGTTGAACCATCAATCTGCGATAATTTAAAATAAAGTTATCGATTTTTTTTAATGTAATATTGACAGTAATATTGACTTTTTCAGGATATTTAGTGTTATTCTACATCTCTAATATGGAAATCGTCTGCATTATCATGGAAGATATTTTTTTTAAATAGTAATTTTAATAAATAATTTTTACTGAGTGAATTTGTATAGGAAAATATAGAAGAAAGTCGCGTGGTGGCCACAGCATACTAGTTTTTTTTTTTCCTTCATTTCTTAATAACGCAGAAAATCACATACGATGTTGAATGTGCCATTACTTAAGCCGTGTGATTACAAACCCACTTCAGTTTCTTTTTCTTAATGATACTTTTGCAAAATAGATTTCTCTAATGTTTCTTTTATGAATCTTATATCCCGTTTCTCTACTACTTCTATAAGATTTGAATCTTTTTATATTCATTTCTTGTGCTCGGAGTAAATTCTTGAAATGGTATTTTTTACGGGGTAGTCATTTCTTGAGCAATCCTATTTCCTCTTTTAATTATTAGTTGTGCTCTTTTTAAGAAATGATTAACCAACTTGTGCATTAAATTGTTCTCGAGACTCGTTAAATACTGCTTACGGAACAGTTTAAACATATTGGAATATCTTAATCCCCCACCCCCCCTCTTTTTTTTTTTTTCGTTTTTTTTTAAGCTAAAAAAAAATATTTTGTTAATTAATATACACACATATATTAGCACGCACACAAATACAAATACATATACACACGTATACATACATATATTTTCTTAATAATAAAAGCCTAAGTTTTCCTATACTAACGCTTAAAATGATGTCTTAACTAAAACGATGTTATTATAATAAGGGAAGTCAAACATAACCCAAAATTTTTATAGAGCAAAATAATGCACAAGGATAATTTAACGGAAAAATACTTACATCACAATCGCAATAAAATTTTATCCATGGTGTGCATGGTTTTGTAAGATTCGTTCGTTGATTTAAATAATAAATTAAACACACAAAATTCATTGGTCCATTAGCAGAAATTTATTTTAAAAATGTATTTCAGTATAGCGTAAATGCTTTCGTTGCTGTGCAAAATTTTAATACGTTGGTCGAAAATGATAATATTAAATTAAACATGCAAAATTTAATTCAAAAGAAATTATTGATATAAATAAACAAATAGGCACGTGGCTATAAAATTTGAATTAAAGGATTGTGATGTCATTTTTATTCTCTTGGAGACATTTGGACTTAAAACATATAAGTATCACGATATAAAAGATGAAGCTATTTGTTTTAAAAATCAAGTTTAGTGATTTGATCTGGAAAGGAGAAATATATTTCAAACACGTGTAAAAATCGACTACTTTAGACCGACTACTTAATATAAGATTTTAAGAAAGAAACTGTAAAACAAATTTTCCCTGTGTAAAACAAAGATACAATTCACTATTTTCCCATAATTCGAAATAAACACTATATTGAAAAAGAAAATATATATAATTAAAAGAAAAGAAGAAGAAGAAGAACTAATCATTCTATAGAAGTAGAAGATTCAGAGCCAAATGAAAATTAGAATTAAAGTGAAACATATATCGTATTATTCCCAAAAACAAGTGAATCATTATCAAGTTACTTTCATTTGCAGTTTGGATAGCGTGACGCAAAAGATAAAAAAATTCATTGAAATAAATACATTTCAGTACATTATAAAAGCTTAATGAAAGTGATATATTTGAAAATTAAAAGCAACATTTCAATGTGCAAATAAACTTTATTATGCAAAACAAAGTAATTGCAGTGGAATTTATAAACAAACCATTTAATATAACTCCACTGCGTTGCTGAAATTTCATATCATTTCTTTTAAAACACATATTTTCATATTATAAGAGATGGGAATGAAAAGGTATCAGTGAGTAAATGTTATATATTATTTTATGTTGAAAATAACGTTTACACTGTAAATATAAATAGAAGAAAAAAGAAAATTCAAATGAGACAATCTATGTATATTTTAATTCATAACAAAGCGTCACTGAAAATTTGATATAATTATTTTTAAGACCCGCATTTTTAATTATTATAGCCATAAAGTACAGTGTTGCGTCGCAAACTTTTAACCCGTTAAGGTTTTTTTTTTTTTTTTTTTTTTTTTTTGTATTGATATAATATATATATATATACACTGTTTCTGTAGCAATGCAAGACGCAATTTTGAGCAATCTCCAATTTTATGGCCAATTTATCAGGTTCTCCTTCATTTTTTCACCTCCCCCCTCACTTTTACACCAAGTTAAAATGAGTTATTACCAATTTCTAAAAGAAAAACTTATATATGTTTTTAAAATTAAATTTTAATACTTATTTTCTGCAGAAGTTGATAATGATATCTAATGCATAAAAACGATGTCATTTCGGAAAATTTACACACACACACACACACACACACACACACACATATATATATATATATATATATATATAGAGAGAGAGAGAGAGAGAGAGAGAGTATTTACCAATAAGCATTTAGACACTTTCGAATTTAGACGTTTTGTCAAATATCTAGAAAAGTTCTTTAGGAAACATCCTGAAATTTTGGTAGCGTACAGAACATGTTATACCTCATTTATTTCAGCAAAAGTTGTGTTCTGAAGGAGAAAAACGGACCAGTAAAAAAGTAAACAAAAATCAAAATATTTTGAATCACCCTGTAAAAAGTAATGTTTAAAAGGCATTTTGGCTGTAGCATGTGACTGTGAGGATTTTTCTCATTATCTGCATAATTTTTCATGAAACAATAACATATATTCCTTGAGATATAACGGTTTTTGTTTTATGAAAAAAAAAAAAAAATCCACTTTTTTAATTAAAAGACATAGGGTATTAGACCCAGTGCAAAGCTATTTTTAGGAAATTTCACATACTACATTAGACATAGCATACTGCAATCAGAATGAAAAAATGTTCAATATCTCACGAAATATAAGCATTTTTTACTAAATAATTTTTAACTACGCATGCGGTAGCTTAAAATTTACTTGCATATTTGTTTAAGGTTTTCATATAAGCTGCTGAATACTTCTGGCCATTAAATGGTACAAATGATTTTTTTTTTTTTTTTTTTTTTTTTAAGCCAGCGCATGCGTAGTTAAAATTGTTTTTAGTAAAAATGCTCATATTTCGTAAGATATTGAACATTTTTGCATTCTGATTGCAGCATGCTGTGTCTAATGTAGTATGTGAAATTTTCTAAAAATAGTTTTTACACTGGGTCTAATACCCTTTGTGTTATAATTAAAAAAGATTATTATTATTATTATTATTATTATTATTTGCAAGTAAAAAAAAAAAAAAAAGGTTATACCTCCATGAATATATGTTGTAGCTTCATAAAAATGTGTACAGATAAAGCTAAATTCTTCATAATCACATGCTACAGCCAAAACGTATTTAAAGCATTACTTGTTACAGGGCGATCCAAAACGTTTTGTTTTTTGTTTAATATTTAATGGTCCCATTTTCATCTTCAAGACACAATTTTTGCTTAAATATATGAGGTATAACATGTTCTTTACACTACCAAAGTTTCTAGATGGTGCCTAAAGAAAGAACTTTTCTAGATATTTGTCAAAATGTCTAAATTTGAAAATATTCAAATACTTATTGGTAGATAGTGTGTATAATACATCATCATCATTATCAATATTAACCTTTACTTTTATATTTAAATGTTAACTTAAAAAAAAAAAAAAAAAAAGAATGTTTTTCTCTCTCTTTCTCTGTATATATTTTTGTTGTGTTGGTATTGTTTTGTATCTATCAATTGCTAATTTTTCAGGTTAAATTTTATTACTATCATTTATATATACATACATATAGCGAGAGAGAGAGAGAGAGAAAGACAAAAGCATTTTTTAAAATTTTATTTATTTATTTTTTAATTATCATAGCATTTAAATAAAAAAGTGAAAAAAGTTTTACAATTTAAACAGTACAACGTTTCAAAGAATTTTTTATTCAGTTTTAGGCAGAATAAATAAAACATATATCAAGTAAGGAAAAATTTCATCATTTTGATACAATCACACAGAATCTTGACAACTTGATGGATACCAGTTTCGTGCATCTTATTTAGCAAATTTTAGTCCTTCGTTTACATAAAATTTTATTGCACTTGTCTGACTTTTAAAAAAACTTAGACATTTTGTAGTAAATTAAAATCAAGTTTATTATTATTTTTATTGTTTATTTTACTATTGATTAATTAAATTATTTTTTAAATAATTAAAAGTATTTTATGGCATAACTATTTAATGACATTTTTCTGTTATAATGTAAATAATCACATTGCCTTTTAAATAGTGTAGCATTTAGATATTGAATAGAATAGAATTTGTATCTAATTTTTTGAAACGATGTATTCTTTGAGGAAATTATCTTAATTCTTCCTTTCAATCCCTTTCATATTTTTTTTCCTACTCAATATTAGATACGTGATTAGCATTATAATTCGTAAGAAAATAAATGACATATTTGTTTTATCTCAGTATTTTACTTTAGAAAACTTACAATTCTCGAAAATTTTAAACGATTTGTTTGAACTGTAAATTATTTTTTAAAAAATTATAAGGAAAGAGTATTTTGGTGTTAGGCACAAAAAGAAATCAAGAAAGAAAAATCATACGGATTGCATGAAATTTAAAACAATGTCCAATGTAAAAAGTAAAAATATTTGAATTAACACCATACAATGAAAAATAAAATAAAATAAATAAATAAATAAATAAAATAATAATAGTAATAATAATAATAATAATAATAATAAAGTAACAATTGTTTCGGGTTGAAATAAAACACTACTTTTCGTCAGGCGAACAAAGTTGGCAGGAGTACTGCAAAGCAAAGCGGCAACGCACATATTTTGATACGAAACAATTGTTATGGGACATTGTTGAACAACTAATACATTTAAAACTTTGCTAACTTTTTTTTTTTTTTTTTGGTAATGCCCTGAATTCTGATTATATACATATAATAATAATAACCATTTCACTACTATCCGACTTTACTGGACGTGAAAACACTACCCTTTGTTTCCACATTAATTGTAAATCCACTTTTACTGCAACATCGCATTTAATGCAACAAAGTGTCCATCAAATCCTTCCCAACAATAATTTATATACAATATGCTTTTGCATATATGAAAAATGTATGTTAATTTCGTTATGTTTTATGTAATATAGAGATATACTGTTAAAAATTTCTGTGAATTTAATGTAAATATTTATCCAGGGTCTCTATAAATTTACAGTAATTCTTAGTTAAAAGTGAACAATCGAGAGTCTCAATCTTTATTCTGTATTTTTACCTAATTTTATTACTTAATTTTTTAATTAAAATTAAAAATGACTGTTTCTACTTTAGAAAAATCACTCTAAGTCCGAAATATATTCTCACCAACAATTAATTAAATTAATATAAGTTATTAAGGTGAATATGTAAAATAAGTATTTTAACATCTCCGTTTATTTTTCTCTGTAATTTTACGTAAGACTTAAGATAATACATTACAGAGAGTTTTCTGTTGAAATTTTTAACAATGTATTAAAATCTAATTCAATGAAATGCCTCTCACTGAACGTAATATATCGAGAGATTTTTTGAGTTATGGTGCAAAAACCAGCATTGCTATTTATGTCATTTTCATTAAGGAACATGCCATAGTAAACTTGAATATCCTATATCAGTTTTATGGCATTCTAAAAATATTTACGAAAATTAGAGCGCGGACAGACGAATAAATAACACACTTAAAAACAAAAAAAATCATAAATACTTTTCACCTTTAAAACAGGAATAAACTACTACGTCAGAAACGCCAAAGAAAAATTATTGAGGTGCATACAGCTGTTTCGGTAGCCTAAAGCGTACCGTCTTCAGTGCAAAAAGAATTCTGAATCTGGAGAAGTGCTCTTATATATAGGAGAGGGACCGGATTTAGTTGAACCAATAGGATTACGGAAGAGGTGGGGAGTGTGGCCAATAGGAATTAAGGAATGTGTAGCTGTGTAAACAGTAGAAAAATTAAGGAAATGTGGACTGAATGTAAAATTTCCAACAATCAGACAAATAGGGAACAGCGAAATCACAATTTACAAGGTTTTTAAAATTTTTATAAATATGAAAAGCTTCAAGGAAATCGAGTTCATGAATGGATTTAGGTCTGCAAATTATTTTAGCTGAATTAAATTTAAAATTATGATTTTCCTCCCAGCAATGTTTAGAAATAGCTGATTTATTGGTTTCTTGTTTGCGGACGTAATTCATATGTTCTTTTAGACGAAATTTAAGACTGCGTTTAGTTTGGCCAATATATGATAAACCACACTGACAGGAAATACTATAAATGCCCCAAGAATTATGCATATCAATAGGATCTTTTAACTGAGAAAAGGTGAGTTTATTGGAAGGCGAAAATATTATTTTAAAATCATATTGTTTGAGAATTTTAGCTATGGTTTGACTGGCTTTAGAAAAATAGGGTAAAACAATACTGATATTAGATGTGACTGATTTAGTAGACGAAATACGAGGGAGTTGTAATTTTTGGATAGCTTTGTCTATAATGGAAGGGTCATAACATCTGTCAATTGCGATGGCTTTCAGGTATTTAATTTCAGATTTCAATAAAATAGGATTTGAACAAATATTAAGGGCACAGTTTACAAAAGTATAGAAAGCAGCCATTTTTTGGTTAGGTGGGTGACATGAACGCGCATGGGGAGGAAGGGAGACTGCAAAATTTTTACGATAGACAGTGGTTGAAAATCCATTTACAGTGCGAGAGACGAGGGTATCAAGAAATGGAAGGGAGCCATTATTTTCTATTTCATATGTAAACTGGATATTACTGTCAATTGAATTTAAGGTTTCTAAGACATGGTCAATATTGTGATGAGATATGTCGATAAGCGTGAAGGTGTCGTCAACGTAACGGGTCCAAAAAGGAAAAGATATTTTCTTAAAAAGCTTGCTTTCGAAATAGTGCATGTAAATGTCTGCGAGAATTGGGGAGAGAGGGGAACCCATGGCTAAACCTTAAGACTGACGATAGAATTTATTTTGGAAAGAAAAAGTGGTTTGTGATAAACAAATGCGGGTAAGAGAAATTAATTCTTGTATTTCGAAAGAGGTGAAATGAAACTCTTTTAATCTATTTTCGAGACAGCAGAGGGCGCCACTTGCTGGAACATTAGTGAAAAGAGATTTTACATCAAAAGAAACCATAGTGAGATTAGTGTGAGGGCAGATTTGAATATTTTTTGCAAAATTTATGGAATTCTTAACAGTATAACTATTAGCAGCAAGAAGTGGAGCAAAAATTGTGGTGAGAAATTTAGCTAGATTACGTTGACGACACCTTCACGCTTATCGACATATCTCATCACAATATTGGCCATGTCTTAGAAACCTTAAATTCAATTGACAGTAATATCCAGTTTACGTATGAAATAGAAAATAATGGCTCCCTTCCATTTCTTGATACCTTCGTCTCTCGCACTGTAAATGGATTTTCAACCACTGTCTATCGTAAAAATTTTGCAGTCTCCCTTCCTCCCCATGCGCGTTCATGTCACCCACCTAACTAAAAAATGGCTGCTTTCTATACTTTTGTAAACTGTGCCCTTAATATTTGTTCAAATCCTATTTTATTGAAATCTGAAATTAAATACCTGAAAGCCATCGCAATTGACAGAGGTTATGACCCTTCCATTATAGACAAAGCTATCCAAACATTACAACTCCCTCGTATTTCGTCTACTAAATCAGTCACATCTAATATCAGTATTGTTTTACCCTATTTTTCTAAAGCCAGTCAAACCATAGCTAAAATTCTCAAACAATATGATTTTAAAATAATATTTTCGCCTTCCAATAAACTCACCTTTTCTCAGTTAAAAGATCCTATTGATATGCATAATTCTTGGGGCATTTATAGTATTTCCTGTCAGTGTGGTTTATCATATATTGGCCAAACTAAACGCAGTCTTAAATTTCGTCTAAAAGAACATATGAATTACGTCCGCAAACAAGAAACCAATAAATCGGCTATTTCTAAACATTGCTGGGAGGAAAATCATAATTTTAAATTTAATTCAGCTAAAATAATTTGCAGACCTAAATCCATTCATGAACTCGATTTCCTTGAAGCTTTTCATATTTATAAAAATTTTAAAAACCTTGTAAATTGTGATTTCGCTGTTCCCTATTTGTCTGATTGTTGGAAATTTTACATTCAGTCCACATTTCCTTAATTTTTCTACTGTTTACACAGCTACACATTCCTTAATTCCTATTGGCCACACTCCCCACCTCTTCCGTAATCCTATTGGTTCAACTAAATCCGGTCCCTCTCCTATATATAAGAGCACTTCTCCAGATTCAGAATTCTTTTTGCACTGAAGACGGTACGCTTTAGGCTACCGAAACAGCTGTATGCACCTCAATAATTTTTCTTTGGCGTTTCTGACGTAGTAGTTTATTCCTTTTTTAATATTCCAACGCCAAGTCTCCTGCTATTACTTTTCACCTTTGTTGGAATGTGTTATAAAGAAGAAAATGCTTATTTATACTTACTAGTATCGCCCAGTGGTCGAAACTCGACCACATTCTTTGCAAAGCAAGGCAAAGCAAAGTTATTGCCTTGTCCTAAACGGAATTAAATTGCAACACAGCTGCGACAATTGTTTGTGGATATGCACTCTAACTGAATCAGCAGAGTTTTACTTAATATATTTCTCTAAGTTTGGCACGCTGTAGATGTTGAGCCTTTCCTGAAAAAAGAGGAAATCGCAACGCCAAAACGCCCCTTGTTGGGTGATAGAGAATAAAAGCTAATCGGTACCATGTCACACCAAGGTCTAACCAAACATCAAATTAGGTTAAATTAATTTAGTTGGGGTTCATAAAGTTTAGTGTTTGAACTCAAAAATACAGATATTTTGTAAAAATGGTCGAATTGAGTTCGGAAAGCCTCAAAACGTGTAACTTCATCGAAAACCGAAAAATCTAATATTTTTCTGAATCTTATATTTTTTTCTTATATGCAGAAGAAAGACTAATAAATCCACTTAATATATATATATATATATATATATATATTAATATTTAATTTCAGTTAATTGAAATGCAAGGAACATCTCAAAACATGTAAATTCGTCAAAAACCGGAAATCAAAAGTTTTTCCACATCTTCTTGCTTCTTATACATGCAGAAGCTACTAATAAATCCACTTTTTTAAAAATAGTAGCCGATTTCAGTTAATTGAAATGCAAGGAAGGTCTCAAAATCTGTAAATTCAGTGAAAACCGGAAATCAAAAGTTTTTCCAAATTTCATACTTTTTTCTTATATATGTAAAATATATACGCAAGCGAAGTGTGACGTCACTGACCGTTGTTGGGGTCAAGTAAAATATTTCTTATGTTGATCGTCCATTGGATTTTTTGTAAAAAAAATATTAAAAATTGAGAAAAATTATTTCCCGATTTTAATTCCCACATTTGGGTATAGTTACAAATTAGTTATCGTGCACATGTGTTAGATTAAGTTATTTTGCTGTCAAATTGACAAAATTTCAATTCAAAATTTGAAATCGCCAGAAACAAAATGGGTATAGATTTTATATCTGTTCGTACATGGCGTTCTGTATATTTGGCGATCAAAAACGTAATACGAAGACATTCGTGTCAGATGTATATTTTTGTAATACATATATATTGTACGAAATAGTGTTTCATATTACTGATTGCTCTCTTAATGTATGTTTTTAAAATAACCGAAAGAAATTAAATATGCTCGCCCGATAATTTAGCGATCTTTTATTATTATTATTATTATTATTATTTTATTTTATTTTTTTTCGCCAAGGAAGAGAGATATCAAATCTGTTATTTTCAAATGAATCTCATTCTTTTGAAATGAAATGTTTATGTTTATAATCGAAAATGGAAGTCTGACATTTTATTTTTCTAGAGTATTAAAATTTAAAATTAAAATTTTATGAATTTGACAGAAAAAATCTAACACAGTCTAACACACGCAGACTTATATAAACTATGCCAAAATATGGGGATTAGAATTGGGAGATAAATTTTCTTAATGTTTAAAATTAAATCAATTAAAGTTTAAAATCAATCCAATTAATGATTAACATAGGAAATTTTTTGCTTGGCCCCACGGACGGTCAGTGATGTTGTCATATCGCTCGCGTATGGTAATAAATTCCTTAAAAAAAAAATAGTAATAAGTAGCCAATTTCAGTTAATTGGAATGCATTATGTTTTTGCTTAAAAATATACCTTCAAATTTAAGCTGCGTAAATCACAAAAAAAAAAAAAAAAAAAAAAAAAATAGAATGAAAGAAAACAAAAATAAAATTATATCTTAATAATATTATTAGAAAATGTGCTATAGAGTTTGTTGCACTATTTTGTAGTAACGAATTGCTGATATTAGCACTTTTGATGATGCATACATTTCTCGTATTATTATGAAGCAATATAATGGTAAAATAGTGATAAAGGATCAAAGTCATTGAGGTGGTTGGCCGTGGACATTGCACTGTGAATGCAGTTCACCCAGAATCCGATGCTGACATAAAATACTTTATTTATCTTCACTTCGAAACAATAACGCTTATAATCAAATAATTCAGCATTATAGAGTTACAGCATAAATATCCTTTTGAAAACATCAAGACAATGTTCCTTTTTTAACAAAATGATTTAATGCACAAATGGAACGGGATGGACACGGGGGGAGAAGTAATCCAAAGGAACGTCTTTACAGGAACAGCGAAGAGGCAGAAGTGATGAAATTGTTGGCTGGATACATTACACAAAACCACATAAAAATGAAGCCAAGACAACACCCAACTTTTTCAGTTACATCTAATTTAGTGTAACTTTTTAAAATATATTGGCGATTGATTTGTTAGCCAAAAAATCCGTTATCAGTACGTGAGAATCTGGCAAACCAACCTTAACTCTTGACCACAAGAATTTTATCGTTAACTTTTTACTCCTTGACTTTAGTCGAAAAGAATACGATATTTCTATTTTTAAGTAACAGATGTGAGATCTGTTCAATGTTCAAAAATGACATCAGGAAACATTTTATTCTGTTTTATTTAATTGAGATGAAACGAATTGTTCTCCACAGAATAAAGCGATTGAAAGTTCATCTCTTGCTTTTATTTTTATTTTTATTTTATTTTTTATTAAAGAAATAGAGATATAATGTTTTGCTCTTTTGGAATAAAGGAATGAAACCGCAAATATTAACTCGCTTTTTATACAGATAGAAAATGAATTGGAAAAGAATTAAATTTATCAGAAATGTAATACATAATTTAAAATATGTGATTTTCGATATCACATATTTCTCCCCTTCGTCTGAAAAAGAAAGAGGTGTTGCCCAGGGTAATCATATACAACACATATTCTACATATAGAACAGCCAAATTATATATATGTATAAGATATCAAAAGAAATATATATGTAAACAGTTGTACAACTTTGTATGAAATATATAGAGTAGCTACCATTACAATTCTTTTTTTTTTTTTTTTTTTTTTTTTTTTTAATATGTGCAGATTTTCACTCATGTCCATGAGCATATTCTCCAGTCATCTTATTTTTCTTAAATACATGCTTCATAGTCCACTGCATATACGATTTGTTGATATATCTATATGAATCACTGACAGTCATAATGAAAAAGCAGTAATATTGGATATCATGTATATTTCTAATTATTTCTTCTGCTAGATTGAAATAACTATAGTTTGCAAACATAATAGTACTTTGTGGAAATAGTATTCATATTACAATAGAAAATAATATATATAAATGGAAAAATGAAATATAAAGAAGCAAAATTATCTAAAATTAAATATACAATACACCAAATGATGTGTAATAAACATCAGAAAAAAATTATTGTCAAGATAAACATATGAAAAAAATATGATGTGTGAATAACACCATAAAATATAAGCAAAAATGTGTTTTGGCCAATTCCAGCCAGGAAAGCTGTTCAATTGTGTTAGGCATCCACCGTAACACAAACAACCCACCTTACTCTTGTGTGAAACACAAGTATATGACTCAGGCTTAGGGCCTTCGTCCTAGATGAATAGGGCATGTAAAAAAACAGCTCCACCACGCCATTACGAACAATGCACGATCGGGAGCACCTCAAAAACAAGGACGGGAGATTTTCAAATGAATAAATAGAGAATTACTAGTTCAATAGCATACTAGAATTCTCAAAATTGGATGCTCTCAATTGAGTTGATGATTCTTCGGGCAATAATTTTGAACGAATCATCTTCTCAAGGAGGGATAATTATTTCAAAAAAATTAAAAAAAAAGGTGTAGATTCAAAGACTTGATATCTACAAAAATTATTAAAAAGTCATTCCAAGAAAATTGAGAGCATAAAAAAAGTCATGATCGGTAATATTCACACATTGACACATTTATGGAAATACATGTTGCTAGCATTGCAAAACGTTCAAATTATTCAAAAATGTGAAAATTCAAAATTTTAAATGATATATTATAACATTATGTGTTCAATGAAATGGCATAAGATATTACGCTTTTTTTTTTTTTTTTTTTTTTTATGAACTTATTTATTTATTTTTTAATACTGAACTATGTGTAATTTAAGTTTTTGATAAGTGTCAAAGATGCAAATGTGTATAAATTGTAATTCTTATGTTCATAAATAAATGTTAATATAACGTAAGAGTATATTTTTCTAAGTTTGTCATAATTCCTTTTTTTTTTTTTTTTTTAATAGAAAATATGTTAAATATATCGATTTGAATAAAAGAATATGCAACATTTTAGAGCAATATTGTTAGGTCAATTGCACCCTTGAACATGCAAAAAGTGGGCCCGCCAATAATGGCATGCAATGATGCAGTAAGCACAACAAAGATTCTTTGCGCATAGGAATTACAGCAAAAAACGCTTACATATTCCTTTTTTTTTTAAAACTATGTAATAGAAATGCTGTTAAGAATATCTTTTGAGAAACTGATATATTGATTGTAAAATAAAATTTCAAATTATAAATATTAAATAAATAAAGTGTAAAGGTCATTTATGAGTATATGATTTTTATGACAATAAGTTTACCCCTGCAGTGGTACCCCTGCAATGGTAACTCGTTCCACTTTTTTTTTTTTTTTTTTTTTTTTTTTTTTTTTTTTTAAGGATTTTCCTTATTTTTCCTTGGACGCAAATTATATGAGTGTGTAGATTTTGGAATAGCATTGAAATTATTTGGTGTGCATTTTTGTCTTGGACGTAGATTATATGAGTGTGTAGGTGTTGATATGTTTTGAAAAGTGTTTTGGTAGCACAGTTATCAACTAAATGTGTGTTTCTGGGTGGAGCTAGCAACAGTCTATCCACATGTACCTTAAATGCAGACTCATCAGGGTAGTTTATTCTTTTTATTGAAAATACAACTGGTGAATGCTTTTTAAATACAATAAAAGGACCATAATATTTAAGTCTAAATCTGTCAGTAGATTTTAAATATACTATATCTTTTTCGAAAATGTTTCTTAACTTTGTTTTTCTTTGATAATAGTTATAGCTTCTTTCTTGAGACATTTTAATATTATTGTAAGCTTTATGATAAATTTTATCAAGGTCATGCATTAGTTTATAAACATCAACATTTCTATCAAGGACTGGTTGATTGCACTGAGAATCATATGTATCAAAGATTAACGATAATTCTCTGCCAAAGTGTAGGAAATTTGGTGAAAATTGTGTAGACGAATGTTTTGATCCATTATACAAAGATTTATGAATATTGATAGCATTTACAAATGTGTGTCCTTCTTGTAGGAGTGTTTTTATGGAATATTTTATACTTTTGTTTATTCTTTCAGAAATAGCGTTGCTCTGTGGATGAGCAGCAGAAGAGTGTAAAATTTTGATACCTAGTGTGTCGTTGAAATTGTTATAAACATATGACGTGAATTGGGGTCCAAGATCTGAAAGAATTACAGATGGACGACCATGTGTGGATATGTAAGAAAATAAACATTTAACAACTTTTTGTGCAGATGTATCCGTTAAGGGATAAAGTTCTGCATGTCTTGAGAAATGATCAATTACGGTCAATATGGATTGACCATTTTCGAAAGGACCTAACAAATCAGTAGATATAGTATGTCCAGGAAATTTCGGTGTGTAGGTTGGCTGTAAAGGTGCATTAAGTATACGATGATGTTTTGATTGTAAACAATTTGTACAAGATGCAACAAAATTTAATGTGTCGTTGTACATTCCTCTCCAAAAAAATCTAGATGATAAAAATTCGTAAGTTTTTGTGAATCCGAAGTGTGATAAATGAGAAATAGTTAATGCTTTAGCTTTTAATTTTTCTGGAACAACAATACAATAAGTATATGTGTCATTGCAAGTGTCATACTTTTTTATCATTAGAACTTTAGTATCAGGATGTATAAAAAAATTAGAAAACTTCTTAGATGATCCTTTTTTTAAATTTTCATTATATATTGGAGACAATTTATCATCTTTCTTTTGTTCAAATACAAAAGTATTATTTGATATTTCCAAGAGGGGATCTTTATTGCCATTTTGGCCAGAAATAAGAAAGTTTAATTGATAATTTTTTTTACCTTTTTCATAATTTTCATGACCAATTGTACTCACCTTATCAGGATCATTTTGAATGACAGGAAGATTTTCTTCAAAAACAATCTTCGGATTAGTAGACAGGTTATCTTGATTTTCATCTAAGTTACATCTGGACAAATAATCAGCTAAAATATTGCTAGAACCAGGTATATGTTCAAAAGAATAAGAATACTCAGAAAGGTCCATAAGCCATCTAGTGGTAATGTCTGCAGGATTTGTTGTTTTCTTATATTTTTTTAAAGGTGCACTGTCCGAAAGAATTACAAAATTTCGATTATATAAATAGTATTTAAATGCAAGTACAGATCTGTGTATGGCCATTAATTCTAGTTTCAATGAAGGATATTTTTGTTCAGAGGGTTTTAATGATTTTGAAAAATATGCAATGGGCAAAAGTCTATCGCCAAATTTTTGCATAAGTACACCTGAAGTTGCAACTTTTGATGCGTCTGTGTTTACGAAAAATTTTTTGTTCCAATCAGGTAATCTAACAATTGGAGGTTTGAAAAATAATTGTTGCAATTTTTCAAAAATTTCTTGATGTTTCTGTGTCCACTTAAAGGTGACTTTAGGTTTGGTTAAGTCAATTAATGGCTGGACGATTTGAGAAAAAGTTGGTAATAATGATTTATAATAAGTAGCAAGTCCTAAAAATCTTTTCACCTGTCTTTTAGTAGTTGGTACAAGAAATGAATTAATTTTAATAATATTAGCCTGCACCGGAGAAATTGTATGATTTTGAATGTGAAAACCTAAATAATCTACTTCTGTTTTGTGAAATGAACATTTGTTAGGAGTTAAAGTTAAATTGTACTTTTTTAAAACATCGAATACCTTCCTTAATTTAAACATTGTTTCTTCAAAAGAGTTAGCGCCTAAAATTAAGTCATCTTGATAGGAATAGATTCCATCTTCCTGAATTTCATCTAAAAGACTATCCATAAGTGATTGAAAAATAGAGCTAGCTGTTTTAAGACCAAAACATAAACGTTTATATTTATATGAACCAAACATTGATGTAAAAGTAACATAATCTTGACATTTTTCCGGTAAATCGATTTGATGATATGCTTGTTGAAAATCCAATGACGTGAAATATTTATATGATGATAAATTTGAAATAATAGTTTGAATTATTGGTAAAGGGTAAGAAGAACCCTGAATTACCGTGTTTAGCATTCTTAGATCTAAAGCTAGTCTGAATCTTTGTTTTCCTGAACCATCCGGTTTCTTTTTTACCAAAAGGATGGGACAGGCCCATTCGGAGCAACTACGCTCAATGATATTAGCATCTGCAAGTTCTCTAATTTGATTGAGAGCTTCGTTTTGCAGAGCTTGAGGTATTGGGAAAGGAAGAGTTTTTATTGGAAAATCATTTGTGAGCTTTAAATTTGGAATAACTTTATCAGTATGTCCTAAGGTTGCTAAAGATTTTGAAAAAACAGCAAAATTTTCGAATAGTAATTTTTGCAACTGCTCTTTTTCTTCTTTACATAAGTGATCAAGTTTGAAGTCAGAATGAGTTAAATCTGATTTTCTTTTATTTAAAATTTGTTCAGATGGTTGAATTAAATTGACAGAGTGTTCAGTTTTGTTTTTAAATTCCGTGTGATTGCCATCATTCAAAATAATTTCACTTACATCAAAATTTTTGATTTGTTGAACTAAAGCAATTTTACCTATATTCATGTTTTTGTTAAGATGAACACTCTTTTAAAAATGATTTGATACATAAATCTGGAAATTATAAATTTCTTTTATATGATTTTTCCTATTGTAACTTTTTTGGAAGTCCTTGAATGATATAAGAGAATCGTAAAAATTTATCTGTTTATCTTCATTTCCCTCAAACATATATTCAGTAGGATCAGGTAGGATTTGGTGAATACCTTAATTGCTTTTGTTTCATATGGGTTGAGAATACATTTAGAATGTAAATATGCAGGAATGCAATTTTTTTATGTGCACGGTCAGTATGATTGTGATTACAAGTACCATCATCCTCCTCATTACAAGAGTAAAATGGAATTGATGTATCATTTATTTTTAGTAAGTCATGAGCAAAATCAATTTGGATGTTATTATGTTTAATGAAATCAATTTCAAGAATTCCTTGGAAGGACGAGGATGAAGGGATATCAACAATATAAAATGTATGGTGAAAATTCTTTTGTTCAATTTTAAAAGATGCACTTATACATGATGAGAAACTAACCTCAGAATTGACAGTCTTAATTGTAATATTAGAACCTTTTCTTTTATATTTCAAAGATGTTTTGATTTGATTAAACAATTTTTGTGAAAGTAGACTTAACGAACTGCCTGTGTCAATTAAAAAATTTACTTTCGACTGAGCCATCACTGCATTAATAAGTGGTAAGGAAGAAGCATTTTGATATACATTACAAATATATTTACTTCTTTGCTCCGTTTCTGTTTGAATAGCTACATTGTTTGAAATCATAATGATAGAATTTGTTTGAGAAGCAACAGAATTAACTGGCCTACGATTTGTTAATTTTGGTATATCATTATTTAGCGTAGAAAATACTGGTGATTGTAGAGATTGAGAAATATTCTCACCAGTAGGAATAAATCTCTCTATCAGTTTAAATTCCTATCCTCTTTAAACTTTGTATTGTCTCGAAAATTTGCTTCAGAATTTTGTTGGTGTGAGTAGTGTCTATAATCTTGTTTTCTTAAATTTTGTCTCTTCCATCTGAAGCAATATTTAGCAGTGTGTCCATATTTCTCACAAATTTGGCAAATTCTAGAATTGAATTTGTTTCTACTTTGTCTATTTTGGAAGAATGTTCTTTTTTTTTTAAAAGTGTGTTTGATTATCAGCAAATCTGTGCATTTTTGGAGAATATTTTCTTCTCTTGTTTTGCAATTGATAGTTCTGCTTATCATGATAGTCTTTTTTATTATCCTGTGTACATGATAAGTTGTTAACTTGTTCAGTCAAAAAATTGATTTTCTCCAAAATTATGTTAGTGTTTGTGTCTGTGTTTTCTGTGTTTTTTGTCATTTCCTCTGTCACATGAATCTCAAAGAGTTTTTGTGCCCTATCAACAGCTTCTTTGTATTTATTAATACCTTCCTCTTGAAGCTTAATTCTAATGTTTGGTGGTATACACGAAATAAATTTAGAGAATTTTAGTGAGTTTAGTGCTTCTGTGTCATAAATATCAGGAAATGCTTTTGATGCGACACAATTTAATCTGTGTGCAAAATGTTTTGGCGACTCTGATTTTATCATTGTGATGTTATTAAATGAATTAATATTGTATGTTGAAGACCGTAAGGAAAAGAAATTAGTAAATTCCTTTTCGATAAATTCCAGATCAGTTGCATTATATAAAATTTCATTTTCTAACATGAATTTTTGTGCAGGACCGATCAACTTACTTTTTAGAATCAAAATGATTTCTTTAGATTTTATACCACCAATCTCTGCATACGATCTTAACTGATCAAAAAAGAATTTAAGAAAATTTGGATCCCCATCAAAAGTTGGAATCATAATATTGGTGGCCATTATTACAAAATAATTTAATTACCAAAATGAAAAACTGAATACTATGTATATATACTATACTTTGAATATGTACTATATATATATAAAAACTTTCACTACCAAAAAATAAAATTTAAAAAAGATTGCACAAAATATATTTTGGTTTGAATACTTCCTTTTCAAAAATATATTAAATATATATATATATAAGATCTTAATATGTAAGATCAGTCATGGCAGAAATTAGTTGTTTATAAAAATATATGTTGTGCAATAAATGTAGAACCGTCATAAATCACAAAATGTAAAACCTTAAAAAATTACTTTCAAAATTCTCAATATTTTAAATTTCTTTATATTTATACCATGACGTAGCAATCAACATATGTATGCAATCTATATATTTAAATATTTATTCACATCCAATTAATAATGAGTAGTAATAATTAAAAATGAGTACTAAAATAATTCATTTACTAAAAAATTAGCTGAAAAATATATAGCATAAATAAAAGATTTCATAAACTTCAATATTTAAGTAACTGCATGGGAGATAGAAATATTATATGATGAGCATTAATATTAGAATGTCCTGATTTTAATTTTTATTTATTTATTTATTTTTTTAGCAATTAAAAAAAAAAAAAAAAAAGAAAAAAAAAACATTATTTAATTTAATAGTAATTTCATATAAAGAGCAAGAGAAGAATTAATGACTTTAATATGCAATAAAATTATAACCATATTATATAATTCATTCATTTATTTACTCTTTTTTATTTTAAAATGAAAGCTGTTTACTTAAAAATATATTAAAATTACTTACTTGAATAGAAAGATTTATTTTCTTTATTTTATTATTATTATTATTATTATTATTATTTTATATACGACGAATTTGTATTTTATCTTATTTTATTTATATATTTATTTACTTTCTTTTAAATATATATATATTATATGTTGCGTTTTGTCATACCTTACTGTTGTATATATTTTAATTGTTGTGATTCTTGCTTCAATAGTAGTCACTAATAGTTAAAAATTTTGTAACTTCGTAAAAAAAGTTATTTGAAGAATCGGATAGTCACAACACAAAACATTGAATAATTTTTCGTAGAGATCGTCTTCAAGCTGGATGCATTACGATCGAACTTGTAAATAGTGGCATTTGAAAAAATACGATGATTCATTTTTTTTTTTTTTTTTTTTTAAGCGGCTGACGATTGACGATTTCAATTAATTTTTCCACACACTCTTGAAAAAAAAAAAAAAAAAGAAAATACAGAAAGCGAACAGAATAGTCAGTATCGGACTGACTTTCGATAAAAATGCTTTGAAGAAGCTCACATGACGAAACAGCTGTTGAGGGTCATACAGTAACACAGGAAAACTAAACGAAACCTCTCCTGAAGAAGACGCCGTCTCATACGAAACATCTGTTGCATACCATCCAGTAAACAAGTGAACAGAAATGATTTTCGCCGAGCATCGAACTTGAAGAGACAGGAGCCAACACTTTCAGAACAAGCGAGAGAGACATAGCGAGACAGCACCCTTCATGATTGCAGCGTATTAAAAATGCAAATGTTAATCAAGGCAGCACACAGAAAATTTTTAAAGTTTCAAGAAGGCTTTTCCTCCTCCCCGTGTCCATTTATTTTAATTTTATAAAGTCAGCAATTGTCTTTAGCACCAAAATTTGTGCTATAGAGTTTGTTGCACTATTTTGTAGTAACGAATTGCTGATATTAGCACTTTTGATGATGCATAAATTTCTCGTATTATTATGAAGCAATATAATGGTAAAATAGTGATAAAGGATCAAAGTCATTGAGGTGGTTGGCCGTGGACATTGCACTGTGAATGCAGTTCACCCAGAATCCGATGCTGACATAAAATACTTTATTTATCTTCACTTTGAAACAATAACGCTTATAATCAAATAATTCAGCATTATAGAGTTACAGCATAAATATCTTTTTGAAATTTTTTAACAAAATGATTTAATGCACAAATGGAACGGGATGGACACGGGGAGAGAAGTAATCCAAAGGAACGTCTTTACAGGAACAGCGAAGAGGCAGAAGTGATGAAATTGTTGGCTGGATACATTACACAAAACCACATAAAAATGAAGCCAAGACAACACCCAACTTTTTCAGTTACAGCTAATTTAGTGTAACTTTTTAAAATATATTGGCGATTGATTTGTTAGCCAAAAAATCCGTTATCAGTACGTGAGAATCTGGCAAACCAACCTTAACTCTTGACCACAAGAATTTTATCGTTAACTTTTTACTCCTTGACTTTAGTCGAAAAGAATACGATATTTCTATTTTTAAGTAACAGATGTGAGATCTGTTCAATGTTCAAAAATGACATCAGGAAACATTTTATTCTGTTTTATTTAATTGAGATGAAACGAATTGTTCTCCACAGAATAAAGCGATCGAAAGTTCATCTCTTGCTTTTATTTTTATTTTTATTTATTTTTTTTATTAAAGAAATAGAGATATAATGTTTTGCTCTTTTGGAATAAAGGAAGGAAACCGCAAATATTAACTCGCTTTTTATACAGATAGAAAATGAATTGGGAAAGAATTAAATTTATCAGAAATGTAATACATAATTTAGAATATGTGATTTTCGATATCACAGAAAAGAAAAAAAAAACCCTCTCATAAATCAAATCCTTTTTTAACTTGTGTTTATTTTGTTCAGTATAAACTTTTGATCTACCACTCATGCACTGTAGTCGAGAGTATAGTGATGCTACATTATGTCTATGGTTTTATTTCAGTTTTAAGAAATTGCCAGATTTAACAACTTTCTACTTTTAGGTATTTTTTTATGTAAAAGAATACTTGTATAAAAGGGAAAAATTGGAAAAAATGCATAAATAATAAAAGTATTTTTTAATACTTTCTTGACATCGTAAGAAAATAATTTTTATATTCTCCGCATCTGGCTAACCATACATTTCGCATGATACCATTTTCAACTCTCGACTCCCAAAATTAATATGCTAAAAAGGGACCACAAATTTTATGCTTGCCTATCAATATATAGATTAAGTTTATTAAAAAAAAAAAAAAAAAGTTTTTGTGAGAGTTTAATTTAGTGCAAGTCTACACTTAACAAAAATTAAATAATATATGGCTTACAAAGTTATTTAATTAAGTTTTTTATTATTATTATTATTATTATTATTATTATTATTTCATTTTTATTCACCTAAGGCAGAATAGTTTTTGCTTTCATGTCTTGTACGCAAAAAGAGACCTAAAATATAAACTAGGCTTGATATGAAATAAAATGGTTAAATATAGAATATACTTGATAAATTAAATACGATTAGATGAACATACGCAGATGTTGAATGATGGATAATGATCATTTGCAAAGTTATTTATTTAGAACATAAGTTCTTTAGAAGTTATTTTATTTATTTAATACAAATGATTTTTTACTTTTATACTTTGCTCCTATATCCAAATAAAAAACATTTCTCGAAAATTACACAAAAACTTTGTACAAATTCATGCTGACAAAAGATGATTTTATTCCAAGTAATTCAGAAAGTCAGAAACGGCGCTTTTATTGCGGTTTGATTGAAACAGTATGGATACTGGTCCTAAAAAGTACAAATGGATTAACGCAAATAAAAATTCGCTCTTTTATTGCATATTGACTGTAATATGCATTTGGCAATAAAAACAACAAATGCATTCGCGTAAATAATTTTTTTTTTTTTTTTTTTTTTTTTTTAATGCTGAAAGAATCATCTCGTTACAGAAACTACAAACGAATCCACTCAAATAAAGTTTTTTATGTCTTTTATTTAAGATTGACTGAAATAATCATCTGACATTAAAAATTACAAACGGAGTTGAACAAATAAAGATTTCATCTGTTATTGCAGATTAACTGAAATTAGCACTTGGCACTAAAAACTACAAATGGATTAGCACAAATAAAAAATTTTCCCCTCTTATTATTGACTAGCAAGCTACGCCCGTTTCGTTGGTCCCTATATACAGGGTGGTTATAATTAAACTTCCCCTACATATAAACAGCATCCTACAGCGCAAACGGGTGAATGGAAAGCAATGAAATTTGGTATAAAGACTATGCACGAGATTCACTCACGGAATTTCGAAAAAAAATTTTAGTTTCAAAATGTCCACCAGAGGGCCCCTTTTCCGGAAAAACATTAAATTTAACGCAATAAACGACCAAAACGGAATAAAGAAACATTATTAACTATCCAGAATAAGAATTATGAGCAATAAAATGTAAAACCGGGAAAAGCTGACAGTTCTAGGAACAAAAATTCGAGATTTCTATGCTTGAGAAGAATTGGAAGCTTTATGCAAAACAGGTTAGGGTATAAAACGTTTGAAGACGTTGTCATATTTTATGTCGATGTTTCCGGCTGAAATGATGACGGTATATTATTTGAACGTGCGTTATTGGTGAAGCTGTTTTACGAAAACAAAGGGAATGCTTCTGCTTCAGTTCGTGAATTTCGTCGTATAAAGAACCTACTGCGTAGACCAATGTCTACTAAAGTTATCCGGGCCATGCTTAAGAGACTTGAAGGGACGGGAACATTAGGAGTTCAACCTGGAAAAGGCCGCAAACCTGTCACACCGGTACTTGTTGATGCGCTCAAGACAGCTGTTGCCGCGCACTCATGGACATCATAGTTTGGGGGCAAAAGCGCACGCGCAATTTCTCGACAGACAGGCTATTCTTACAGCACCGTCCGAAAAGTGCTCAGAAACAAAATGCACTGCTTCCCATACAAGATCCACCATACCCAAGAGCTGCTTGATAGGGACAAGCCACAACGTCTCTCATTCGTAGTCAGTTTTCTCAACAGAATGACTGTTGATCTGTCATGGCCTTGGAATATTCTGTGGAGCGACAAGACTCATTTCTACCTCAATGGGACAGTCAACAAACAGAATTGCCGCATTTGAGCTAAGGAAAATCCCCGGATGCACATTGAAATTCCCTACATTCTCCAAAGGTGACTGTCTGGTGTGGATTCACGGCGACATTCATCCTTGGACCATTCTTCTTTGAGGAAATAACTGCACATGGTCCTGTCACATGTTCCGTTACGGGCCGTCGGTACCATGACATGCTGCAGACGTTTCTTGTGCCGCAACTACAGCAAAGGTGGGTCCTTACATTGACCATTTTCATGCAGGATGGTGTGCCCTCACATATCCATGAGTCCGTGAAGGCGCTATTGCTCCAACATTTCACAGACGAACGCGTTATTAGTCGCTTCTTTCGTAATCCATGGCCACCACGTTCGCCAGATCTAAATCCGTGCCATTTCTGGTTATGGGGCCACTTAAAAAGTCTGGTGTATCGTTGAGGTGTTGTGACGTTGAATGATTTATGGAACTCCATAACGCTCTTCACGTGCGAAGCATCACAACTGATCAGTTACGATCTGCTGTTCAACACGCTGTCCATCGACTTGAAATTTTGCAGGTGAATGAGGGTGGTCACATACAGCACCTTTCCCTACATCGTCCTAGACGCGATTAACAACTGTTCCGCTTGTGCAATTTCGCCCTAATCTGTTCTTGTTTCTGCAAACTGAACTTTTTTTTTTTTTCCTTTCTTCCTCAAACAGCGTATTGTTATTTTTTTCCCCCTTACCTTTACTTAATATGGTTCGATGACAAAGTGATCAGAAACTAGTCAATAACTGTCAATATTGTTTCTGTATTCCATTTTGGTCGTTTATTGTGTTAAATTTAATGTTTTTCCGGAAAAAATGCCCTCTGGTGGACATTTTGGAACTAATTTTTTTTTCTATTTTTTCTATTTTTTTTTTTTTTTTTTTTTTTCAAAATTCCGTGAGCGCATCTCGTGTATAGTCTATATACCAAATTTCGTTGCATTCCGTTCACCCGTTTGCGCTGTAGGATGCTATTTATAGGGGAAGTTTAATTATAACCACACTGTATTTAAATGAATTTTCAAAAGAATTGAATCATTATTTATTTTTTATATCACATTATATATAAAAACTAAAAAAAAAAAAAAACATAGAAATCACTTTAAACCTTGCTTCGAGTACCTGCAGCCTACGGCAGCTCCTTTCCAGCTCGCACTGCATCGGGTCCAGGTTCCAACTGCCTCCAGAAAGGTCTTTCTCGGGCACTTCAATTTGGGTATTTATCGACGATAGGTGGATCTATTACTATTTAAGAAATATGAATTTAAAGATGACTGTATCTCATAATCTATTAAATATTTTAGTTGACTGCATTATGCATCTCTCAAGAAAAACTACAAATGGTTTCGTGCAAATAAGATTTCTCTCTTTTATTGCTTTTAACACTGATTGTGTGAGAAGCACAACTGCATATGAAAACAATAAATGAAGTCGCACAAATAAACTTTTTTTGTGTGTGCGTGTGTGTGCTTTTAATGCAGATGGACTGAAATAATTTTCTCGCACTGAAAATTACAAATTGGATCCGCGAATGCAAAGATTTTTGGCACTAAAAACTACATGGTTTCGCACAAATTATTATTATCATATTATTATTATTATTTCATGCAGATTGATTCAAATCGGCATCTCTCAATAAAAAGTACAAATGGATCCACGCAAATAAAGATTTTTATCGTTTCTGACAAATTGGCTGATATAAGCACCTGGCACGAATAATTAAAGATTGATTCGGTTAAATAAAGATTTTTCGCTTTTATTGCAGATTGGCTGAAATAAGTTTCCCGCACTAAAAATTGCAAATGGTCAGCGCAAATAAATTTTTTTCTTTTATTCTAGATTTAGTAAAACATGTATCTGGTATTAAAAACTATAAATGGATTCGTGAAAAAAAAAGTTTCTTCATATCAAAATATTTTATTTGTGCATATCTAATCATACAATCTCTCCATAAAGCGCATATAAAATTTTTATTTAATGCATTGTAGAAACTTATAGCATGTACATTTTATTTAGAAATATGAAAAATAAAAATAAATAATAAATGATATACATTTATTCGAATTTGAAATGGAAATTTCGTTACCTCTTAACATTTAATGAAATCCATATGCCATATTTTCCCTGCCTAAGTACCGTATATTAAGTACCACCTGTTGCATACGGAAAAATAAGGGGTTTTACCACCTGGCTTTAATAAAGTTAAAAAAAAAAAAAAAAAAAGAAGAAGAAGAAGAAGAAAAGAAGAAATTTTAAAAAAGAAAAAGAAGGAGGGTATATTTTCGTGCTGAGTTAAAAGTGGTGGCTTGTTATGTGGGAAAAACGGGGTTGGTAGATCAGAAAGACGAAGAATAACTACACTAAAAGAAAAAGAAAAAATTCTCTGGGAGGAGGCTTGCTTTTAAATAGATCTTAAGAGTATGTCATTGGAAGGATAGGAGAAAATATTACAAAATCAGTGGTAATTTTCGTGAATAAACGTAATATATATATTGCATATTATACTTGGCATTTAATTGGTTGTTTGAAATACCAACTCTTTACCTCTAAATAGTAACTTGTTAATGACTCCATTTAGTATGATTTAATTTATATTCATTAAGATGGCATATAATCTTCCTCAAGGTAATATTAACTGATTCTTGTACTAACATGTTTTTACTAATCAGTGAATTTTACTTAAATTGTAATTGTGACAATAACTTTATACGTAATACATCTAATTATTAATTTCATTGTTGGTATTTTCATCTTTCTCTCATTTGCTGAGTATTGTAAAGGAATTAAATTATTTATTATATATATATATATATATATATATACTTACTAGAAACATTTATCAAAAACAAGAAAGAAAAATCATGCACTTTACATAGATTATAACGCAGTTTTCTGCTGTAATTATAAATTGTACCTTCCTCCGTGATGATACATTATGATACATTTTATTTTTAATTACTGAAAATGCACTTCGAGAATTTCTCGTAACATATCAGAATATTTTTGTATAACTTTTTAAAATAAATCATTCATCTTAATCATATAATATTTTTAGGAAATATGATTTTATTTATCTAAATTATATTTGTTAATTTTGCTTTGTTAATGTTACTACTAAAATATGTTTCAAAGGAAAACTTCTCATATACCGTAAAATATCAGAATTTTTTTGCGAATATCTGTACATAAAACAGTAATTTTATTTGTACTATTTTTCAATTGGAGGATGGTATAAGTGTACTCTATTAATAAATAAAAGTTTTAAAGCATTTTAAAAATAGTTACAGAAATGAGAGCATACATAGTTAGACAGATAAATCGAATTTGTAAACTGTTTTCAACTTTGTTGGAAAGTGTTAAAGATGCTTTCCTCTTGAGAAATAATACGTTAACCCATTCACGCCCAAGGGAAATATTTTTCCCTTCTACAAAAATCCTTATTGATTGTTCAATTATTATTGAATCTATATTTTTTTTACTGAATGTCAAAATAAAACGTATGTCCAAGGCAGCAAATGTGTTTCTGAACGAATAATAATAATAAAAAAAAGTATAGAAAATAGGACACATAATAAATGTGTTATGTGCAATGTCCACTTGTGCTTCACAAGTAAACGAAATTGTTTCGTAGAATACCATAACTAGCTATTTATTTTACTTTTCTGATAATTTTTATATTACAAAGCAATAAATTTGTATGACAAAGCAATAAATAAAATACCGATATAATAAACCTAACTCTTCGTTTATTTACTTTTATGGTCCATAGGGAAAATATTTCCCATGAAATTATAGGAAACATATACACCCTGCTATGTTTTTCTGGTGATATTCTCTTACTTTACACCCACAATAGCTAAAATATTGTGTTGTATTGGCATATTTAGTCTTGGAAATCTTATGGTCCTGAAAGGGTTAAAATGTAAATTGCCCGGTACGTCTTAGTTCTCCTTCTTGGATAATAAAAACTTGTAAGTTTATACTTTTTGTTTTTTACTTTCTCCTATATAAATAATAAAGAATTATTACATTCGTGAAAATTTTCGACGTCGGTTTTTCGATAGATTTACACGCTTTGCGATGTCCTGAAAACGATTTGACCATTTTTAGAAAATGGCTGTCTGTATGTACAAAAAATATTGTACACGCTGTATCTCACGAGCTAATGGACGGGATCCATATAAACTTGATGTTTGGTTGGACCTTTAATTTAATTGGTGATGGGGATCAATCGCTTTAGCGGGAGGCGCTGTCATACCATTCTTTAAAAACAGTTTTTAACATGTCAGTATGAGACAAAATTTCACATAAATGCACATAATGAGAATTATTTTTAACTTTTTAAAGTGAAATATCAAACATAAGTATTTTTAACAGTAGCATAACCGAGAAAAATTTCTTGTACATGTAAGGGCACTGCTTCTTCTTCTGGGAGGAAATTAATAACGAATGGTTGAATCGTAGATCTCTAAAAATTTAATACATATTTATTAATTTTTTTAATTTGTAATGAGAAAATAAATAAATAAATAATTAATTAATTAAATAAACAAACAAATAAATAAATAAATAGAAAAAAAATAGAAAAAAAAAAAAAAAAGCATATCTTCAGATATTGGCACAAAATTGACTTTCGTTCGATGTTTAGAGCTATACTTCCCTGAGATAAAAATTATCTGGATTCATCATGAAAATTTTTTTTAATAAAGACTAGTTTTAATAAATTGCTTGTACTGCGTAAATTTGTATAGGGTAATATAAAAAAACTTTGTAGTGGCCACAGCATACTAGTTATAATTCACATTAACAAATTAAATACTTTTAATTCACATTTTATGTGGGCAGAAACGCTTCGTAGCTGTGGCCCAACTGTATTTGGCTTGTTAAATACCATAGCTACGGGGAAAACAATATGCAAAAAAATAATTTAGTTATTGGGTACTCATCTTACTTAATTTGTCATTGCTCTTTGTTGAAAAAAATGTATAATTGATGTTTTATTTCAATTATCGCAGATCACCCATCGAAGAGCATATTTTTAAATTTTTCTTGAATTTGGAGTTGTAAAACCAAATCAAGATATATATATATATATATATATGTATATTTTAATAATTATGCTCTTGCACCATAACAAGTAAACTGACTTAAGCACAATTAAAATTGTTTTGTTACAGTTTATAAGCTTTTTATTTCATTTCCTTTTGTGACAAGAGCTTTTATCTGAGATCGAAAGTAATAATCTTCGTGGGCCAAAAATTTCTAGATTCATTTATGCATGTCATTTTTCTTAAAAAATCCAGTTTTTTTTTTTTTTTTTTTAATTGTTTAACTTTCACTGTATTTCACAAATTAAATAAGTGAAATTGAAGTAAATTTAATTAAAAATTACTTTTCTTTAAAATCTGTAATTTTCAAAAGAAAAAAACACTAGTTCGCAAATGAAAATAATTTTTTGTATCGCTGGCTTTAAATTTAGTTAAGTATTATTATTATTTTTTTAAAATTATTTATTTTTTATTTTTTTAATTTTAATTTTAATTTTAATTTTACTGGAATTGGTTGAAAATTCCTGATTTTGTATAAACGCATTTTTATACTCCAATAAGTAATAATAATAATAATAAAACCTCATGTAATTTCTCATCTGCCATTAGTTTGAAGTAGGAAAATTGGCGGATCGCAGATTTGAGAATATTAACGCAAAATTGGCTGGAAGAAAAAAAGAAAAAAATCACATTTTAATAAATTAAAGCACTTAAATGCTTTATTTTAATACAGAAATTTATTCATTAGAATTGAACATTTATTGAAGGGGAAAAAAATAATTTATTGCTTAATGGGAAAATGACAGGAGGTAATACTTTCACATTTTTGTCTTGTTAGAAACAGCGAAAAGTAAATAAATAATTTTCATAAACGTTTCACTGTTTTGAAGATCAGGATCTGCTTTTAAAGAGAGAGCATTTTCTAGATTGTAACAACGAAAAGGAGAAAGTGAGAGGAACTGATCTTGTCGTGTTTTCGCGCTCTCTTCGTGTCGTTTTGATAAGATGCGTGAAAAAAAAGAAGCAAATCTCCCCGCATCATTTAATATCTGGCTGATTCTCTACATAGCGCAGTGTGTACTATGCGGGTAGGAACAGAAAAAAAATCCTTTCTGTAGATTAAAAAAACGATCTCAGCAGTCGGCTGTCTGTCGGTTAGCATCGTGAGCCCCAGTTTCTCTCATTCAAGTTGGCGAGCACCTGTTTCGAAAACCCGCTCTCTTGGAACGGAACACTACTCTATCCGAAACGTCACTTTTTACATTCTGCGCGCAAGGTTCGAAAGTAGTACTTTTACTTCGCAATTCCTTTCACTTCCATGCGGGACCTTTAACTTTGCGAGTTTATTTAAAAAACGAAACATTGGGTATCAGGAAAAAAGTTTTCACCAATGGAATTTGATTTTGTGCATTTTCGATGGCTTAAAGGATTCCGAAAGAGATAATAAAAAGTTGCAATGTTTGTTTTTCTACTTATGCATGCCCGATGACGTAACGTGATATGGGCGCATTGTTGTTTTGGAACAGAATGTGACGTAACAAGCCGTGCACGTGTTTTTGGTGGTCTTAACAACCAAGTGGATAAAACCAAATATTAGTGATTTTGTGCCTGCATGTGTGATATTTTTTTATACAACTAGTACCAATTTTCCAATTGTGTTGAATTACAGTTTTATTTTAATCGGATAATTTTTCTGGTGGAAGCAGTGTGGTACATCTTTCTGGAAAATGTTTCTCTACGATATGATTTTCTGATTTAAACCTTTTAAGCCACTGGTGTTAATGCCCTATATCTGGGGTGGAAAAAATAATAGTTCTAAACTGGAAAAAAAGGTAAGTAATAATAAATAAGAAAGAAATTATTGTCTTATTTATTTGTTTATATATATGTGTGTGTGTGTATATTTGTATTTTCATTTTTTTTTAAATTATTTTTTATAAAAAATTTTATACGTTATGTATTTTTTAATAACTTTTTAATAGCTGAAATAGTTCATTAAAATTATTGGTTTTCCTTATAAAATTTTGATCTTTGTTTTGTAGCAAGGGTTTTATACTTTTATCATTGCTATATATCGAAGCATGTGAATAATGTTTTAAATATTTTTTATTTATATTAGAGTCGTTATTTCATTTCATATATTAGAATCATTTTTCATACGAACATTTATTAGAAGGGTGGAAATGGCATTGAAAATATTTTTTACTTGTAAATTGATTGATTTTTATTGATTGTAGCATTGAGTATAAGGAGATAAAAACTAACAGTAATTGCAAAGCATTAATTTATTAGTTTTTGTCGAAGAGTATTAAAAAGAAAAAGAAATTAAATCAAAACACTGTACTCTTTTTTTTTTTTTTTAAATATTTATGCATTGTTTTTCCACTTACGTCTAAGCAAGTATATCAAATAAAAGTTTCCTTTAAGAAAATTAAGTTAAATAAAAGGATACGAATATAAATAAATAAATAAAATAAATAACGTTTCGCTTATATGGTTCGCATGGTTCATTATAATTATTTTTATTATTTTATCTTTAAAATGAATTATTTTCAGACTATTAGCATCTATGTGAAAAAAAATAATCAAAACTTCTTTTAAATTAACTATTTAACATAAGAGGATTCAATGATAATAACTATTTTTGTCAGATAATAATCTGTATGTAAAGGAGCGTGGGGCTAGTTGTCACAGGGGTAAGAAGTAACACGCAATTTACGAAATAGTGTGTAACATTTGTGATTAAATATCTTTATAAACATAATTCTTATGACGCGCTTTATAATGTAAGCACAATCGGTGCTTCACAAAAATGGTTAATGAGAGGTTCTGTACACGTGCTTCATTTTAGCTAGTTAGTGGAAAAAAACATATTTCGTAAATTTTGATTAAAGGTACGTTAATTTACAATTTAAAGAAAAGTTTTTAGCTATTTATTTAATCTGTGTGTTGAGTTATAAAATGCATGTTTAGTTTTTTGTATAAATCGTTATTTTTTTTTAATAAATAAACAAAATGTCCAAAATCATATGATGGGGCAAGTTGAAACAAAATTTTGGGGCAAGTTGTAACATGTTAGAGGAGTGGCTTGTGGAGATGCCTACAGCCAGAGCTCGAAGTCTCCACCCATTTTCAGGAAACTTTCAGAAATGAAAACTTTTTCATTGCCATTACTGTACTTATACAGAAATATTTTCTGTGTTTTTATATTATAATGCCGTGATTATTTAATCACGAATTAGAAAATATTGCATTAAAATAGTGGAGGGTGGAGAATTCGAGCTCTGCTAAACCCTCTCTGTGGCAGAAGAATGAGTATAATGCTTAATTTTTAAAATTAAGACATTTGATGCATTAATTACACATTAAATATATGAGAAGAACAAAATATCATTTGCTTGAATTATTTCAACTCTGACTAAGACTGGCTTCTATGTTGATTTTATCTGTAATTTTCTCTTTATTTTACAATAATCCATTTGATATAATTCATTGTTACTATACCAAGAAGTATATAATTTACTATTAGTTATTAATTGCCCTTTTCATTAAATTAATAATTGATTGATAACAAAAAACATTTTGAAATATTGTCGTTTTTACTGTTAGGGTTCCCTTTGTATCCGTTACAATTTGCCCCACGTGTGTCACAATTAGCCCCAAATCCGGGGCAAATTGTAACAGGCAAATAATTAATATATATATATATATATATATTGTGCTAAAACTAGTAACATTAATGAAAGTTTTTTTTTTTTTTTTTTTTTTTAATGAATATGATAGATGACTATGCATGCTATGAAAAACAGCAATCATAAACAGGAAAACGTAAATACATTTCACAATATATTTATTTTTCTAAAAACTGTTACAACCTGCCCCGCGCTCCCCTATATATATATAGATTTAAGTAGAAAGGGAAAAAAAGTGTTTTAACTCTGACTTCACTTAGGTGTCAAAAAACTGATAAGAAGAATACAATAAATAAAAAATAATAATAAAAAAAATTTGTATTTACACGTGAAAAAATTTGCTTGGATTGAAATAAATATTTCCAAATCTGAATTAATTTCTCAAAAGATTGTTCTTTTAAATGACAATTTTCAATTTTTTTTTTTTTTTTTTTTATGGATTTAAGGAGATATAGTTTTCCTTTTTAAAGAAATGGTACTGATTTTTTTTTTTTTTTTTTTTGGTTAGACTCGATTTTTATTAAATAAATTAATTTATATGTATATATTTATATAACAAGCAATGAAAATATGCTTTGCTTATGAATGACAGGAAATTGTTTTTAGTAAGGAAATATGCATTACTTTTTGACATATTGGAATTACTTTTTTTTAATTTACCTACTACGTAACGTTTTGTATATTATTACATATTTAAAAAGTAATATATTATTTTTATATTTTTTAAATGTAAATGATATTACTACTCTAAATAATGTAAATATTTTTAATTTATAAAATCTTTCTTGCACATCAACAAAATTTTTGAGAATTGATATAATTGCAAATTAAGATAATTAATATTAACTATGGAAAAATTTGCATTCATTTTTTAATAATTTGATTCAAATAACTGTGGTATTAATAACATTTATGTATACAACGTAACGTTATTTCTTATTTAAATTTTTATTTCTTTTAATCTGATAAGATTTATGTTCAAATTATATAAAAGTCTTTACTCTTCATTTAATAGTAAGTACACACACACACACACACATATATATAATGAAAAATTTATCTGCTTTATGCAACTATTTTATACAAAATTAAAATTTTCACTGTTTACAATATTAAATATATATATTACAATATATACATAGAATAGTTGTTCTATGTTTAAGGGTTTGGTTCATTAAAATTGTTGTAGAAACTACGTGTTTTTCGTTTCTTTTCGTGAAAATATATAACAACCACTTGCTAAGTCATAAAAACATGTTAAACAGAAATACCTGTAATAATTCTTGAAAATGATTTAGTAAAACTATTAAATCAATAAACGTATTATGTATATTAAAGTATGAAAATATATTTATACTGTAAATAAAAATTTCTCAATTTCAAAAACAGAAAATTTAAATTAAACATATTTTATTAAAATTAAAAATGCTTAGTTTTAAATTTAAAATTCAATTTTTAATTTATGAAATGATTTCAAATGTTATTTACAGTGTCGTTCAGCCAAACGTAAGCGAATATTTTAATAATTATTTGTACAAATTTTTGCATTTGATAATTGTGCATTTTTCAGATAGAAGAGATAACTTTGCATTTTGATAACACTGACTAGAATATATTGCTTTATACTTGCCATTGATTTTTCCGGTAAAGAATAATTGTAAACCACAAAAGTAATGCAATAATTTATTGTTCATACAGTAGCTAAATATATATATTAATATATACAGTGGAAATTCTATATATTAAAATCGATAGTTCCATGGTAAAAAAAAAAAAAAAAAAAAAAAAAAAAATCGAAGTATGAAAAAGTTTTTTGTGACTATCAATAACATAATAAATAAATAGCGTTTTATAAAAGCATAATTAAAACCATGCAAAAATCGATTGAATATATAAACATATTTTTTAAAATATCTTTTTTTTCCCCCCTCCATATTAATATACATTTACTTACATTTTCATAACAAAGATTCTTACGTCCTGCTGCCCAACAGGTTGCGTTGATATTTCACATTTTCACTGTTAAATTTCAACTATTTTTTCAATGTTAAATTTTAATTGTATATTTTTAATGTTAAAATTTCTGAAAAACTTTCCGAAAGTTTTTTTTTTTTTAAAAGAAATTCTGGATTTGTTTGACAAAAATTTGTGTATAGACCTTTCTTTCGATATATAGAAACATTTTTCTATGTAACGACCATGAGGATTCGTCAAGACTTTTATATAGAGAGAGTTCCAGTATATAGAAGTTCGATATACGGATGTTCCATTGTATTTATTTATTTATATAATAGCTATTATTTAATAATTTATTTTATTGTCATTATTTTAAATAAAACTTTACCCCTGAATTCATTGAGGTATTTATGTTATAAATTCTATTTAAGAATAAAAATGATTTAAATTTTCTGATTTAATTTAAGTTGCTAAATACTTTTAAAATGTATATCTTTATTAAGTTTCATATATTTATTTTTCAAATTGATGAAGACGACATCGACATTCAATTACGAGTTACAGGAACTGCCTGAGGTGAAAACGATGTATCTTCCCCGCATAGTAATACGTACTTATATAACGGGAGAGGATATAACAACATGATAGTTGTCATTTGGAGAGGGAGCTGTTGAAAAGAACAAAATCAGTAATAGTAGACAAATTGCAAAAAACGTATGTGTTCATAGAAATAGGAAGCACAACGTAATACGCAGATAGAACTAACAGGTGTTCAATAATAATAATAATGAGATGATAATAATAATAATAGTAATAATAATAATAATAACTAATAAGCACTTATTATTTCCGATAACATTTAAGACTTTTTTTATAAACAGCAGCACAGGAGTGTTTCTTATTAATTGGAGAAAATTACGGAATAAATTTAGATTGATGAGTTAGTTCTTAAAAATATTTTAATGTTTAAATGATAAAAATTTGCAAAAAGTTTCTACATTCAAATATAAAAGTAGTTTTAAAAAATTAACTTACAAATGAATCAAAATTATAATAATGTAAAACGAAGGGAAAAGTTAAAAATAGTTAGCAGGAAACATCTAAAAATTTAAAAAAAATTTCGATTTTTAATTTTCCTATTCTTATTCTTATTTGTAATTTAAATAACCTTCGAAAAATTTTAATACACTTAATATTGTTATATTTGAGTGCATATGTATGCAAATATTTACAATTCTAATAAAACTATTTACAACAAAATGTATAACGGCAATCCCGAGCGAATATGCTGTCTTAGTATGTCCATGTATAAATTTACATGTGCTGTTGCTATGGAAATATATTGATGAAGGACTTGTAGAGAAAGAGAAAAAATTTATATAAATGAATATATATATATATATATATATATTTTTTTTTTTTGCAATGTTGTATGTCCTTATATTTTAATTAACGTAATGCCTGAATTTTAAGTTAACTTGTTTGTGTTTTTTAATATAAAAGTAGTTTTTCTGAAAGAGAATTTAAATTTTTACTTTCTTTCATTGTCCTTTCTTTTCTTTCTCTGTCAAAGGATTTTCAATTAAAATTTTAACAATTATTTTAACTGTAAAAATTATTTTTTCTAAAGTAAATAACAAAATATCACAATGAATTTGATGTAAACATAATTACAAAATTTGATTTCTGTTATTTAAGCATACTTACTATTAACTCAGTTAAAATTAACAGATAGTAACCATTATGATCATTGTTATTCAGTATATTGTTGTTATTGTTTTTTCATGTACTATACACAGTAATATTAATGAACATGAATTTGTATTTCATATATATATATATATATATATATATATATATATATATATATATATATAAATCGGGAAGCATCAGTTTTCATATTTAACATATCAGTTTTCATATTTAACATACACAAACATCAAACCGTCTCAATTATATATATTAAAAGCAAACACGTTTTATTTATGTAAAAACAAAAATTACATATAAAAACAATTAAAATCAGACGTTTCGAAACCCGTCCGGGTTTCCTCATCAGTAATACAACACAATATGCAAACAGGACATGAACACTCAAGGAATTTAAAGAGTACAGAATATTGAGGAGCCAGTGCGCATGCTTCATTGATAGTGTGGAGATGCTTGGCAGTGTGCCAGCTCTCAAGGAAAATACGCGATTTATAATTATGAACACCAGAATTTAAAATCTTTATATTATCGAAGTCAGGAATATGATCGGTTTCTATTGAATGGATTACAATTTTAGAATTTTGGTTGCAATTTTTAAAAGATCGTCTGTGTTCTTGTAGTCTAATTTTTGCTGTACGGCCAGTTTCACCTATATAAACAGATTTGCAATTTTTACAAGGAATTAAATATATTACACCAGTTAATTCCAGAGAAGGGGTTATGGGTTTAAAGTTGAAAAGGACGTTTTTTAATTGTTTAATTGGCCGGAAAGCAGTATAAATATTATGTTGTTTAAGTAATTTAGAAATAAATTCTGAAGGAAAACCAAAATATGGCATAGAAATATAACTGTTTTTATTAATGAGTGAATTTTTCATTTTCATTGGAGTAGAGGGGGAATTTGCAGGAGGAAACGAAGGAGGGGGGAAGCTGATAATGTTTTCACGATAAATTCGTTTTAACCAATTAAGAGGGTAATCGTTATTTATTAAATCCTGGAAAATTTTTTTAATTTCCAACTTAAAAAGTGTCTCGTTACTGCATAACCGAAGAGCTCTATTGACCAAAGTTCGGAAGACTGCAATTTTATGCGAATTAGGATTAGCGGAATGAAAATTTAGATATTGACCTGTAAATGTGGCCTTACGATAAACAGAAGTTTGAAAAATGCTAGGGGAATTCGAAATGCGTTTAACGAGAACATCAAGAAAAGGCAAACTGTTATTCTGTTCTATTTCCAAAGTGAACTGAATTTCTGGGCATAACGAATTAGAAAAAGTAATGACTTCATTTATATGTTTTTCTTCAATTAATAAAAAAATGTCATCTACGTATCTTCGCCAAAAAGGAATTTTATCATTTAAACTATCATTTATTTTATTTTCCAAAAACTGCATAACTATTTCTGCTATGCAAACACTAGCAGGTGAGCCCATAGGCGTGCCACGAATTTGTTTATAGTATAAATCATTAAACTTGAAGCAATTACAAGATAAGCAGAAAAAAACTAATTTAAGAATTGATTCAATATTAAGAGTAGAATGAGTACTATTATTAGGATAAATTTTTCTTATAATATCACAAGCAAATTCAATAGGGATGGAAGTAAAAAGAGAAACAACATCTAAAGAAATCATTATACAGTTTGGGGGGGCATTAAAATTTCTTAATTCAGAAACAAACTGAAAAGAAGAATTTAAACTAAAGGGTGAATTTAAAGTAAGAGGTTTAAGCAATGACGAAATAAATCTAGCAAGGTTAGAAAGAGGGGAACGGGAGTAATCAATTATAGGTCTAAATAGAATACCAGATTTATGTAATTTTGGCAACCCATAAAAATTGGGAGCCATACCAATATAACATCTTAAAGATTTAGCTGTAACATTATCTATTTGATTATTTTTCTCTAATTCACTGATCATTTTATTAAGATTATTTTGTATTGAAGGAGTGATATCTTTATTTAAAACAGCATATGTAGATAGGTCATTTAAAAGTTCTAAACATTTGTCAATGTAATCTGATTTATCCATAATAACCAGGAGCCGGCCTTTATCAGCTTTTGTAAAGATTATCGTATCATCTTTAGAAAGAGGTTTTAAAACAGCGAAATCATCAGTATAATACTGGGATTTTGAATGCACTTTACATTTTAACAGAGTTTTGGTGATTTCAGTACGAAGTGGATGCGTAATAGCAGGATCCAGTTTAGCTAATGAAGGCTCAACACATGCAAGAACCTTAGGGATGTCAATTCTTTCACTTCCAATAGCTTAATTCATTCCACGATTCAAAATAGTCAATTCAGTATCAGATAAAACTCTAGATGACAAATTCTTAACCCAGTTTATATTAGGTTTCCTTTCTACTGTCTTTAAGCGTAGTTCTTTGTAAAATAACTTTTCAAACTTTTTTTCCAATTTTGATTTAAGCGTAGCTCTACATGACATACTCTGAACAGACAAAAAGTCAAGGATTAAACAAGCATCGGCATTCGAAACAAAGTTAATTAGATGTTGAAGATTAAAATGTAATGTATTACGTGCAGATTTAAGTTTAACAGAACATAATGATATTGCAGCAGAAACGAACTTCCGAACAGAAACGAGACGGCATAATGTTATTCCACCCTCCTTTAAAGTTAAATCGTTAGTGAATTCAACTAAGGGACACAAGATTGCTTTCCATTCAAGTATGAAGTTCGTTTCTGCTGCAATATCATTATGTTCTGTTAAACTTAAATCTGCACGTAATACATTACATTTTAATCTTCAACATCTAATTAACTTTGTTTCGAATGCCGATGCTTGTTTAATCCTTGACTTTTTGTCTGTTCAGAGTATGTCATGTAGAGCTACGCTTAAATCAAAATTGGAAAAAAAGTTTGAAAAGTTATTTTACAAAGAACTACGTTTAAAGACAGTAGAAAGGAAACCTAATATAAACTGGGTTAAGAATTTGTCATCTAGAGTTTTATCTGATACTGAATTGACTATTTTGAATCGTGGAATGAATTACGCTATTGGAAGTGAAAGAATTGACATCCCTAAGGTTCTTGCATGTGTTGAGCCTTCATTAGCTAAACTGGATCCTGCTATTACGCATCCACTTCGTACTGAAATCACCAAAACTCTGTTAAAATGTAAAGTGCATTCAAAATCCCAGTATTATACTGATGATTTCGCTGTTTTAAAACCTCTTTCTAAAGATGATACGATAATCTTTACAAAAGCTGATAAAGGCCGGCTCCTGGTTATTATGGATAAATCAGATTACATTGACAAATGTTTAGAACTTTTAACCCTTTCGACGTTACGGCTTTTTTTCTATTGCTGCAATGAAAATACCTGAAAAGTTTACTGTATACTGCAAAATAGTAACCGGTCTTTAGAATTCAGCGTTGTACTTCAGGAAATCTTAGAGTTGAGAAGAAAAAATTTTTCCCCCACACACAGAGTTAAGCAGCAGGCTAATCCCTTTGTTGAAAGGGCGTGTATCAATACAATGGAAATATCTTTTCACGATAGAAGTTGACAATCCTTTACCCAGATTTGCCTCTCAGCAAAGTTATGTTGATTTTTCAGGGAAAACGCAAACACTGCTTTATTTTTCAGAAAAAATAAGTGCATAGATATTTCTATATAGAGTTAAGACTGAAAATTTTAAAGAGTAATTTATGTATAATACTAATAAAACACCAATTTCATTTGGTACCTTATTTGTAACGAAATTTCGATTAGATTTTATAAAATTAATTAAAATATGAAAATAATAACTTGGTAAAAGCTTTAAAAATGGACATATAAAATTTTAATTATTTCCAAATAAATAAATAAAATAAAATTACGAATTATTAATATTATTACTTTTTTTCTGCATAAAATGCACAGATATAGTATTTTATATAGATGTATCATCCCCATGTTATTGTGCAAAGACTTTTGGTGTCGAAAAAGGTTTGGGCATCAGACAATAGGAAGCATAAAATTCGAAAATAGTAATCGAGTAGAATGTTAATGAATTTTTTTAATGCCGGAATATTGCACGGCTTTTAAGTGTTTTAATAAATATATGAAAAGAAACGGGACAAGTTTTCATAAATAAGTTATATTCAAATAAATTATAAAAAATATCATTTTTATAATCAGTTCTTTGTTATTATTATGAAACAATTACTATCTTTATATTTAAGGAAATGCTCTCATTAAATTTTAAGATTTTACATTAGTAAGTAATATGAAAATTTAAAAATTCGTTTAAATGTAGTTAGCAGCCGTGGACGTTTTAATACATAACTAATATGTTGTGGCCACCACAAGACTTTCTTGTACATATAATCTTATACAAATTTACGCAATACAAAATATTTATTAATTATAATTTATTAAAATTATTTTCCATGATGAATGCAGATGATTTTTATCTTAAAGAAGTACAATAATAAATGCCGAAAGAAGTTTTTTGCAGATATGAGTACACTAGAGTATAGTTAATTAAAAAAAGAAAAAGAATGAAAAATTGGTAGCTAGAGTTTTTCATTCTCTTTTAGTACATAAATTATTCGTAAATTTTATTAGCTAAATTATCTGTGTGTATTACCGTGTATATTAACTCTAGGAAAAATATCCATAAGAAAGTAAAATGGCCAGCTTCTCCCAAATGAAAAGGAATCACTATTTCAAATTCGATGATCAATCTATGTCTTATTACTATATCTATGATAAAATAAAATATGAAAAAAAAAAAAAAAAAGTTCAATAATAAATTTGCTTATGCATGTGTAAACATGACGCTTTTATGGCTTTAAAATTAAATAATAATAATAATTTTAAACGTTAGAAAGAAATAAAGTGCGAAAAATTCGCACTGGCTTGCTAGTTAATAATAAATTAAATATTTAGAATTTAATTTCGTCGAGAGAAATGAATAATACAAATAAATAAAGGAATACATGGTTATATAATAAAGAGTAAAGAATTTCAGTTCTATTTTTCTTGGAGACGTTTCGAATTTATATAAATATCACGTGGTAAAAATTGAAGAAACGTGTTTTAAATTTTACGTAGATCAGTGTTTAGTAATTTGAACTGGCAAGAAGAAATAAATTTTGAAATAAATTTCTTACAATACAGCATGAAATTATTTTTTAGTCCATGGAAATTAATTTTGTTGTTTTTCAACTAATTTCAACATATTCGCAAAAAACTGCACATTTTGCTTTGTTAAATAATCAAATAAAGATTGTTTCTTTATTAATAAAATATTCTGTATTTATAAAATTAAATAAAACGTTCTTGATTTAAATTGATTTTAACCCTTTGTATCCCACCGGGACTTTAAAGTCCCATTTAAAAAAAAAAAAAAAAAAAAAAAAAAAAACTCAATATAGCCTAAATTTACCGCAGGATTTCAATGGAACTTCAAACTCCCTATAGTTTAATGTTTCCCTATAGTTAAACTATATTTTAAGGTAAATTTAATTTGAGATGTTTCTCATGCAGCAAAATATATATATATATATATATATATATACAATAAAAAGTTTCAAACTATTTCTCCAAAAATGAGGTAATTTGGGATATAAAGGGTTAAGTAAAGTAATTGTTTGAAATATTTTGTATTTATTTTTTTAATGTTTATAATTTATTTTTTAATTAACTACAGTATATATTTCTTCCAAAATTTTGACATTTTTATTTATTGAAAATTTATGATTTTTAATGGCATCAGTGGTTATATTAAACATAAATAAACACCTCTCAGTTGATTTGTTAGCTAAATTAATTCGTACTTTGCTATCACTCCTATTTAAAATTTTTTATATATATATATTACTTTTGAAATAAATTTATGACTAAATATAAGATTTATTGTTTTATGGAGAGAAAAAATTGGGAATGAAAGGGTTGAGATAATTTGCAGAAAACAACAGATTCTTAATCGTAAAATGGCAACATGAATAAACAAATTATTTGTTATTTTGAACGATAGTGTTTGTTAGATCGTCATAGTCCTATCTTTTTTCAAGTCATTTTTATTGCTTATTATTATTAATAAATTTCACTAGTCACCATATTAAAAAAAAAAAAAATCAAAAGAATTGAGCAACCGTTTTTTTTTTTTTTTTTTTTTTTTTTTTTCCTTTTAATCGCTTAATAAATAAATAATAATAGTTATAAAAATAATTACATTGAAATCGCTCTAGAACATTATTTGGGTACTGACTGCCTACTGCCGCTTTTTTCCTTCCTGCACTGCATCGGTCCAAGTTCACACTATGTTCAGAAGGGTCTTTATTCAGTACTTTAATTTGGGTATTTATCGACGACAGGTGGAGCTGTTATTGTTTAAGAACTGTGATTTTAAAGACGACTGTGTCTCAGCATCTATTAAATATTTTTCTTCAAGCCGTGTATTTTATATCCTACACTCTTCGCACTACCATATATTTCTATATATTCTATTACCATATATTCTATTACCATATATTTCCGACCAATATAAGACCATTTTAATAAATTTAATCTTTTATACTATATTACAATTTTTTTCTGATAAATAAAATGAACTAACAAAAAATAATTAAAAAAGAAAAAAAAAAAAAGAAAAGAAAAAAAAAATCCTTTTCAAAGAATTTAATTGTATGAAAAGTAAAAAGTTGAGACATTATAAAAATTATGCATAAACATGAATTTTTAAATAGTTTCTTTAATTTAAAATTCAATATGTTTCGACTATTTTACAATTTGAATTCAATAAACACAAAAAAGAAAAAAGAAAAATCGCCCTCTAATAAAAAAATTAAATAAAAAATAAATAGCGCAATAGCTGTTGCTAAGGTACGCAGATTGATATGAATTAATAAATATTAGAAAAGAAAACATAAGTGTCAATGAATGAAATCGAAACAGAAAATAATTAAAATAATTAAAAAGAAAAAAAGAATGGTGAAAACTATTTTAATGAGGTGCACTTTTATGGTCCAAGTTCTGCTAAGTTTTGTAGCTCTGCGATCAGTAGTTTAAGCACCAGAGAAAGACAGTCACACAGACACAGCGATATGCACATAGATACAAAGATACTTCTCTGGATTTATATACATTTATTTAAATGTTTATTTATTTTGTTTATTTATTTAATTTATTATTTATTTATTTATTTATTGATAATTTTATAAATGGATTTTGTTATTCTTATTATTAGTTTTTTTTTTTTTTTTTTTTTTTTTTAGGGGGGGGGGTGTATTTACAAGACTAATTTTTTACCTTTGTTTTTATCGAATGTCAAATATGCCAGTAAATTTTGTTAATTCTTCGTTTACACATCATTTGATCTATGATAACAGTAATAATAATGTGTTTGTGTAACAGCTGTCTGAAGAGTTACAAAAGTTTTCATACTTTCTGTTTTGACTCACAACGAAGCACTTGAAACCAGATTTCTGGATTTTTAAAAATTAATTGAAGTTGTTTCCATTGTCATTTTCAGTCCCCTCGCTTATCAAACACAAAGTAAAAAGAGATTAGCTGTCAATTAAAAACATTACCAGAGATAAATACTTTTTTTTTTTTTTTTCATAATACAACAGGTCTTACTATTTCTTTCAGACAGTGATTTTCCATTCTCACCGTTCATCGCATTACACCTTGAAAAAATGCTGAAAGTTTGACATTGCATCTGTCCAGATTATTAAATTTTATGAAGAATTGGTACACCTATTAATCAGGACGATATCTAGCTAACGCCGTATTTTTTAATTCAGTATGATATTGGGACAAATGATATTAAATAAAAATCACACTGTAAATTAAAAAAAAATAAAAATAAAAATGCCGAAAATAAAAATAAAATAAACAGATAAATATATTTCCTTTTATGTCGAAGACAGAAAAAATGAACGTGCAAATGTGCAAATAATAAAATTGAAAAAATCTTGCTAGACCGACATGCTATATATATATTGCCCATTATCATTATATTATTTTTCTTTATGTTGAAAATAAATAAATAAATAAATAAAATATAATAATAAAGTTAACATACATGTATTTATTATAATTTCAGAAGGATTTGACGCCTTGGTTTATATTAAAAAATTATTTAAAAATATTTATAATTAATATTTAAAAGAATGTTAAATTTACTTAAAAGAATAATAATTTATTTAAAAGAATTTATAATTTATTTAAAAAAATGTTAAAGTTTCTAAAATAATGATATCAGATTTTATGAATTAAAATGAATGACAAATATTCAAATAAATTTAATAATAATAATAATAACAATAAAAAGGAAATTTCTGACGGTAAATAAATTTTTTGACATAAATACGACTTTAAAAAATGTATTGAAATTATAAAAACTATATATTCCTAGATTCTATGTTTCATGAGTTAAGAATATATAAATAAATATGTAAATGTATTTTTTTTCATGTCGAAAAAAAAAAAGAAAAAAAAAAAAGTTTTTTTTTTTTTTTTTTTCTTTTAATAGTTAAAATAAAAATTGGTCATAAATATTTAAAAAAAGAAAGAAAAAAAAGGAAAAGAAAAAGACAGAAAAATGGCATTTTTAATTTTTAAGAAGTATAACTTGTTCGAAACATGTACATGTTACACTAATTACATTCAAATATAATTAACCTGATAAATAAGTATCATTGCAAGGAAGCTTTATTAGTTGTAAAACTTGCAACAGTTATTTCAAGTCAAAATAACAGTACATCACTTCATCAGGTGATAAAAGCTAGGCACGAATTCATTAACAAAGCAGAAAGACGCTATCGCGCTTACTAAGATATTTAAAATGCCTTCTACGTATGGCTTTCTTAGAAACATCATTTGACGAATTTCGGAGTAGTGCAGCTGTCTAACGAAAAGTGTGTTGGGACATTAAAGCTAATTGAATGCGCTAGGCTAGGTTCCCAGATGTATGCCTTCCGCTGGATCATTTTAAGGATCCTAGCCCGTCTTTGCGCAAGTTTTGTAAGAAATCGCTAAAAACTCTGAACAGCTAAGCAGACGAGCGTATCTGGGATCGAGCGTAGACATCATCTCTAACAAACAGGAAAAAACAAATGTTTAAAAAATCAATTGTAATTTTTTTTTTTTTTTTTATTGTTGCATAAAACAATGTTGGATATTTAATTTCACTGCGAAGCTAATGTAAGTTAAAGGGTTAAATGATAATATGTGTTTAATAAAATGCATGGACTGAAAATTATTTGATAATAATTATGCTTTGCAGCTCAAGAAGTTAGATGTGATCATCTGCAGATAAAACTATTTTAATCAGTAAATGAGACATTTTATAGCTAAATTACACTACGCGGCAAAAAAAAAAAAAAAAAAAAAAAAAAAAAAAAAAATTCGAGGTCTCACACCATTTTTGCTAATTCTTATGTGACCTCCTGAATCCGAATATGACTCCCATTTTGCCCAGTCACCCACCATTTTCTAGCTACACCACCCCCTCCCTCAGTTTATTACCATGTCCGATAATTTTATGACCATGCATGTAATTTGAAGAATGAAAAATAATTAATTTAACACCTGAAAACGAAAAAATATAAAGTTAAAAAAATAACATTAAACATATTTAAAAAATAAAAGTTATATAATGCATAATTCCAGTGGCAAATCCCCCCCCCCCCAAAAAAAAAAAAAAAAAAAAAAAAAATCGCTTGTAGTCCATGTATTAGAATTTTCCAACGCTGTAGCCCCTCAGAAGATATTTAACGATTAAGATCCCCCCCCCCCTCCTAAAAATCAAATTTAGAGCCATACAATCACCGAAAAATGATAAAAATAGGGGGCCATTCCTAAAAAACGATGGGTTATAGGTCAAAATGGTCGTCCTATTTGGATTCAGAAGGTCATTTTACATAATGTATTTTACAATATGCTGAAGTTATGTCAGAGGCAATTTTCATACCGAGCAGTGTTATTCATTATTTAATACAAAACTGCTGTGGTAATAAAATTAATAAATGACAAAGAAATTTCCATGATTATAATAACATATATTTGATTTTGTTTTCCACGGAAGAAAGAAATAAAATATTTTCACCCTCGCGTTTGTTAGAAGTATGTATGTTAAACATAATATTTTAGTATTTTAATTTATTTTTCTATTTTACTGAATAACTGTTTTTATTTATTTATTGAAAAAAATAACATTTCTTTATAGAATTTTAGAATTTTAACAAACAATAGATTAATTATATGGCTTTCTCTTTGCATCGCCCCAATCCTTTATTTAAATTTATATTATTTAATAGATTTAAAATGCATGATGATTGGATTACTCTATAT